>JAJJMB010008958.1:239857-448392 GCA_023531105.1 Papaver atlanticum | reverse complement strand
CCAACTCCAATAATATACGGCCAGTTGCCGATCCTAACAATTTATATGGCCAGTTTCCAAGATGGAAGATGCCAGTTGCCAACTCCAATACGGCCAGTTGCTGATTCTAACAATTTATGTGGCCAGTTGCCAAGATGGAAGATGGCTAGTTGCCAACTCCAATACGGCCAGTTGCCGATTCTAACAATTTATGTGGCCAGTTGCCAAGGTTAAAGGATGGCTAGTTGCCAACCCACTATCGGCCAGTTGCCGATGATAAAAACTTTCCAGTTGCCAACCCACTATCTGCCAGTTGCCGATGATAAAAATTGGCCAGTTGCCAACCCACTATCGGCCAGTTTCCGATGATATATACTTGCCAAGATTGCAATCATCTCTGAATGAAAGGTATGAGCTGCAAAGCAGCAACCAACCTTTTCCAAACGATATGAACAACTTTTGGAGTTGTGTTGAACTACATAGCGGCTGCCTACGTACCCTCTCCGTTTTTCGAAGGGATCAAGCACGACCGTAGTTCGTCTTTTAGTTTAGATAGTATGAATCGCCTATGACAACAACAACTATCTCTTTTTAGGTGATATGAACTACTTCACTTAAGTAGCAATCATCCTTGCAGCAGAAAATATGAATTGCTTTCCGCCAGCACTATCTATCTATAATATTAGAGAGTGTGGATAGTATGAACTGCACAACAGTAGTTATCCCTGACTTATGACTTGTATCGTCGAACACACGACCAAGAGCATGTGGCCGACCTCCACTTAAAATGCTTACCCAAGACCCTGCACTGAAATATTCACAACATTCTGTATTCTATATAACAAGCAAGGAATCGGTCACAAGTTAGGATACCCTTTCCCCACACTACTTGGTTGTCATAGTAGTAGCTTGCCAAAAATAGCACTAATCGATTTACCATATTAGACACAAATACTAGAACATATATGCCGAGACTTAACAGTAATGATAAAAGACACCAGCATACTGGACAAGACTATAAGATGGAATAACACATTAATAAACATTTCCCCACAAACCCATTATCTCACATGTACGTCCAAGAAAATTCAACCAAGTACCATTTCTATAGAACGATGTTTTGGGGACTACCCCAAAACAGTGGGGGACTATTCTTCCAATTTGGGGTGGATATTTGAAGTAATTTTGGGTCACCCCTTATCTAATTTTTTTATAAATACCAAATTTACCCTTGGTAATTAAATTAGTTAGTTTAGTTAGTGTAGTTAGTGTAATGATCAATTAGTGATTAGTTAGTGATTAGTTAGGATAGTTTTGTTAGAATGAGAAGAAGAAGAAGAAGAAAAAAAGATGAAGAAAAAGAGGGAAGAACACTCAAAATGTTATTTTGAGTTTAGTAAATATGATATGAGTGATTCATGTGATGATACCTCCTCCTCAGAATCAGAACCTCCTTCATCTCCAAATATATTTTTCAATATTTCTAATGATCCGGATATGAGTTATTTGTTAGATGATGAAAGTTATTTACCCCAAACTCAACCTAACGACCCAAATGATGAATTTTATCATCCACAACCAGAAGATGAAGTTATGGGTACTCAGGTATGTCTCAAATTTCGTTAATGTAGCATGAATTGTGCAAAGAATTGGCCAAATCGAAAATTTCAGGAAGAAATTTCGGCTTGGTCAAAGTAGTTCGGTTAGCAATCCTGCAGAACAGGTAGCCGAACTCTCCTGTATGTGCAGTTCGGTTACTCGTTTCAGCATACGCAGGTAACCGAACTCTGTTTTAATGGAGGTTTTTGAGAGTTCGGTTATCTTTTTCCAGAAAACGTTGCCGAACTAATTTTATAGAGTATACAGTTAATAGTTCGGTTGAGTCGAGTTTAGTCCCTTTGTTACCGAAGTTTATGTTCGGCAAGCTCACAAATCACGTTCATTGAATAGGTAACTGAACTTTTAAGTTCGGTTTAGTCGATAGTAGTAATTATGTTGCCGAACTATACCATAGAAAATTCCAAAGAACAAGTTCGGCAATATCGCAATTTTTTTTTCATAACCGAACTTATTGTTCGGCAGGATCGTATTTATTTTTACATTGCCGAAAATTTAAGTATTTCTAATTTTTAGTTGGTATTGACGTTGTGCTATTACTCGTAGGTTGCATATGATCCAATAGAACCAATTGAAAATCAACCTACCCATGTTGATATTTTGTACGATGACACGTCCCATCACTACATGAATGACTTGGTATTCAAAAGTCCTTTAGAGGCAAAGAGTTGGGCTAGACAACATGCACTAAAAGACATGTGCGTATTAGTATTGAATGGGAGAGAAAGCAAAACCCGCTTTGAAATAGTTTGTGAGAGAAGCGGTGATCCCGATAAAAGCCACAAGAGGAAGGGTTATGTTTATAAAGGAAAGACAAATAGGAAGAACAAAACTTTCTCAAAGAAGATTAAATGCCCATTCAAGCTTGCATTTAATTACAACAAAGAATTGGGTGGATGGGTTCTCTACAAGGTTATGGAAGGTTGTCATAACCACCCTCGTCCGGAGCATCTTGAAGGACATTTCATGGCGGCCAAGCTAACTCCTGAAGAGATGGACAAGGTTGCTAAAATGAGGAAAATGGGTTTTTCACCGATTCAAATGCTCCAAATACTAAAGGAGGATAACAAGGATAACCACTCATCTTTGTCCACCATTTGTAATGCAATTGTGACAATTAGAAAGAAGGAGTGGAGAGATAGACAAGTGATGCAACAATTGTTTTTTTTGGCCAAAGAGAAAGACTACGCGGTTAAAAAGGATGTGGATTCGGACGGAGAGATAACACAACTCTTCATTGCGCATCTAACGAGTGTTCAATTGGCTCAATGCTTTCATGAAGTTCTCATAATGGATTGTACTTATAAGACGAACAAGTACGAGATGCCATTGTTGAATATTGTTGGGCGTACTTGGACGCAGTCACCGTTTACCGTGGCGTTTTGTTTCTTAAGGAACGAGCAAGAACCTAGTTACATTTGGGCACTACAACAAGTTAAGGCAATCTTCCGAGGTGATGATATTCCCGGGGTTATAGTCATCGACAATGAAATCGCATTGATGAATGCAATATAGGTAGTGTTTCCATTAGCACACAATATGCTTTGTACGTTCCATATATGGTGTAATTTGATAAATAGGTGCAAGCCAATAATTTGTCCACCCAAGAAAAAAGGATATGAAGAGATTAAGAAGCTACCGGAACATGAACGAGCGGATGCAAAAGAGGAAGTTGATAAACAATACGATCTAAATTATGCTAAATGGGTTGCTTTCAACGGTGAATGGGAATCATTGTGTTGGTCTCTTACCGAGGAAGAGTATCATCTAAATCTTGCGGGGTTTATCGCCCATTGGGATACTCCCAATTATCCCGGTGTTGTATCGTATGTTCTTCGCCAATGGTTGGAACCACACAAAGAGAGGTTTGTTAATGCCTATATCAACCAATATAAACACTTGGGAAATCAAGCGACAAGTTTAGTAGAGTCGGCTCACCATCGGTTGAAGAAGAATATCTTTGGATGTGCTGATAATTTCGTAACCGTGTGGAATGCTATGGAGAATTACTTCAAGCGCGACATTGATAGAATTAAAGAGAAGTTCCAAAAAAGCCGTATATTCAAAACGACCGGAAAATATGCCGACCACCCATTGTTCAAGGGAATCCATTACAACGTATCTCGCCAATGTATAAAGTTGTTGATTATAGAAGTCGAGTTGATTGATAAGTGGGAAACCAAGAGGGATGAGGTTTGTGTATGTAACATGAAGAAGTCTATGGGACTCCCTTGTCGCCATATGATAATCAACTACGATCATGGCGTAATCCCTTTAAGCGACATTGATCCATATTGGAAGCATCTAAGTTTCATCCCTCCTCCAAAGGGAGAAGAAGCCGGAGAGGAGTTTGGTGATAACGAAATGGGTAGAACCGTACTAGAGATGTATCATGGCATGAACAAGCTCCAAAAACAAATATTTTGGGATGACATGAGGAAAATCATATATCCACAAACTACGGAGAATGTTTATGAACCGTCAAAAGGCAAACGCAAAGGTAGGCCAAGCAAAAAAGAAACTAAAAAACAACTAAGATAATATGCAAAGGTGTTACGTAAGAAGAAAAGTGAGCAAACCCCATTTACTAGAGATCCTTCGGCCCATGAGTATACCGCGGAAATGTACTTGGAGCAAACGGGGTAGGAGTATTGAGGAGAAAGGCGAAACAAGTGAGCGAGATTTGAAGAAAAAAGGTACGATGTGTCCTTCACAACCAAGGCAAATATGTTTCGGCGACGTGAAGCTTAAGTCTCCAATTTGCCCTATCCAACCATCTTCCCTATACGTGAAGCTTTAGGATCCAAATAAAGACTATTTGAATGACCTACCTCTATACATTAGAGAATACGTTATATCCACCGACGACGTTCCTCCGGATGGTAATTGTGGTTTTCATGTTGTCAATCAACAACTTGGGCCTTTCATCGAAGGTGCCAAGCTAAATAATGGGTGTGCAATCACTCATATAAGGCAAAGGTTGTTGTCCAAACTAAAGGAGAATCCGGCATTTTACAAGACAATGTTGTGCGATGGGGTGGGTAGTCTCAATGAGCAATTTGTTAAGTATCAACGTCGTCTTCATGGGGGCCATCCGATCACACCGGATTATTGGATGAGCATACCGATATGTGGACACTTAATCGCCGAGGCATTTAATTGTGTGGTTCATTATTTCTCAAAGTATGCTAGTTTCACCTTCATCCCAAAAATAACCGTATGTGTCGAGCAACTCAAACAAAGGAGATGTGTGATGGCATTGACTAACAACAACCACTTTATAGGCCTTCGTTTAAAACCCGATTGTCCACTGCCTCCAATATCCGGAAACTCTTATTGGCCTGCATTTAACTCCGATATAATGTTGGGTTGGTGTATTATGTATGAGCATAACATGGAGATGTGGAAGAAATCGGACAAAATTGTACATGAAGGTCAAATTTCCCTTGAGGATGATTAAATGACACATGTAATGGAACTAAGTATGCTTTTCAATCTAATACTATGTTTTTTGAAGTGTGGTATTCATTATCCAGTTAATTTTAGTATTTTATTGAGTTGACAGATAATAGTTCGGTAAGCACATATGATTATCCAGGTTGCCGAACACCTGTTTTGTGTCAGATATAGGTGATTTATTTCAGTCTTCAGAGTAGAGTTCGGCTACAAGTCAAAATGTTGCGAGGTAACCGAACTCTGTCTTCGGCAACCTGGTAGGATTTAGCTGTTCGCCGAAAAAACAGTTCGGTGACCATTAATTTGTCACACTTTACCGAATTTTAAGTTCGGCTAGCTCTATTCAAATTGAGGTAACCGAACCTTTTACCTGAAGTGTAAGTCACAAACTGGTAGGATTTAGGTGTTTTATTTGAGTCTTCAAAGTAGAGTTCGACAACCTTGAAAATGTAGCATGTAACCGAACTCTGTGTTCGGCAACCTGGTATGATATAGTTGTTCCCCGAAAAAATAGTTCGGTGACCATATATTTGTCACAGGTAACCGAACTTTTAGTTCGGTTAGCTATGTAAAAATTTCAGGTGGCCGAAAAACAACCTGTATTCAAAATTTCTTCCATATAAAATTGAAAACACAAACCCAATTATAATTTAAAACGCAAACAAGGTTGTAAAACAAATATAAAAGTTGTTATACATACACAAACATACGAAATTAAACCATACGAAATGCACAACTAAGATGTTTTTTGACACTAAAACCATACGAAATCACTAATGACCAGCGCGACGCACCCTTTTACCACTTCCTTTTTTACCACGAGTTTTAGGTGGAACTTCCTCATCACTTGGGGTTTCATCTACTTGTCCGGTTTCCTCCATGGCGCGACTTGAACATTCTCCTTGTTGACGACCCCTCTTCAATTGCTTAGACCTACTTGGCTCCATCATTCTATTAGTTATAAGACCCTCCCACTCGCTTTAGAGGTAGGTTTGTTCCTTAGTCGACATCGGCTCTCCACTACGGATTTTAGCCATCCATTTCTTTAACAATTTCGTACCCTTCTTCACCTGATTCCAATTTTAAGCATAAGTAAATATATTTTCAATACTTTCAAATAACAAGGAAGTATAAGAGAAGACATTTTCTTACCACATTATCCCATAACATTTTTGCTTCTTCTCCACAAATAGGCATCTCCTTCTGAGCTCTCTTAGCATCCCTCTCCTTTTCCTTCGCCTTCGCCTTATCATTCTTAGCTTGTTCTTCTCTATTTATCACAAAACGATGACTAATTTCCTGATAAAACTCCATATAATCTTCATCACATGCATTTACATCTCCATCACAAGGTACACAATCACCTAAAGGTAAGTAGTAGTTACTAAGTGCATTCAGATGTCCTACCGTAGGAGTTGGTTCATGTTTTGGAACAAAATATTTCTCGGTGTTCTTTGTTCCTTGAACCACCAAATTGAAATTTTCATTCACCACGTCGGGATCCATTTGGACACAACAAAGTTGTCTTAGTATTCTCCTTGGATTATATATTGTGTAGCCATTAGGATACCAAATTGGTCCATAGTATGCTGAGACGGTAGAGAAACCATTCATATCTTCTTCATCTACAGGGACATCATCGGGTACGGCTTATGGGTGAAATACCACATCGTTCACCGTAAGTTTATCCAATTTCTCTCTCAACGAAGTCAACTGCTCTTCTTTAGACTTCTTTTGTGCGTCCAAAAACAACCATTTTCCTGCTGTAGGTTTTTCATAGGGATAAGGTGTCTTTTCCCTAGCCAATCCCAATGAAGGGAAGTGGTCATAAATCCAAACCTATGCGAAAATACGAAAATATTAACCACATACATGATAATTGATTTGGGAACAGAAAATTTATGCGAATAATTTGCTAACTAACAATGTAAAAGCTCACCTGAATAAGAGTTAAGTAACCTACAATTCGAGTTGTCTTAATCCTCGACCCTTTGCTCATCTCTCCTAGAACAAAAGCAAGCACCCCAGTGGCCCAAGAGTATTTGTTAATCTCATCGAGATTCTCCAAAAGCTGTAGATAATGTGCATCCACCCTATTTCCAGAAGTGTCGGGGAAAATGACGGTTCCTAGCTGATATAACCAATAAGCGGTGACATGATGCCTAAGGGTCTCCTGGTCCATCACCAACTTTCCTTTCTCCACCTTCTTTCTTGTCCCTCCAAATGCTTCCTTCAACTTTACCAACTTGAATTTCTTCACCTTCTTCTTGAACGCTCCATTTACCTCTCTTGGATTATACTCATCGCCCCGTTTAGGGGACTTCACAGAACGTCTAAACTCACATTGAGCTTTTCTTGCATCCCATCCTAGACATTTTAGAGCCAATTCATCAAGAGATTCATAATGCATCGAGGGGTTGTAGCCTTCTCGAAGACATTTACCTTCCACTGGTAAGCCGGTTATTCTCGAGCAATCATCGGGAGTAATTCCCATCTCGCCAAATGGAAGATGCATTGTATATGTCTCGGGATAATACCTCTCGAGAAATGCGGATACGACAACAACGTCAAAATCCACATGTGCATACTCTATAGCTCTCCATAACACACACTGTTTCACCTTTGCTTGAAAATCGTCACACTCCAAAGAAAGATCCCATTTGGACGCCTTTTGATGACGAATAAGACGAACTGCATCATTATGATCCTACGAAAAAAACATAACACTATTAATACTTGACGAAACATGTCCCAAAAAAAAACGTTTTGTTAGGTAAGAATGAACTTAAAGAATACCTTTGTCGCATAGATCTTCGCATCCCATGAGTGTTTGTAGCCAAACAATGTGGCCCCTCCATCATTTGGAGTACCATAAGTTGGGTTCACTGGTGGCAAACACAAATTATCAGGGGGAATGTGTGAGTATCTATCACAAGGCGGCTTCCGCTTCTTTTTCTCTTTAACAGGAACTATTTCTTTCTCTTCTTCCTCTTCCTCCACTTCATCCTCTTCCTCCTCTTCATCCTCTCCCTCTTCTTCATCATCCTTCTCTTCCTCTTGTCCTTCTCCTTCTTTGCCTTGTCCTTGTTCTTCTTCCTCTACATTCTCAACGTGTTCTATTTGTTGTTCAACCTCTTCATTTCCTTGGTCTTCATTTCCTTGCTCTTCTTCATCATCATTCTCTTCTTCAATAACATTATCAATTGTATTCTCCATCACCTCTTGATTGACTTCCTGTAATGATCCCCCTCCATGTTTTGCATTTTTAGTACCACGGTTTCGGAAATCCAGATGTATCCTACCGTGAGGTGTTGGAGTTCTCAAATCTTCGGCTACGTGGGGATTAGATTTTTTCCCTTTATTCCTAATGAATGAATACCACATTATTACCTAAACAGAATATTGTCTTATCAAATAAAATTGAACATGGGATTACATCAAACACAAAATGTTAACAGACTAAAGTTCGGTTGTCTTGTATAAGTTGCGAGGTAACCGAACTACAAGTTTGTATGTGATAGATCAAAGTTCGGTTACCACATAGAAAGTGCGAGGTAACCGAACTATATTTTATCAAAGTTCGGTTACCTATATAAATTTATCGAGGTAACCGAACTCATATTTTTCATATAAAGAAGGAGTTCGGTTACGTTATTTTTTTGCGAGCTTACCGAACTTCATAGTTCGTTTACCTTAAAATTACTAATTTGCCGAATTGTTCTTCATATTGAAAGTTCGGTTACCTATATAAATTTATCGAGGTAACCGAACTCAAATTTTTCATATAAAGAAGGAGTTCGGTTACGTTTTTTGTTGTTGCTAGCTTACCGAACTTCATAGTTCGGTTACCTTAAAATTACTAATTGCCGAACTGTTCTTCATATTCAAAGTTCGGTTACCAAATTCTAGGTTTTTAAAATTTTCTCCTAGCCGAAATCTCTATTGTAACTTTCATTTTCAGTGGTTTTTGATGATTTCTTCAACAAAAAACGATTCAAAGGAATGGGTATGAAGGAAATTACCTGCGGATTTTCATTTTGATAGAATCAGACTCCTTGGTTGATGTTGGATGCTTCAATTCGTCTCCCAACTTTGCTTGAAGTTGTTTATCAACTTCAAATTGATTTGGGAGATTCGCTATGCTAGCCAGACCCGGACTCAATCCGGGAATTCTTGGTGTCTGCTTAGAACGCATTGTTTTATAAAATTTATTAATCGACGATGAATTTTTTCGAATCGACGATGTATACGAAGAAGAGGAGAAGAAGAAGAAGAAGAAAATAAAAAATAAGGGTTTTAAAACTGATTTTAGGTTTTAATTTAGGGGTTAGATTAGTGGGTAGTGGTTAAATTAGTGGGTTATTAGGATTAGTTATAACCTTAATTAGGATAAGGGCAGATTAGTCTTCCCTAATCTTTTAGGACACCCCTTAACATTTGAATAACAAAGTAGTCCCCACTGTTTTGGGTACTACCCAAAACATCGTTCTTTCTATAAACACCAAGCCCATATGGATGAGTACTATATGGGCATACGAAGAATCTTATGGAAGGTGCTTAGTCCATTAATTTATACAAAATTCATTTCTCAATGGAAGGTGCTTAGTCCATTGATTTAAACAAAATTCATTTCTCAAGTATATAAGTGGGCACTACACAATCCTGCTTAAAAAGTCATGGTACCAATATGAAACAACGGTATTATTTAAGGCCACCATCCAGGATAGAAAACAACAGATGAAACTTATTTTCCATAACTCCAACAAATCCAAAGAAAATTCCCATATCTTCCACATACTGGATACCACAAAACGAAATACCCATAGACAAAAATTTACAAAAAACGAAACAAAGTTCTCGTGAACTAACATCCCATAAGAATGAGATCCCGTGGCACCGCACTAATCAATTTACAAGAACTCCAAACTAAAAAGATTGTATAACTTTTTATCATTACAATGGGCGACAATTCTATACATATACGAAGACCATTCTTAGTACATCGTCAGCTTAACCATGAAATCAATTTAACCAGAATTATTAGAACATATAGTATTCCACTTATTAATCCGACATCAAAGCCATTAACGTTTCATTAATCAATACTTCCATCCTAGACCTTTTCTCAACTATGTTTCATTCATACTAGTCACCAGCACCAACTTTAGTGAAGAAATAGAGTCCCCTTTTCTCAACTATGTTTCATTCATACTAGTCACCAGCACCAACTTTAGTGAAGAAATAGAGTCCGAGCTTGCGTTTACCATTGTCACTATATGTAGTGCAAATCCAAAATAAAATACTTACTACAATAAATCAATGGAGAAACAAGTGATACTGACCTCTTTGTTGATAAATGCCAAATTTGCTTACAAATTCTCAAATGCAAGAGTTTGATTAAAAACTACCAAGTGGAAAATCTATGTTTAGTCAAAAGGGAAACGTTCTAGATATACTATTCCATTTTCATTTGTAGACTAAGGAAAACAGTGAGCTAGAACTCTAATACAATTTCTTTATAATTCCATTAGTCGTCCAGTCGCGTCAAATACTTGTGAGTTCAAACAGAAACCAAGGATGTAGTACAGTAGCTACATACAACATCTACATATCGGCAATAATTATTTCAATGCACACACTTGTATATATATATATATTTAATAAACTACTTATAAGAAGCAATGGAACTAAAATGAAGTGACATTTCTTTTCTTCTAATAATCAGTCGGCATGGTCAACCAACATAAAATTGTCTCACAAATCAAATGACATAGAGCAGTCGGCCCCAAAACCAAACCGTATAAATTAACTTGTGGTGTCCAACCATATAAAATTAGAATCAAGACTATATACTTAACTATACAGCCACATCAAGCTATATCACCCATCAACGAGGGTCCCTATACCATACCGAATTTCCCAAACATAGAAATGTATATACACAGAACTTAGATTTAGAATGAATGTTTGATGGGCATAAGATAAAACTGACACCACTAACTTGACATGTCATTTAGAATGTTTGAGACAAATTCAGAAACATTTATCGTGCATAACTAAATTAGAGAACCAATTGGATTTATAAGTTTTGTACCATACATGCACAATAAAACTAAACCACTCATGACTATCCAGTGGAACCACCATTTCCAAATCATTTGTCTCAAACCAAAACAAGATTCAAATTCCAATTTACATGGATATGGGTATACTTACAAACTTCAAGCTGGCTTCTGCGGATTTCATTCTCGAAATACAAGCAAATAACTTGAATCTCATCGATTTCATGAAACCGGTTCATCAATAACACTTCCACCAACGAACGACCTCATCTCTGTTCTATCAGGAAATTCATCGAACACATGGTGTGCAGTTTTGCCAGTGTAGGGAGATGTGATTTCCCTGGTTATATTGACTTCCTCTCGTAGCTTCTTAACCTGCGAATTTAAGTTAAAGCACAATCCATCTGTTCTTATATCACCAGAACTCTAATCATCCTCTCAACCATATCCATCCAACACATCAAAAGCCACCAGCAACAACCCACTTCTTTAAATGTTTCCTTGGCTAGAAAACATGCCCAAGTTAATAGAGATCAAATCTACAGCAACCCAAAAGTCAAAAACAAAAACCCAATTCTTTAATTCAAACCAAGTACACCCAAACTAGTTCAATCACTAATTTCAATTTTGTTCTTTCAACTTTCCAAGAGAAGGAAATCTAGAGAAGGAGAAGTAAAAACAGGGAAAAGAGACAAAACCCATTCCCTTCATTTTTAACATCCAAATAAACTTAATTATTCTCGACGGGTCCAGTGATAGACACGTGCACAGTGAGGTGTCCAGCTGAATGTGGCGCTATTAAGGCACCCAGGGTTTAAACAAGGCAGAATTTTCTATTTTGGCACTAAGAATTTACTCCCTCCGTAAATATTATATAGGTGGAATTTTCTCAGTTTTCCCTCTACCAATATATAGGCGGAGCCCAAGTCCAAACGTTTTTTTTACTTCTACTACCCCTATTTATTTGTTTGGGTATCATACACTGCCATTGATTGTTCTCGTTATCAGTTTATGAAAACTCTCTCTAATAACTCCATGTTCCCTATACTCATTAATTCTCACAGAGAGAATGTTTTTCCTTTTCCTTATAAATCTTCTCCTACCAATGAATATGTTCTCTATCTACCAATGAATATGTTCTTCATCTATCCCTCCAGTTTTTTTTGGTGCTTAAGAAGATCAACTAGTCATAAATTGAAGCTACAAAAAACTATTGGCATTAATAGAAGTTTTGCAGAAAATAACGCAAAAAATTGAAGTATCAGCATGCTTATTCTTCTCTACGGTTTCTCCCTCTTTCATAAGGACAAATTTTACTTTCCTTATGAAGAGAAGTCGAACATCCCAACATGCTTATACCTGTACCTGATTACCTTAAATATCGTTACCTGATTACCTTAAATATCGTTTAAATCTAGGAATAATTATTGTTCGTTTCGGGAATGATTCAAGGGACAAATCAGGAAAGAATATGGTAAAATTATGAAACCAAAGCAATTCCTTAATATTCGAGATTTTAGTCCCTCCGCCTATATAATAGGTACGGAGGGAGTATGATTCAGGAACCCTAAAGTATACAAGACATTCAAGCATTCAAACTTTAGGCATTCTAAGTGATGAATTTAAATTACGGGTACACTTAAACCCGAGAAAAATGTACAGAGTATGACATACGCATAGGCCATTGCGGGACTAATACTCCCGCTTCACTTAGCTTAGGCATTGCTGAAAGCATGCACTTGTCTTTCTCGTGCCAAGGGTGCATCAATCAGGATCATTCCGTACTCTCCTTAGGCTTATGCAAGCTCCGTTAACTTGCATATCAATGTAGCTTACTTCCGAGGCCATGCCCAATGCGCCATTTGTACATGCCTAAGTTGAACGCCTTGATAGGAAGTATGAGCATCCAAGGAATGGAATGCCACTTGCCTCATCAAGTTTGTCCACAATCATATCTTGCGTCGAGCTATCGAGCCAGATGATATGAGAGGCCAAAATGGCGCAATCATCCCGCAATTAGATGATATGAGCGACAAAGTGCTAGACCAGCAATGCTGTAACTCATTGCGGCTGCCTACGTACCATTCCCTACTCAAATGAGATTAAGCACAGACCGTAGTTCATCCCTGAAGGGGCAGCAACTTAAACCAAACTCGTTACAAGGCCGTGGTAAAAAGAATGAGAAAATATCGAGACTCTGGATTCCACCATTGACCAATTAATTGATAAACTCTAATCAATATTCATGCAATATTCTTATTTAAAGTGATTCTAATATTTGCCTTTAATAGATTTTTGAAGTAATAATTGTAAGCACGAAGCATGAAACATCAAAAGTATTAAAACCAAGCATGTCCCATCAAAACACTTCACAACTACTCAATAAAAACCAATTTTTCTTTTAAGTTCTATGCAAATAATCATGTAAAATAATTGCAATAAATAATTAAAATAGAACTATACCACTTTTCATGGAACAATGGCTTCCTCCGTCGCCTCGGCTAAAGGGTTTAGCTCCTCATATTAACCACTTGCTCAAAATACATATTTGGTGTTCAAAAGTTGATTAAAAGAAAGTGCTAAGCAGCGGATTCTGTAGTTACTGAAAGTCTAAAACAGAAGTCCGGGTTGTTGCTGAAGAGCTTCTGTGACTGCAGGAAGATGCGACCGTATCTCGTTGTCACTGAAAATAAGTCTGCCTCTGCGACTGACTCTGAGGGTCTAATGTTCTTCATCTTCTTCTTCGCAGCAGCAGCAGGAAAGTTTCTGAACTCGACTCTGTTGATTTTTTTCTCGCTTCTCTATAGCTCTAAACTTCTCCAAACTCCCCCAAATTGTTCGTACTCATAAATATGACTCGAATCAACCTATATATATCCACCAAACCCCAAAATTACTCGAGTTAATCCAAATCTTTTCGTTTTTTCTTCACCGCACGTTACGGGATTTTAATCTTCTTTTTACGCGTCAACTTGGTTTCCAAACTCTCTTAAACTCTCCCAGGACTGAATAAGGACTCCATACACTCCTATCTTGCCGTAAACTCTTCACAAACTCTTTTGTAAACCGAAAACAACTCAAAATATGAATTCTCCCTGTTTTGCTCCAACACGGATTTCTATCCCTGTTTTATCGATTCTACAGCTCATACCATACTTGTTTATCCTTAACAGGGTTAACCCAACGAAAATCAGCCCTTGAATCGCCTTAAAAATCATCCAAAATTCGAAACAGAAATTCTGTTTTTTGTAAAAGTTTTTCCCGCCATTTTTCTTTTTGAAAATTTGAGAAGAAATGTGACCTCCCCCTATCCAGTGCCGGTCTGTGCTTAGCAGCTGCTTGGAAATGGGTTACCCCTTATCCAAAATGAGAGTCTGAATAGCAAGTGTCCTCCCAGGAGCCTTTAACAACTTTTCGAGCCAATTTTTCCACAAAAGCCTATTTCTCCAAAAACACCTACAAAGGGATAAAATACCAAAATTAGTACAAAAATGGGTACTAAAAATATACACAATAGAGATGAAAATAGACACATAAATGCGTCTATCAGCCGTGGCCAAGAAATAATGGTAATGACCTAGTCCGTATAGGCCGTTCCGTCAAGATGCGCAATGATTGTGCATCATTGAGTTCGCGACATATCATAGTGATGCTTAACCATCAAATGCCCTAATGGTAAGGCTACGCAGCTATAAATGAGGCTTACGTATCATTTATACTCTTTCGGCTAAGCTATAAAGCTTACTTGGTACATGGTCCACATATGCACCTTCAACCGACCACCCCTCCATATATATGTTAACTTGCAATTTCTACAACTTAGAAAAGGGGAGCGGATTGACATGCTTGCTTCACTATTCATGGTCGTTGCCATGTATTCCTGAATAACCGGAAATGATTGCTAAGTTCTGTTCTGTGATGCACAATGATTGCGCACCACTCGCTCTGGCTGTTGCATAATGATTGTGCAATATTGGCTCTAAGCCAATAGCATGCATAATGCGTAATGATTGCGCTGCAAAGCTCAAGTCCGTCTGCCCAACTGGCCTAATGCATCATTTTATGCGAGATTTGTCCCTTGTCCAAATGCCAAACATAATGCGCCATTTTGGCACGATATTGGCCTTAAGCCAATCTACCTCTTACCAAGCCACATAAGCTTTGGATGAATCTTAATCTCAGGCCATGACGCATCTTTTAGCATGCGCCATACTAAAAAAACAAGGTGTTACATTATTCACCCCTTTAAAGAATTTTGTCCCCGAAATTCCAAACAAAACTATTGTGGACAAACTCTTCGGTTTGGATTCCTGATCAAAAGTCCCATACCAAATGCTCAGAAATCACGGGTTTCTTCAAGTTGTCGTGAACATCATGTTAGAGCACTACTCGGTCGAACTCGCAAGCATTGGTATCTCAAGCTTGTTTGTCAAGTTTAGTTGTCAAAACTATAAGTCTTGATTTCTAGTCTACTTATAGCTATTTCTCGGATTAGGATAGAATATGTAGTTGAGCTTTAGACTTCACGGCGTTCATCGATTAAAGATGAAGAACTACTAAGGGGAGATTGTGGAACTTCATCAACAAAAGTTATGTGGAGACTTGAACTCATCTATCACTCAGAAGTCTATTTCTAATCTATCTCCTATTGAGACAAAAGTCGTATAACTATATAGACTTTACTTTATACATATTTGATATTTCGAGCTGAGTTTAACTCGCTTACATATTTATCAAAATATGTGTTGGTAAGCTTTCGCTTTAGCCAAGTTCATCTTTTATTCTTGACGAAAGTCAAAAGATGATTATGTGAAAATCGACTGGTAACAGCTTATATGATTTATGTGAGACAGTCATTTGATGTAGACTCGGAATGTTTCGTATTGATCATTGATCACTAGAAAATTACTTTGAAGCTAATAGTTTGTATGAGACAAATATTCTCGTTTTCTAAGAATGTGTCAATGATTAAAATGGGAGTTTAAAATAATTAACCATTGATTGGATATAGCACAGTATGCGTACTTGTATCCTCATTGTTGCAAGTGTATTCCAAGTCCGGGAATTTAGTATGCATACTCGTATGCGTAATGATTCAACAATTGAAGTCCGAGAACTATAGTATGCATACCCGTATGCGTACTGATTAAAACTGAGCTCGGTCATGAACGACAGTATGTGTACCCGTTTGCATACTGGCGAACAAGACCAAGTCCGGGAACTTAGGTATGCGTGCCCGTTTGCATACTTGAGTGGGTGAAGTTCTAAAATCGGTTAAGTATGTTTACATACTCATGAACAAATACATTTATATAATAAGTAATGCAATCTTTGCAAACCGTGGCTATAATGTTCATGAACTGATTCGAGTGAATCAAAACCGATTTTTTTTCAATTGTGTCTTATATACTTCTATGAGAATATAAACAATTGAACAACTCTATAACTAGTTTCATTTGAACTAGTTGTGATTAAGATGGACAAGGTTGATATGAAAGTGTTCATATGGCTAACTTTGGTTAACTATTGTTGAGCCAACTAAGTGTACACATTTAGGTACGGTTACCCATATCTAAATAAAGGAACATTTCATTTGTGTGTAACAAGCTAAGTCAATTTAACGGTTGAAAGATATTAGCTTGAATCTAATCAGGTTTTCATCTAACGGTGAATATTGAATGCTTTGTTACCAAGGTAACATTGATTGCAACCCTGATTTGAAGACTATATAAGGGAGAACTCTAGCATCTGGGAATCCTAATCCCCATACCTCATGTGTGATACTAGTTGCGACTAGAGTCGATTCTCCTTTAACCTAGGTTTTTATAAAACCATTATAGGTTAACGATTTAAAGACTTCATTGGGATTCATAAGCCAGACCCAACTATTTTCTCTGTAGTTGAGTGTTCTGATCTTACTTTGTTCTATCATATTAAGTACTATCTTCTCTAAGATTTGCTCGAGATTTAATCTTCGATAGGTATGATAAAAATTAATCACAAAGCTCTCCGTCCCATTCTTTATGATTCCATAATATCTTGTTCCTCTACCATACGGTTAAGTTATTGTGAGGTGATTGATATTACTAGGTTGTTCTTCGGGACTGTAACTTTATCAGTGTGAGATTGGTTAGGGCTCAACTACATTCCAGTCTGAAGTTAAATTGTAGTAGGCTAGAGTCTGTATCGGCTTAATACAGTCTGGTGTTAAAATATGGACTAGGTCCCGGGGTTTTTCTGCATTTGCGGTTTCCTCGTTCACAAAATTTATGGTGTCTGTGTTATTTCTTTTCCGCATTATATTTTCTATATAATTGAAATATCACAGGTTATGCGTAGTTCAATCAATAGATAATCCAACCTTTGGTTATTGATATAAATTGATTGACACTTGAACATTGGTCTTTGGTACCGTTCAAGTTGTTTCTCATAATAATCATCCTTGCGGATCCTATCTGTTTGATTTGCTGATTACATTGAGAAACGAAGATATAACTCTTGGATGTATTTTCCTTGATTGAGTCTGAATGTCTAGTTGATTCTCTTGGAAATATATTGGAGTTAGTCCATCCAGATTGCTTAAACGAAATATTGGGTGTGGTTGTTAGACCCCCTGCTTTTTCGAATGGTATCAGAGCAAGCAAACACGTTTAAAACCTCATAAGTCTGTGTTTGTAGCAACCTGAATCTGTGGACACAAGATTGTCTCATGCTTACGCATACCAAAATGTCTTCCAAAGTTTTTGATTATGCCAAATGTCTTGGGCTTACCTCAAAGGATAACTCTTTAGTTGATTCTTCTGAATCCTGAGGTAGAAATTTTTTTTCATCAGATCCTGATAACATTCCCTTTGATGTGACATTTGACACCTTGTCAGAAGCTGAATGGAACTCACCAGAAATTTAAAAAAATCTGCTGAGATTATTGATTTTCAAGATTCTAAAATTAAGTCTCTTGAAGAAAAGCATGCTCAGCTCATTGATGAACTTGAGAAGTCTCTTGATCGAGAACGGGAACTCTATAGTATAGTTGAGTCATTCTCTAACAATATCAAAAACCTTGTTCAAGAAACTACTCTACAACGTGAAAAGATTGGTGTTCTTGAAGATATTGTTAAATAAGATTCAGTTAGAGAAAAACGTTTGGTCGAGACTCATTCATCATATGTGAACAACATTCGTGTTGAAAAATAGAAACTGGTTGCATCATTTCTTCTAGCCCAGGAACAGTGCAGATACTTGAAAAAGGAAAACTCTGTTTTAGTGAGTAAACCTTCTTCTGTGCCAATCTCTAATTCTCATATGGGATTTCAGTACGTGAAGAAAATTACTCCAAAGGAAGAGTCTGCTAAGAAAAGTTTACATAACTTGCAATCTTCTGATAGGGCTACGAATCTAAAACAGGTTCCTTCCGATGTCTCTCTTTTATGAACCTGTTCCTTCTGTGGGAAAAGAAATCATTATGATTCACATTGTTTTGCTAGAAAGAAACAGATTTATGATCTTCAAAATCTACTTCTTTTTGTTGTCGACAGAGTGAATTGTCTGGTGACATCTACAATGGATTTCACTCCTGCAGAAAACCATAATTCTTATGCACAAGATTTCCAAAGTCACCCCTCTAGAAATCGCTACAGGAATCGTGTCCCTCTTAATGGTGCTAATTTGTGCGCTACACATGTACACATTCCCAGTGCTATTTAGAATAAGTCTTGTAGACCTAAGTCTAGGAGATAGAATTTTCTAAATTCTGACCCTCTGGAACCAATCTCTAGAGGTCCTAGATTTAGTCCTCAGAAAAATCCTTCTGATGGATACTCAAAAAGGTTTATGTCTCATTTCTCTTTTGTAAGAAATAACTTAAGGAAGGTAAGGAATACAAGGCTCAAACATTCAGATGGTATTTACAACTCATCTCTCAACATTCATGGTGGATTACATCTCACATTGCTACCTAGCTCTAGGTAATTTCATCCTTGTATCTAACTTGAGAGTTACAAGGATGATATTTGCGAGATGCTCAAGTTTACTGTAGATTACCATTTGTCTTGAGTTTGAAATAATTGTTTTCTTCTTTTGTGAATGTTGAGTCATATCTTGACTCCTAGTAACTTTTGTGTCTTTTTTTCATATGCTCTGATTTAAAGTAAACCTTTTATCATTTGAGCTATGAAAATATGAGATATATGAAAACAGAGTGTATTTCCTTATTATTGGATCCCTTCTGATTCATTAACCTTCCATAAATGGTCCACTAACGTCCGTGTCTTTCTTGGGAGTTTTAGGGTTTCTATAACAAGGATGTCCTCCTCTTGTTCGTATAATATATTGTTTTTCCTTCCCTAATAAAAAAATGGAGAACTCCTCAAGACTTCAGGAAGTGGTGAATCTTGAGATGGATGGAGACATTAAAGGATGTGATTCAGTTCAAGAACTTGTCTTGAAAAAGATGATTGCAAAGAAAGAGTACAACTCCTGGATTGGTGAATCTGTCAAGGATTTAATTCTTTTTTAGAATGACTCTAGGGTCTAATTTGCAAATCTTCAACTGCAAATAATCAGCTCATTGATGGTCAGAACAAAATCCTTGAAAATCAAAAGATCTTGATTCGGAATCAGAAGAAACTCATCGTGGAATGTGTCAAAGCTAGGCAGCTTGCCCGCATTGTTGATCGAAAATTTAATGTTTTAACCCATGAACATGGAGTCTCTACGGTTAAAAGAATCAAGGATATCAGTGATACCTTTTATGATGGAGCTTTTCAAAGGTATGAAGTTATCAAAGAAACTTGATTCTGTCTAGGAAACTTCTTATGAGAATTTATTCTTGTGTTTTAAGAAGGATAACTAGGGTTTGGAATAGCATATATTGTGATTACACATAGCTATTGTCAACGATTTTCATCTTGCAGTGTTTTTAGATTTATTTATTTAAATTCTAAAGTTTATTTGGAAGATGATTTTGCAGTATTAATCTTTATTGGTTCCATATATTGCAAATAATGTTATGGGATATGTGTGTTTACGTCTGTGTACTATGATTGTCCCATATTTGTCAAAAGTTAAGTCTATTATGTCATTATGAAAATATTGATGAAAATAGAATGAACTTTTGATGTCAAAGATTAAGTCTATGGTATCATTATGCAAATAATGAAAAATAGAATGAATCTTTGAATATTCTGCAGTATTGATCTTTCCCCGATCCACTTCTATGTGAAAGTACTGTACGGCTCCGTAAGTTTTCATATGTTGAGCATTTCCGATTAAATTAATCATTGAGGTTCCTTTGTGGTTAATTTAATTGAGTTTACTGGATACAAATTCATGTTTCATGTGATTTGTTAATGTCCAAATAAATCCTTCTTTTCTTGTAAAAGTAAGGTCGCTCTTGTTGTTCTTTCGGGAATGACATTTTATGGGGGAGAGTTCTTAATTCAACTTGTGATTAATTTCCAAATCTTTGTGGGGAGTGCGGCTGTAGAATATTGTAGGAGTTATCTTGTATCTTTAGAAACTCCTTGATGAATACACTAAGTTTCGACTATGTGAAATCATCGAAACAAAGTTGATATGTTCTCTTTTAGTCATGAAGTATCTCTATTAGAATTTCATTATGATCACGCTAGTTTTTGTACCTTTGCCAATTTATATTGACAAAAGGGGGGAGAATTATTTGTAGTTCACACTACATATACATATGGTTTACGGATCATTATGTAAGAGGGAGTGGTTTTCATTGTGAGATGAAGTATTGACTAAGGGGGAGTGATACATATCACCATAGTATTATTGTCAAAGTTGTGATACAATTGAACTTTGATGTTGTGTAATAATACTATGACACTGTATAACAATAATTGAGAACATCTGTTTTCTTATTGTTATGGCTACGGATCTTCAACAACTATGATGCTGAGTTGAACACATTCAGAATCACTGGAGTACTTGGAAGTGACAAAGATTTCGGGTAATGTTGAAGAACCAAGGAAATCAAGCATTTGGATGAGAAGCTACAAAGTTTATTTATTTTGTAATCCATATGTATTGATAGTTTTGTCACTAAAATTGACAAAGGGGGAGATTGTTAGAGCACTGCTTGGTCGAACTCGCAAGCGTTGCTATCTCAAGCTTGTTTGTCAAGTTTAGTTGTCAAAACTACAAGTCTTGATTTCTAGTCTACTTATAGATATATCCCGGATTAGGATAGAATATGTAGTTGAGCTTTAGACTTCACGATGTTCATCGATTGAAGATGAAGAACTACTAAGGGGAGCTTGTGGAACTTCATCAACAAAAGGTATATGGAGACTTGAACTCATCTATCACTCAGAAGTCTATTTCTATTCCATCACCTATTGAGACAAAAGTCGTATAGCTATATAGACTTTACTTTATACACATTTGATATTTCGAGTTGAGTTTAACTCGCTTACATATTTCTCGAAATATGTGTTGATAAGTTTTCGCTTTAACCAAGTTCATCTTTTATTTCTTGACGAAAGTCAAAAGATGATCATGTAAAAATCTCCTGGTAACATCTTATATGATTTGTGTGGGACAGTCATTTGATGTAGACTTGGAATGTTTCGTTTTGATAATTTGATCACTTGAAAATTGCTTTGAAGCTAATAGTTTGTGTGAGAGAGCTATTCACGTCTTCTAAGAATGTTTCAATGATTAAAATGGGAGTTTAGAACAATTAAACATTGATTGGATATAGTACAGTATGTGTACTTGTATGCTAACTGTTGCAAGTGTATTCCAAGTCCGGGAATTTAGTATGCATACCCGTATGCGTACTGATTCAACAGTTCCGGGAACTGTAGTATTCATACCCGTATGCGTACTGATTCAACTGAGTTCAGTCATGAACGACAATATGCGAACCCGTTTTCATACTTGCGAACAAGAAAAAATCCTGGAACTTAGGTATGCGTACCCGTTTGCAAACTTGAGTGGGTTAAGTTCTAAAATCAGTTAAGTATGTTTACATACTCATGAACAAATACATTTATATAATAAGTAATGCAATCTTTGCAAACCGTGGCTATAATGTTCATGAACTGATTCGAGTGAATCAAAACCGATTTTGTTTCAATTGTGTCTTGTATACTTCTATGAAAATATAAAAAATTGAACAACTCTATAACTAGTTTCATTTGAGTCATTTGAACTAGTTGTGATTAAGATGAACAAGGTTGATATGAAAGTGTTCATATGGCTAACTTCGGTTAACTATTGTTGAGCCAATTAAGTGAACACGTTTAGGTACGGTTACCCATATATAAATAAAGGTACATTTCATTTGTGTGTAACAAGCTAAGTCAATTTAACGGTTGAAAGATATTAGCTTGAATCTAATCAGGTTTTTATCTAACGGTGAATATTGAATGCTTTTTTACCAAGGTAACATTGATTGCAAAACCTGATTTGAACATTATATAAGGGAGAACTCTAACAACTGGGAAACCTAATCCTCACACCTCTTGTGTGATACTAGTTGTGACTAGAGTCGATTCTCCTTTAACCTAGGTTTTTCTAAAACCATTATAGGTTAACAACTTAAAGACTTCATTGGGATTCTGAAGCCAGACCTATATTCCCTTTAGTTGCGTGTTCTGATCTTACTTTGTTCTATCTTATTGAGTACTATCTTCTCTAAGATTTGCTCGAGATTTATTCTTCCCATGTGTACTTACAACTGGGACTTGGTGAATTGAAACCCACCAAGATAACACTGCAGTTAGCTGATAGGTCTGTTAAAATTCCTCGTGGTGTGATAGAAGATGTTCTTATTGAGGTCGAAAAGTTTATTTATCCTGTGGATTTTGTAGTCCTAGATACACAACCTGTCCCTGACCCAGAGAATCAAATACCGGTAATTTTAGGTCGCCCATTTTTAGCCACGTCTAATGCTATTATCAACTGTAGGACCGGACTTATGAACATATCCTTTGGTAATATGACCACTGAACTAAATGTCTTTAATGTTACTAGACAACCTTCTGATGATTTAGAGGAAGTGAATATGATTAGTACTTTTGTTCAGGATCTAGTTCAGGATAATTAGGACGACACTTTGTTTGGTGATTCTATAGATGAATTTGATGAGACAATTATCTTAGGTAAGATAGATGACCAAACTTTAGAACTAGAAGAAGCTCTCGAATATTTTAAGGACTCTACAGACCCAGAAATTCAGTCACTAGTGTTAGGTCTTTCTGTGAGTAATGATGACTCTAAGTTTGGGGGTAGAGAACTGGAGGAAGCTCTTGAGAATTTTAAAGACTCTGAGGATCCATAAATTCAAGCAATAATTAGAGGTTTGTCTGAGAATACTGACTACCCTAATTTTGGGGGTAGTGATAGTCAAGTATCCTTATTAGAAGTCCCTAACTTGGGACTCGAGTCCAGTGTGCCTGAGGTATTACTTGAGTCTGTCCCGACTCCACAACCCGATCCTCCTGATACTGTCCAGGAATTGGGAACTCATAGTTCGTAAAAATATGTTTGTCAAGACACACACATGAAGCCTAAGAGGGCGTCACAGATAAACCCAGTTGTCTTGCATGAAAGTTTAGATCAGGTTGTGCTCTGTCTGTTAATTTTTCTAATCCTGTGCAGTTGTCTCGTATTAGTGGCAGTGCTATTTGGTTCTGATGACCCACAGTTATTTCGACTACTGATATATGATTTGAAAGGGAATTAGCCATTTTATGGTACTTGATGTCTGGCTGAAGACTTTAAACTTAGCACTTCTTGGGAGGTAACCCATTCTCATGCAACACGGTAATATCTTTCCTTAACTCTTTTTCTTCAAATGGTAACAGTTTCTCCTTGTTCATGCTTTTAATTTTATCTTTAGAACATTGAGGACAATGTTAGATTTAAGTTTGGGGGTATGGGAGAAACTTTTTAGTTGCATAATAAACTCCAGAGCCTAGAAATTTATGCCTATTAAGGATGGCACTAACCAATCTAAGTGGATGGAAGCATTTTGGTTTTAGGAGTTGAGGAACCAATCTGAGTGGATGGAAACATCTATATAGAGTCTATTCATAAAAGCATAGAGCTCGGGTGTTAGAAATAACATGATAGTTTCACCGTATCTCGGAATCATCTTATTACTTCTGTTTTTGTTTTTTGCAAATTTTATGTTGATGTCTGCTGGGTTGAAATAGAGTGATTGAGCTACTAAAAAAAAAAAGAGAGAGAGAGACCATACCAATTAGACCAATCGGAATAAATATTAACACTTGGATAGCAATATGTGTGTGTTCTCCCTGTCTCCGTCGCATTAACAAGCGTGGAATGCAGGATCCACGGGAATTACCATGTAATCTGCTGACAAGAAGCATGCGCTTGGATCCAAAAGATCTAATCATGTCGTTACAAAAAATAAAAATAAAAATAAAAATAAATAAAGGTTTATTATAAAGTCGACCACTGGTTCCCTTGTATATGCCAGCTGTGTTGATGTAGATTTAGGATTGTCGACCACTGGTTACCTTGTATATGCCAGTTGTGTTGATATTAGTCCGGACCAGTATCTCAATCCACTAGGTCATAGGTTCATCTTGGCATTGAAGTCCATTCGCAACCATCTATTTCTATATCCATCTTCTTAATCTATTTATGTGATTTGTTTGATTCCGGATATTGATGTCCATAATGCGACTATCTGAGTAGATATCTGTCACTTATATATGAATTTTAGTATACTTGAGTGCAAACTCATACACAACAATTGGAATTTCGCATCAGGGTACTTCCTCCCGTAATCAATGAGTATGCCAACCAAGGAGGTTCTTTAGTGCATTCCAAGGTTCTGCGTAGATAGTTAGGGTCTGGAGTAAAGGTTTTGTGGGTACACCTCTGGTAAACCCTCCCGAGACTATAACTCGGCCACTAGGGCAACCTAGGGGTTTAAAGGCTTGGTTCACATGCTAAGTGAAATCGACGATGCCTGCGACAGTGAGTTAGGATTTTATTTTGTAGTTTTGATTTTCTCGGGACTAGCAAATAATAAGTTTGGGGTATTTGATAGACGCATTTATGTGTCTATTTTCATCTCTTTTGTATATATTGTTAGTACCCATTTTTGTACTAATTTTGGTATTTTATCCCTTTGTAGGTGTTTTTGGAGAAATAGGCTTTTGCAGCGAAATTGGCTCGAAAAGTGGTTTTTGCGCTCATGGGGGAAATTACTAAGGGGCACCCAGATTACTAAGGGGTATCCACGTGCTATTCGCACCCCTGGTCCGGATAAGGGGAGGTCATCCCCTTCGTTTGAACCTTACTTTTGGCGGGAAAGTTGGCAGGAATATCACGGGTCCTCCTTTTGGAAGTTACATGAGGAAGTTGGCAGGAATATCTCCTACAGGATTCGACTTTATCTCTTGAGAAAGTTGGGAAAGGTTTAGAAAATTCAGTGACGTGTTTGAGAACTTAAAAATGGAACTAAATCTTCTTATATTTGGTAGTTACCGAAAACAAATTTTCACGCGATTTATCGATGGCAGTTGCGTGTAGAAAGAAGGAGAAAATACCCCTCTATACATTTGATTCCATACTAGATGGATTTTGGAGAATCTTGGACAGCAGGGAGAGACGCGTGAAGAACAGGAAATAAAGGAAATATTCGAAACTTTCGAGAAAAGGAAAAAAGAGATATCGGGAAGATTTTCTTGAGATTTTCTGCGCCTGTTGCGTATAAAAGGGATGTTGTTGAGTCATAGGAGGGGAGGGAACACTTTAGGGAAAGTTTAGAGCCTTAGAGAAAGCCAGAAAATCAGAGAAGAAATTGTTTTCTGTTGCTGCTGCGAAGAAGGAATGAAGAACATAAGACCCACATACAACAGTCGCAGAGGCAGACTTATTTTCAGTGACAACCAGTTACGGTCGCTCCTGTCTGCAGTCACCGAAGCCTTTCAGCAACAATTCAGTCTTCTGTATTAGACTTTCAACGACTACAGTTTACCCTTTTCTTCCTTTTAATCAATTTTTGAGCCATAAACATGTATTTTGAGATCATGATTAATATGAGGAGCTAAACCCCATTGCTGAGGCGATAGAGGAAGCTATTTTTTCCAACAAAAAGTGGTATATTCTATTTTATTTCAATTATTTTTATGATTATTTGCCTTGATTTATAATTGTTTGAATGATTTTTGTTAAGCAATTGTTATTTCTTTTGATAGAGCATGCTTAGCCATAGGTTTTTGATGCTCTATACTTCGGATTTAAACTTGTTATTTTGAAAATCTACATGTTGCAATAGTTTAGAATCAAAACGCAAAAATTGAATAAATATAAATATTGGATTTAATCACTTTGAACTTGGAAAATAGTGGAATCTCAGCCTCAGTGTTCTTTTAATATTGATAACAACTTTGTCAGTGTTTGCTATAATTTTTAGTGATTTTTCTATTTAGTTTTGAATTTAAGTCTAAAGTTATCCTTAACAAGTTCGAGCAACGAATCATTTTTACTACAACTACAAAAACTCATCAGATCATCTAAGGAATCAAGTGCGTAGAGTCCTGCTGGGATTCAGAGGCGTAACGAACGCGACTGTACCTAAATTAGTGTGAGATTGGTTAGGGATAAACTATATTCCAGTCCGAAGTTAACTTGTAGTAGGCTAGAGTCTGTAGCGGCTTAATACAGTGTGGTGTTCAAATATGGACTAGGTCACACGGTTTTTCTGCATTTGCGGTTTCCTCGTTCACAAAATTTATGGTGTCTGTGTTATTTTTTTTCCACATTATATTTGTTTATATAATTGAAATATCACAGGTTGTGCATAGTTCAATCAATTAGATAATCCAACCTTTGGTTATTGATATAAATTGATTGACACTTGAACATTGGTCTTTGGTACAGTTCAAGTTGTTTCTCATAATAATCAGGCTGGCGGATTTTTAGTGGTTTGATTTGCTGATTACATTGAGAAACAGAGATATAACTCTTGGATGTATTTTCCTTGATTTAGTCTGCATGTCTAGTTGATTCTCTTGGAAATATATTGGAGTTAGTCAATACAGATTGCCTAAACGAAATATTGGGTGTGGTTGTTAGACCCCCGCTTTTTCACATCAATTTAGACCTTCTGAGCAAACGTCCCATACCGCATACTCAGTAATCCAAAAAGAGTCCACAACATTACCAAGAATCTCAATTAGCAAGTTTCCAAAAGATATCTCACCAAGGTATCCTAAGGGGCGTCCCATACCACCACTCAGGAATCCCTAAAGTTCACAAGTTGAAAGATGTCACCGAAATAAAATAAAAAATCTTAACAAAGTATTGTGGGAACAGATTCCAGTTGCCCACCGTCCCTGACGGTTATCCAGGTTTCCACTCGTAAGTGGGATACTAGTCGGGCCTGAGAACGCACACCATTGGCCAGTTGCCAACGTGTGGGGATGATCATTCCCATTGTAAACCCACCATCTCAGCCGGTCTTCTGGATTTCAACTCGTAAATGGGGTGCCACTTAGGCCAGGAAAAGTCACAGTACTCAAACAAGCTCAACTCGATTCGCAAAGTAACGGTCACTGCAGTTACAACTCTTTCCGCGCAAAAGTTGGCTTACTCTTCAACTTTATTTCCTTTTAAAAGAAAATTACTCGTTAACGAGTCCACTCCGCACAGTCCCTAGATTTATCTCGGAACTTGCTCTGATACCAATTATAACATACCGAAAAATTACGCCTGGCGCGCCTTGGCGCGCAGACCATAACTCCCCCGATGCGCCATATTGAAGCTACTAACCGGTCCTTAAAGCTAGGAAAATGCATGTCCATTTTCCTTTGTAAGCATGCTCGTGGAGCATGATACAGATAACTTAGCTTCCGCACCGTTCCAACTTACCCTTGTTCTGCAAAGAGTTAAAGCCTTGAAAGCTATGGTCGATGCACCGTTGCATGCATCAGTGGCTTCCGAGTCTTGTCCATGCATAAGAAATGCCTTGGACTTACGCATAGGCCATTGCATGCCTAATACTCCCGCTTCACTTAACTTAGGAATTGCTGAAAGCATGCAATTTTCTTGCTCGTGCCAAGGGTGCATCAATCAGGCTCATGCCGTACTCTCCTTAGGCTTATGCAAGCTCCATTAACTTGCATATCGATGTATCTTATTTTCGAGGCCGTGCCCAATGCGCCATTGGTACATGCCTAAGTTGAACGCTTTGATGGGAAGTATGAGAATCCAAGGAATGGAATGCCACTTGCCTCATCAAGTTTGGCCACAATAATCTCTTATGTCGGGCTACCGAGCCATATGATATGAGAGGCCAAAATGCCGCAGTTATCCCGCAATTAGATGATATGAGCGACAAACTGCTCGACCGGAAATGTTGTAATCATTGCGGCTGCCTACGTACCCTTTCCTACTCAAAAGGGATCAAGCACAGACCGTAGTTCATCCCCGAAGGGGAAGTAACTCAAGCCAAACTCGTTGCAAGGCCGTGGCCAAACAATAATAGTAATGGTCTAGTCCGTATAGTACGTTCCGTCAAGATGCACAATGATTTTGAATCATCGAGTCCGCGACATGGCATAGTGATGCCTAAGCATCAAATGCCCTAATGGAAAGGCTACACAGCTATAAATGAGGCTTACGCATCATTTATACTCTTTCGGCTAAGCTATGAAGCTTACTTGGTACATGGTCCACATATGCACCTTCAACCAACTACCCCTCCCTATATATGATCACTTACAATTTCTACAACTTAGAAAAGGGGAGCGGATTGGCATGCTTGCTTCACTATTCATGGTCGTTGCCATTTATTCCTGAATAATCGGCAATGATTGCTGAGTTCTGATCTGTGATGCATAATGATTGCGCACCACTCGCTCTGGATGTTGCACAATTTTTGTGCAATATTGGCTCCAAGCCAATAGCATGCATAATGCGTAATGATTGTGCTGCAACGCCCAATGCCGTCCACCCAACTGTCCTAATGCATCATTTGATGCGAGATATTTCCCTTGGCCAAATGCCAAACATAATGCGCCATTTTGGCACGATATTGGCCTTAAGCCAATCTACCTCTTACCAAGCAACAAAAGCTTTGGATGAAGCTTCATCTCATGCCATGGCGCATCTTTTAGCATGCGCCATGCTAAAAACACGGGGTGTTACATTATTCACCCCTTTAAAGAATTTCTTCCCCGAAATTCAAAACAAAACTATCATGGACAAACTTTTCGGTTTGGATTCCTGAGCAAAAGTCCCATACCAAATGCTCAGAAATCACGGGTTTCTTCAAGTTGTCGTGAATATCAATTTAGAGCTTTTAAGCAAACGTCTCATACCGCATACTCAGGAATCCAAAAAGAGTCCACAACATTACCAAGAATCTTAATTGGGAAGCTGCCAAAAGATATCTCAACCAGGTATCCTAAGGGGCGTCTCATACCACCACTCAGGAATCCCTAAAGTTCACAAGTTGAAAGGTGTCATTGAAATTACATGCAAAATCTTAATGAAGTACTGTGTGGAACAGATTCCATTAGCCCACCATCCCTGATAGTCATCCAGGTTGCCACTCATAAGTGGGATGCTAGCTTGGCCTGACAACGCACATCATTGGCCAGTTGCCAATGTGTGGGGATGATCAATCCCATTGTATACCTACCATCCCAGACGGTCTTATGGATTTCAACTCGTAAGTGGGGTGCCACTTAGGCAAGGCAAACTCACAGTACTCAAACAAGCTGAACTCGATTTGCAAAGTAACGGACATTGCAGTTACAACTCTTTCGGTGCAAAAGTTGGCCTACTCTCCAACTTTATTTCCTTTTAAAGGAAAATTACTCATTGACGAGTCCGCTACGCACTGTCCCTAGAGTTATCTATGAACTTGCTCTGATACCAACTGTGACGGACCGGAAAATTATGCCTGGCGCGCAGGCCATAACTCCCTTGATGCGCCATATTTAAGCCACTAACCGGGCCTTAAAGCTAGGCAAATGCACGTCCATTTTCCCTTGCAAGCATGCTCATGGAGAATTATGCAGCTAACTTAGCTTCCACATCGTTCCAACTTACCCTTGTTGTGCAAAGGGTTAATGCTTTGAAGGCTATGGATGATGCACCTTTACATGCATCACTGGCTTTCAAGTCTTGTCCAGGCATAAGACATGCCTTGGACTTACGCATAGGCCATTGCAGGCCTAATACTTCCGCTTCACTTAGCTTAGGCATTGCTGAAAGCATGCACTTGTCTTGCTCGTGCCAAGGGTGGATCAATCAAGCTCATGTCGTACTCTCCTTAGGATTATGCAAGCTCCGTTAACTTGCATATCGATGTAGCTTACTTCCGAGGACGTGCCCAATGTGCCATTGGTACATGTCTAAATTGAACGCCTTGATAGGAAGTATGAGCATCCAAGGAATGGAATGCCACTTGCCTCATCAAGTTTGGCCACAATCATCTCTTGCGTCGAGCTACCGATCCAGATGATATGAGAGGCCAAAATGCTGCAATCATCCCGCAATTAGATGATATGAGCGACAAAGTGTTGGACCGGAAATGCTGTAACTCAATGCGGATGCCTACATACCCTTCCCTACTCTAAAGGGATCAAGCACAGACCGTAGTTCATCCCCGAAGGGGAAGAAACTTAAGCCAAACTCGTTGCAAGGCCGTGGCCAAGCAAAAATGGTAATGACCTAGTCCGTATAGGCCGTTACGTCAAGATGCATAATGATTGTACATCATCGAGTCTGCGACATGGCATAGTGATGCCTAAGCATCAAATGCCCTAATGGAAAGGCTACACAGCTAAAAAATGAGGCTTACGCATCATTTATACTCTTTCGGCTAAGCGATGAAGCTTACTTGGTACATGGTCCACATATGCACCTTCAACCAACTACCCCTCCCTATATATGTTAACTTGCAATTTCTACAACTTAGAAAAGGGGAGCGGATTTACATCTTGCTTCACTATTCATGGTCGTTGCCATGTATTCCTGAATAACCGACAATGATTGCTGAGTTGTGTTCTGTGATGCATAATGATTGCGCACCACTCGCTCTGGCTGTTGCACAATGATTGCGCACCACTCATTATGTCAGTTGCACAATAATTGCGCAACACTCACTCTGCCGTATTGCACAATAATTGTGCAACACTGGTTCTGGCTATCGCACAATGATTGTGCAATATTGGCTCTAAGCCAATAGCATGCATAATGCATAATGATTGCGATGCAACGCCCAAGGCCGTTTACCCAACTGGTCTAATGCATCATTTGATGCGAGATTTGGCCCTTGGCCAAATGCCAAACATAATGCACCATTTTGGCACAATATTGGTCTTAAGCCAATCTACCTCTTACCAAGCAACAGAAGCTTTGGATGAAGCTTCATCTCAGGCCATGTCCTATCTTTTAGCATGCGCTATGATAAAAACACATGGTGTTACAACCGTCCATGTCAGCCGTAAAACAATCACGGCCTCCAACTTGGTCAGACGATTTAACTAGCCTGGCTCTTGCTATGCTCGACCGATCAAGCTCCATGGTGACCACCTATTGCCCTTCTAATTTTTCAGCCAATCAGGTTGCTCATAGCCTACATGCTCTGCTCCCAATGACTAGAGATTATAGGCTAGTCGAGCTGCCTTAAAAACCTTATTAGGTTAAATAAACCGTGTATATCAGTCGTGGATTGATCTCAACCGCTTGACTTAGCATTGTGCTTTGACCGATCTAGATTCAATTCTGGTCGACCAATGAGGTGTCGTGACATGTACCTGTCATCCCTTTTCTTGACGGGCCAATCACATCATCCACAACTCACATGTACAACTACCTATGGTCGACCAAAGAGGGCTGATCGGGCTCCTTTAAAAGCTATATAAAAGGATGTGCGACAGATCCAGACCGTCCATTATGAACGATACATTATATGTATCGGTTTTATGACCTAATAACAAAACTTATTTAAGAGCACCATGTACCAGTCTTTGAGTGCTTGTCCTAAAAGGCCATATGAGACTTGACCCACCACTACCTACCCGCAGCATGGCTCGCATGTGACTGGTGGAAACCTTCATATCTTTCATGCACGATCAACATCACATACTCACTTGATTAAATGACCTCATCTTCTTCTCCACCTCTCATAACTACTCTTCAGTTAAAGAGAGGTGTTGGAATAATCATGTTCCACTACATAACTTGCCTACCTAGTTAGGTCAACATAGTCATGCAGGTTAGGATAGTAGAGCAAGTCGACTTATGAAAAAGCGGGGGTATAACAACCACACCCAATATTTCGCTTAGCAATCTGTATGGACTAACTCCAATATACTTTTAAGAGAATCAACTAGACAGTCATACTCAATCTTAAGAAAAGTATATCAAAGAGTTATATCTCAATTTCTCAATTCAATCCGCAATCAAACAAATAGGAATTTGCGAGACCGATTGAATATAAGAAATAGCTTGGACGGTATCAAAAACCAATATCCAAGTGTCAATCAATTTAATCAACAACCAAAGGTTGGATTCACAATTGATTGAACTTACGCACAACCTGTGATATTTCAATTATATAAACAAATATAATGCGGAAAAGAAATAACACAGACACAATAAATTTTGTTAACGAGGAAACCACAATTGCAGAAAAACCCCGGGACCCAGTCCATATTTGAACACCACACTGTATTAAGCCGCTACAGATACTAGCCTACTCCAAGTTAACTTCGGACTGGAATGTAGTTGAGCCCTAACCAATCTCACACTGATCAAGGTACAGTTGCGCTCCTTACGTCTCTGAATCCCAGCAGGATTCTACGCACTTGATTCCCTTAGCTGATCTCACCCACAACTAAGAGTTGCTATGACCCAAAGTCGAAGACTTGATAAACAAATCTGTCTCACACAGAAAAGTCTATTGAATAAATAAATTTGTCTCCCACAGATAAACCTATGAGTTTTGTTTCGTATTTTGATAAATCAAGGTGAACAAGAACCAATTGATATACCGGACTTATATTCCCGAAGAACATCCTAGAAATATCAATCACCTCACAAATAATCTTAATCGTATGGTGGCGAAACAAGATATTGTGGAATCACAAACGATGAGACGAAGATGTTTGTGACTACATTTTATCTTGCCTATCGGAGAATAAATCTACAGCAAATCTTAGAGAAGATAGTACTCAATCACGATAGAAAACAGCAAGATCAGAACACGTAACTACAGAGAAAATAGTTGGGTCTGGCTTCACAATCCCAATGAAGTCTTCAAGTCGTTAACCTACAAGGTTTCATGAAAAAACAAAGGTTAAAGGAGAATCGACTCTATTCGAAAATAGTATCACACAGGAGGTGTGGGGATTAGGTTTCCTAGTTGCTAGAGTTCTCCTTTATATAGTCTTCAAATCAGGGTTTGCAATCTAAGTTACCTTGGTAAAAAAGCATTCAATATTCACCGTTATATGAAAATTTTATTAGACTAAAGCTAATATCTTTCAACCGTTAGATCGAACTTAGCTTGTTACACACATATGAAAAGTGACTTTATTTAGATATGAGTAACCGTACCTTAACGTGTGCACCTTTGTTGGCTCAATAATAGTTAACCGAGGTTAGCCATATAAACAGTTTCATATCAACCATAACTAGATCAAATGAAACTAGTTCTAGAGTTGTTCAATTGTTTATATTCTCATAGAAGTATACAAGACACAATTGAAGCAAAATCGATTTTGATTCACTCGAATCAAGGTCATGAACATTATATCCATAGTTTGCAAAAGATTGCATTCCTTATTATGTAAATGTATTAGTTCATAAACAAACCGATTTTAGAACATTATCCACTCAGGTATGATAACGGGTACGCATACCTAAATGGTCGGACTAAGTTTGGGTTCGCCAGTACGCGCATACCTTCCAAACTTAGCAGAAATTCCCGGACCTGAACCTCATGCCAGTACGCGTACCGGTACGCGTACAAGGTTCCCGGACTTTCACCAAACCAAGCAGTACGCATACGGGTATGCATACCATGGTTCCCTGACTTGGATTACATATATGCAAGTACGCATACTATGCTTATATCCAATTGTTCTAAACTCTCATTTCAATCATTGAAACATTCCCGGAAGAATACAATAGCTGCCTCACACAAACTATTAGCTTCAAAGCAATTTTCAAGTCATCGAATGATCAATACGAAACATTCTGAGTGTACATCAAATGACTATCTCATACAAATCATGTAAGATGTTACCAGACGATTTTCACATGATCATCTTTTGACTTTCGTCAAGAATATAAGATGAACTTGGTTAAAGCGAAAGCTTACCAACACATATTTCGAGAAATATGTAAGCGAGTTAAACTCAGCTCGAAATATCAAATGTGTATAATTGAAGTTGATATAGCTATACGACTTTTGTATCAAATAAGAGATAGTGTAGATAGACTTTTGAGTGATAGATGAGTTCAAGTCTCCACATACCTTTTGTTGATGAAGTTCCATAAGCTCCCCTTAGTAGTTATTCGTCTTCAATTGATGAACGTCGTGAAGTCTAATGCTTAACTACACTTTCTATCCTAATCCGAGACTTAGCTATAAGTAGACTAGAAATCAAGACTTATAGTTTTGGCAACTAAACTTGACAACAAGCTTGAGATAGCAACGCTTGCGAGTTTGACCGAGCAGTGCTCTAACAATCTCCCCCTTTGTCAATTTTAGTAACAAAACTATCAATACATATGGAATACAAAATAAATAAACTTTGTAGCTCTCAATCCAAATGCTTGATTTCCTTGGTTCTTCAAAATTACTCGAAATATTCGTCACTTCCAAGTACTCCAGTGATTCTGAATGTGTTCAACTCAGCATCATAGTTGTTGAAGATCCGTAGCTATAACAATGAGAAAACAGTTGCTCTCAATCATTATTATACAGTGTCATAGTATTATTACACAACATCAAAGTCCAATTGTATCACAACTTTGATACCAATACTATGGTGATATGTATCACTCCCCCTTAGTCAATACTTCATCTCACATGAAAACCACTCCCCCTTACATAATGATCTGTAAACCATATGTATTTGTAGTGTGAACTACACATTAATTCTCCTCCTTTTTGTCAATAAAAATTGGAAAAGGTACGAAAACTAGTGGGATCCTAATGAAATTTCCATAGAGATACTTCATGACCAAAAGAAAACAACATATCAACTTTGTTTAAATGCAATCATATAGCCGAAACTAAATGCATTCATCAAGGAGTTCATAAACATACAAGAAAACTCCTACAATATTCCACAACCGCACTCCCCACAAAGATTTTGCAACTAAGCACAAGTTTAAATAAGAACTCTCCCCCATAAAATGTCATTCCCGAAAGAACAACAAGAGCGACCTTACTTTCACAAGAAAAGAAGGATTTCTTTGGACATTAAAAAATAATCATGAAACATGAATTTGTATCCAAAAAACTCAATTAAATTAACCATAAGAGAACCCATGATTAATTTAATCGGAAATGCTCAACATAAGAGAACTTACGGAGCCACACAGTACATACACAAGGATGTTGATCAGGGAAAGACCAATACTGCGGAATATTCAAAGATTTATTATATTTTTCATCAATATTTTCATAGAGACATGTAATAGACTTAATCTTTATAGACAAAAGTTCATCCTATTTTCCATCAATATTTGCATAATAAAATAATAGGCTTAACTTTTATTGTCAAAAGTTCATTCTATCTTTTATCAATATTTGCATAATGACATATGAAAGACTTAACTTTTGACATATATGGGACAATCATAGTTCACGGACGCAAACACACATATCCCATAACAAGTTGCAATATATAAAACTATAAAGATTAATACTGGAAAATCATCTTCCAAATAAACTTTAGAATTTAAATAAATAAATCTAAAAACATTGCAAGATGAAAATCGTTGGAAATAGCTATGTGTACTCACAATAATGACTATTCCAAACCCTAGTTATCCTTCTTAAAATACAAGAGTAAATTCTCATAAGAAGTTTCCTAGGCAAAAAGAAAAATAACTCAAAAAAAAAAAAACCTATCATGAACGCAAATCAAAGATCACTTCCGGAACCCCCATGAGTCTTGAGTCCATTGAGCTTGTGATTGACCGCATCCACTGCTTCTTCAGAGAAGATATCCTCATTGAGAAGATCTTTAACATGTGTCTTCATGAGAACAAGGTCAGAATTAACCTTTTTCAACTCAGTTCTTAACACATCAAGACCCTTCATAGTATCCACGAGGTTCAGTTTGGCTTCTTCAAAGTATTTAATAAAATCATGAACCACTTCAGCAGAAACCATATCCTCATTCACAACATCCTGATGAGTATAGGCATAGTAGCATAAGGCATTAGGATTTTGATCATCATCTTCTACTAGGGTTCTTTTCTTCCTCCCTTTGGACTTGAAACCAATACCTTTATCAAGAAAACCTCTTGCAAAACCTCAAGTGCGGGAAGGTGAAGACATTCTTGAAAAAACAACAATAACCTAGAGTACGCATACGTGACTCAATAGGTTTGGTATTTAAATGGTTTCATAGGGAAGGTAACTTTTAGGGTTTCTAAATACAGTTCGTGACAAGTAAATGGGTACCCGTACGAAGACAATCCTAACCCAATCAAAAACAAAACCAAAAAAAAAAAAACAACCAAAAACGAGAAGTACCTTAAGACTCAACAGAATAATTTTGCTACGTGAATATTTTCTTTCACAAATTTTGACTCAATAAATTTTATATATCCGCAGAGAAACAATTTAGAGCACAAGAGTAGCAGTCAACTTAGTTGCAACAAAAACTTTTTCAAAAAAAATAATCGACGAGATTCTTGAGACACAACCAATACTTAGGTAAAGCTGTCTGTGGACAATAGTTTAGCTATGGACGATAAGAAAATAGCTCAACTAAACAGAAAGCATTTTTTTTGCCGAAAGTATACCTGCTTATTAACAAATCTTACTCAACATGATTTTTATGAGTAAGCATTCAACCCTTTTGATTAATTAGCACATGTATTATCCCTAAGCTCATTAAATGAATGGTGTTCACGGTTGAGTCTCTTTTTCCTTCCAATTCTAGGAAAGAATCATAAAAATTGTTGTCATCAAAATACGAGACAGAGTTTGAGTCCTTACCAGAAGAAGTTCGTTCGAAGGATTTCGACAGCCTGTTGATAAGATCTTTGTATCCTTCAATTATCAGATTAAGGTTGTCCTTCATATCTCAATCGATGCTTCCCTCTACATGAACCTTTTTCACATCTTGAACTCCATTCATCACATTAGGTTAAGAGGGACCTTTCTGAATTCTTCTTGAACGATTTTTATTAATTCTACAATTGGTTCGAACATTCGATGAGCAATTTGAACTGACATTCCTAGGGTAATTCACATGGAGAGTACTAAAACCAATAGGTTTAGACATCCGAATGTCAGTAACACCTTTGAGAATTAAATCCAAGGTATGCTGAAGCCGACCAAGGTAATTGTCATTCGGCTTCAGTTTGCTCTTCTGTTGAACATGTCATTTTGAATTACAAAAAAGACATACTTTCTAATCAACGGAGTGATTAGAGTGTGTAGCATTAGAAACATCGTTAGAAGATTTCTTCCTTCCATGAGACGAGTTAAATCCATGATTAGTGGAAGAACCAGACACTTTTTTTATCAATAGGAAGGGATTTCAACTTTGCTTATGGAACTAAATTTCTTATAGTAGAGTCAGAAGCAGTTGGTATAGTCGACTCTTTAGAACATTCTTGAATAGAGAGTTTACTCAAAAGTTGTTCATTTTCCAAGGCATCCTTTTTGAGTTTCGCCTAGAGTAAGGTTTGTGAAGAGCAAACTTCAGCGTTTTCCTTGCTAAGAGCCTTTAATTTAGAGTCACGAACATTTACTATACCGATAAGAGTATTGACGTTGTTTTTCAAACGAATGATTTTATCATCCAGGATTCTAACAAGATTTAGAATCAGTTCACTCTCTTCGGCTGCATCACTTTCTTTAACAGGGTCAAACTCGTTCGAAAGGTAATCGGGATAATACTTGTCAATGCAAGTCTGTTTCGTTAGAACACTAGGTTCATCTATTTTTGAGATTGATAAATCTTTCTCTTTGATATATTTCATAGAAACAGAACTTTTGTTTCTGGTGATACGTTTATCAGAGATAACAATTTTGTCCATAGAGTCAGATCGCTACAAATATAGACTTATGAGGTCTTAAACGTGTTTGCCTACTCTGATACCAATTGAAAAAGCGGGGGTACAACAACCACACCCAATATTTCGCTTTGCAATCTGTATGGACTAACTCCAATATACTTTTAAGAGAATCAACTAGACAGTCAGACTCAATCTTAAGAAAAGTATATCAAAGAGTTATATCTCAATTTCTCAATTCAATCTGCAATCAAACAAACAGGAATTTGTGAGCCCGATTGGATATAAGAAATAACTTGGACGGTATAAAAAAAATAATCCAAGTGTCAATCAATTTAATCAACAACCAAAGGTTGGATTCACAATTGATTGAACTTACGCACAACCTGTAATACCACAATTGATTGAACTTACGCACAAATATAATGCGGAAAAGAAATAACACAGACACAAGAAATTTTGTTAACGAGGAAACCACAATTGCAGAAAAACCCCGGGACCCAGTCCATATTTGAATACCACATTGTATTAAGCCGCTACAGACACTAGCCTACTCCAAGTTAACTTCGGACTGGAATGTAGGTTAGCCCTAACCAATCTCACACTGATCAAGGTATAGTTGCGCTCCTTAGGTCTCTGAATCCCAGCAGGACTCTACGCACTCGATTCCCTTAGCTGATCTCACCCACAACTAAGAGTTTCTATGACCCAAATTCGAAGACTTGATAAACCAATCTGTCTCACACAGAAAAGTCCATTGAATAGATAAATCTGTCTCCCACAGATAAATCTATGAGTTTTGTTCCGTCTTTTGATAAATCAAGGTGAACAGGAACCAATTGATAACCCTGACTTATATTCTCGAAGAACAGCCTAGAAATATCAATCACCTCACAAATAATCTTAATTGTGTGATGGCGAAACAAGATATTGTGGAATCACAAACGATGAGACGAAGATGTTTGTGACTACTTTTTATTTTGCCCATCGAAGAATAAATCTTGAGCAAATCTTAGAGAAGATAGTACTCAATCACGATAGAAAACTGCAAGATCAGAACACGCAACTGCAGAGAAAATAGTTGAGTCTGGCTTCACAATCCCAATGAAGTCTTCAAGTCGTTAACCTACAAGGTTTCGTGAAAAACCTAAGGTTAAAGGAGAATTGACTCTAGTCGCAACTAGTATCACACAGGAGGTGTGTGGATTAGGTTTCACAGTTGCTAGAGTTCTCCTTTATATAATCTTCAAATCAGGGTTTGTAATCTAAGTTACCTTGGTAACAAAGCATTCAATATTCACCGTTATATGAAAATCTGATTAGACTCAAGCTAATATCTTTCAACCGTTAGATCGAACTTAGCTTTTTACACACAAATGAAAAGTGACTTTATTTAGATATGACTAACCGTACCTAAACGTGTTCACCTTTGTTGGATCAACAATAGTTAACCGAGGTTAGCCATATGAACACTTTCATATCAACCTTATTCATCTTAACCATAACTAGTTCTAGAGTTGTTCAATTGTTTATATTCTCATAGAAGTATACAAGACACAATTGAGGAAAAATCGATTTTGATTCAATCGAATCAAGGTCATGTACATTATAGCCACGGTTTGCAAAAGATTGCATTTCTTATTATATAAATGTATTAGTTCATGAACAAACCGATTTTTGAACATTATCCACTCAGGTATTCAAACGGGTACGCATACCTAAATGTCCGGACTAAGTTTGGGTTCGCCAGTACGCGAACTGGTACGCATACCTTCCAAACTCAGCAGTAATTCCCGGACCTGTACCTCATGCCAGTATGCGTACAAGGTTCCCGGACTTTCACCAAACCAAGCAGTACGGATACGGGTATGCATACCATGGTTCCCGAACTTGGATTACCAATTGTTCTAAACTCTTATTTCAATCATTGAAACATTCTCGGAAGAAGACAATAGCTGTCTCACACAAACTATTAGCTTCAAAGTAATTTTCAAGTCATCGAATGATCAATACGAAACATTCTGAGTGTACATCAAATGACTATCTCACACAAATCATGTAAGATGTTACCAGACGATTTTCACATGATCATCTTTTGACTTTCGTCAAGAATATAAGATGAACTTGGTTAAAGCGAAAGCTTACCAACACATATTTCGAGAAATATGTAAGCGAGTTAAACTCAGCTCGAAATATCAAATGTGTATAATTGAAGTGTATATAGCTATACGACTTTCGTCTCAAATAAGAGATAGAGTAGATAGACTTTTGAGTGATAGATGAGTTCAAGTCTCCACATACCTTTTGTTGATGAAGTTCCATAAGCTCCCCTTCGTAGTTCTTCGTCTTCAATTGATGAACGCCGTGAAGTCTAATGCTCAACTACACTTTCTATCCTAATCCGAGACTTAGCTATAAGTAGACTAGAAATCAAGACTTATAGTTTTGGAAACTAAACTTGACAACAAGCTTGAGATAGCAACGTTTGCGAGTTCGACCGAGCAGTGCTCTAACAACTTATTTTACAATTTTTACTCGAGACATCAACAATGTCATAAATGGGGGATGTTCATCAGGGTATTGGTCTGACGGCCTACATCATGCGGTGTGCAACACAACAATTATGAGAAAGTGACACGAAGAGCGGACAGTTGATGAGTAGAGGAGTGGTGGGTGCATAACCGTCAAGTCCTGCCTTAACAATAGGGACACGGTTTCTGTCACTTCCATACGATCTCCACTTCTTCACTACTTCACAACCTCCACTTCCTATGAGATCAGGGTGTTCGGTTATGACTTGATATAAATATATTTTTAATCTATTGAATAGAAAATCAACACAAGTATCCAGAAAACACAGAAACATGTAGCTTACATCTTAGAAGCAAGTTCTACCTTCTAATACATACTCATAAACAACCACACTTTATAGAGTTCATTATTTTGATCTCAACACTTCCTCTGCTTCCCTCCCTAAGATCAACCCTTCTCCTTCCTTTGTGACCAAAGAAGGACTGGAACGACCATTTCTTGGTTTAAGCCAGAATTGTACAGATTGATCTCTCGAATCTAAAGTACTCATGTGCAGATAATTTGTTTAGGGTTTAGACTCGTTTCTCATCAACCTACACCATTTTTACCATTTACACAAGAATCAGTTTTTACCCTACTACAGTTATATTCCGATGTTCATACATTAATGGATTGGATGCAGATGCATAGTTTAAAATCCGTTGGACATCCACATTCGCTATGTTCATAGTTATTATTTTCAATATGCTTATATTTTTCACCATGACATTAGTTGCTTAGTTGAAGTATTAGTATATAAATTTCATGACATTATTATATTCCGCATTAAGAAATTAGATTATATATTTCAAAACTTTGCTGGGACAGAGGGAATGCTAGATAAAATTATAAATATTATCATCAAGTGAAATTGACGAGTTTTACTAATATTTAACATGAGATGAGTTTTTCTTACTAGTATTTGATGTGTGAATAAAGAAAATGTTAGTAAACATTATGTGTATTTGAGTTAATATTAGCAATCACGGTAATGGGATCTAATTAACTCATTATTATTATTATTATTATTTTATAATTTTAAATGTTAATTATAAAAAAAATTATATGGGATCATCCACATCTAACCCATTGGATGTTGGATCTGATGCAGATGTCAAAGTTGAAACCCGCCATACATTGAATTGGATGCGAATAAGGTGAAAATAATGATTTTATGGCGACCATCCCATTTTTGTGGTAACCATTCTTCCATTTTGAAGTGAGTCATTATGAAGTAAATTAAAATGCCCCTTATCCAAATATTTTAATTAATGGCCTAAATACCCTTTATCCATTAGTGGTTGATCTAGTTGGTTTAGTTGACATATTAGTAAGATTATATTATATGTATTAGAGTTAGGATTAGTGTTAGTAGATTAAGATCAATAATTATTTCATAAAGAAGAACTAAGTTTTTAGATTTTCCTAATTCAAAACCAAGAAAATAAAGAGCATAATGTTTGGGATATTTAGGTATACTTGACAACGAGTTTCAATGAGTTTTTGTTGCTTGGATTGGCGAAAATATTATCAAAATGAATCTTTTAATTGAGTTTTTTGACTAAGTTCGGCTAGGAAAATGAAAATGAAGTAGCCGAATTTAGGTTGAATGGAGTTTCCATACTAAGTTCGGCTGAACTTGTGTTTCATCCCAAAAATCATTCCATTTTCAAATCACGGGCTCCTAACCGAACTCAGTTAACTGAAACACAGTAAGAAGTTTGGTCTGGAGACTAATTATGTATTCTAACCGAACTAAGTTAGCTGAAATCGAACTAACTAAGTCTTCTGCAACCTAAAATTTCGGTTAGGAGAAAAATCAATAATTCCTGACCGAACATTTATTGGTGTTCTCCATACCTAGGAGTTTGGATAGTTTGTTTGTTAGTTCGTTGTTTTTTGTTAATCTCAATAACCGAACTTTGGTTTGCAACTCCCTTTTGAACCTCATTTTTGATCATTTCGACTAGATTTATCAATCAAAACGTTTAAATATTAAGGGGTATGTCGAAAAATACCTTCTTGTGTACATCTTTATTAACAAGTCATTTCGGGAAGAGATTAATCGATGACGAGAAACTTTTATGGAAGAGGGAAGATTTAAAAAGAAAAAATCCACCTAGGTTAGCTTTTTGATTTTGATTTTGGATTAGATTTAGATTTATTTAAAAAATGATTTTTTATTTTAATTTTGGATTAAATTGGGTTAATTAAATTCAGGGATAACCTAGTCATTCACTATGATTTAGGATACTCCTTGTCACCAAAGGGCAACAGTCTAGTCATCTAAGGTCCCCTACAAAAAAGGACCGGTCCCCAAAAAATAGTTGGGCGAAAACCGGACCAATCCGGATTACGGACCATGCAACGGGATACGGATGCATTTCAAAGAAAATGGGCCACGTGAGACTCACTCTACCAAGCCCAAATCAAGCAAATAATGATTGAACGAGAATATTTGCCAATAATATCCCGAACTACCAAACTATAAACAAAAGAACTATTAAATGCTTGTAAAAACAAAGCCAAAAAAAAAAAACAATCATGTTTTCGCTTCAGTTCAAAATTGATGGGTTAGACTTCAGACAGAGATACACAGACTGAATGAGAGGAACTGGAAGAGTTCAAGTGAGAGTGACGAGAAGTTTTTTAGTTGGCTATGGAGGTCTCCATTACTGAACAAGTTGTTCCATTACTTGCAGACAGAGATAGTGTGATAGAAGGTGTAGTAGATTATAATGGAGAGAAAGTTATAAATAGATCAAAATACGGTGGATGGAAATCAGCTTCATTTATAATTGGTGTTGAAATTGCTGAAAGATTTGCTTACTATGGAATTGCTTGCAATCTAATAACATATCTAACTGGTCCACTTCATCAATCAACTGCTGTTGCTGCTGAGAATATTAATATTTGGTCTGGTTTTTGTTCAATGCTTCCTTTACTTGGTGCTTTTGTTGCTGATTCAGTTCTTGGTCGATTTCGCACTATTCTTGTTTCTTCTCTTCTCTACGTCCTGGTAATTTATTCACTTTCTCATTATTATTTTTATTGATTTCTTCTGTTAGTTTTCTGTTTGAGATCTAGATCTGGACTAGAATCGACAAATGGACTGAGTAGACCTCATGTGTGTGTACTTTTGTTTTCTGGAAATGCTGAGAATTCCTCATGCGAAGCTTCATGGTTAGCTTTGCAAGTTAGGCATGAATTTGCATTTGAAACATGAATTACTGAGGCAATTATTGGCCTGATTTTCTTCATTTGCAATCGGTACAAGTTTCCTAGCGAACACGATCGAACGATTTAATTTATGTAGTTTAGCTAGATTTTTCCTCTTGATTGTATGTGCATTGTTAAGTGATGTTGAGCTTAGTTTGTCTGTTGATGTTTCACAAACTAAGTGAGATTTTCTTTATGCATACACATCAGAAGCCTCTATCTAAACCCATCCAATTCTATCAATTGTTAATTGTAAAGTTTAATGAACTTGCAGGGACTTGGGTTATTAACTTTATCAGCGATTCTACCATCTTTAAGGCCACCAGATTGCGAAACCACTCAAGAAAGCAGCACTCCATGTGCTTCTCCAACTACATTGCAGATCACATTTTTCTTCTCGTCTTTGTATTTAGTTGCAATTGCTCAAGGTGGACACAAACCATGTGTCCAAGCTTTCGGAGCTGATCAATTTGATGAACGGCATCCACAAGAATGTAAATCCAAGAGTTCATTTTTCAATTGGTGGTACTTTGGATTATGTGGGGGTACTGCAATTTCACTCCTTATTGTTACCTACATTCAGGAAAATTTGAGTTGGGCTCTTGGTTTTGGCATTCCGTGTATTTCCATGGCTATTGCTCTCATTGTTTTCTTGCTTGGAACCAAAAGTTATCGTTATAGTTATGCAGGGAATAAGGAAAATCCAATGTTGCGAATAAGTCAAGTTTTTGTTGCATCTGCAAAGAATTGGAGAGCTAATACTCCATCTGTTTATTGCGTGAAGGAGGAAGAAGAAAGCGAAAAGACATCTGTTCGTGTAGGTGCTCACCAATTCAAGTAAGTTGTATCCTAAGCGAAACTCTGTGACTTATATATAGACATACGTTAAACTTTTTAGGATACCAAGTGAAGCACCACACCATCCCCCGAAATTTATCTTATTTGGCCCTTATTGGTATTTGGGACAGGTTCATTAGAGATCAGGAACCATTTCAAAAATTATAAAGATCTCCGTGACCTGTTGACGTTCCTATAGTATTATCCAGTTAGGACTTCGTTGGTGTTTAAATGATGTTGTCTGTTAAGTTAACGAAGAGTCAGTATGTTTATGATGCAGGTTTCTTGACAAAGCACTGATTTCAGTTCCAGTTGATGGGAGTCGATCTGAAGATCAAATTGTATGTACTATTAGTCAGGTAGAAGAAACAAAGGTTGTCTTGCGACTGGTTCCCATATGGGCAACATGTTTAATATATGCAGTTGTATTCGCACAATCCTCAACGTTCTTCACCAAGCAAGGTAGTACCATGGACAGATCAATTGGACCAAGCTTCCAAATACCTGCGGCAACACTTCAAGTAGTTATAAGCATATCCATTGTCATCCTCATTCCTATCTATGACCGCGTCTTTGTTCCAATTGCAAGATCACTCACTGGCAAGCCGTCTGGTATAACAATGCTGCAAAGGATTGGTTCTGGGTTGTTCTTGTCAATTATCTCCATGGTATTGGCAGCAATAGTTGAGAAAAAAAGGCTTCAAACTGCTCTAGACTTTGGGTTGATCGATAACCCAAAAGCAACAATTCCTATGAGTGTTTGGTGGTTGGCTCCTCAGTACGTTTTCTTTGGGCTTTCTGATGTCTTCACAATGATTGGTCTCCAAGAATTTTTCTACGATCAGGTGCCAGATGGATTGAGGAGTGTAGGTCTCTCCTTTTACCTGAGCATTTTCGGCGTAGGGAGCTTCCTTAGTAGCTTCCTCATTTCTATCATCCAGAAGATAACTGGTGGGAGTAATCAAGAAAGCTGGTTTTCCAACAACTTAAATCGAGCACATCTCGACTATTTCTATTGGCTTCTTGCTGGACTCAGCGGACTAGAGTTGGCTATTTATATTTATTTTTCAAAATATTATCTGTATAAGAAAGCAGCTTCATTATGAAGGACCTCACTCAAGTATAAGCAGATGACTAAAAAGAGAGGCAGACCAGCTAAGCTACGAGCTAGGTCCAGGATGTGACCGCAAACTCTTGAGCAACTGGCTCCCGCACTAGGAATTACCCCCTCATCTTTGTTTTCCCTTTTATGCAACAAGAGTGAGGTTTTCGCCTACTAGGAGTGGGCTTGCCACTAACTAGCAGCGTTCTCAAGTCTTTCCTGTAATTGTGTTTTTAAATTTTCTTTCATTTGTAGATAAGCATCTAAACAAGGCGCCTAAAAGGCTAAAACCTCTCATAATCCAGACTCTTGTGAGGGAGATTGAACAGGCTCATTTGCTGCATTATTGAGAATAGAAGGAATAAGTTCAATGATTGATTTACTAGCCGTCAATCCATCATGATTCAAATAAAAAAGAAGTGGGGTATAAAAGAGAGATATTTCTTTTATAAGAGTACTCTGACTTTTGTATGGTCCTACTAGTGTTTTGGATGTAATAGGAAAAATTGAAAGGAGATACAGAAAGAGTCCCCTTTCTGTACAGAAGAGATGGCAGAATCTGTAAATGGAGGAAGTGATGCTATTCAACCTCTGTTGATGTCCAATACTAGAATTGATGATGTTTATGAAGGTATTGTTGATTACAGAGGAGAGAAAGTAAGTATTGGATCAAATATTGGTGGTTGGAGATCAGCTCTTCTCATAATTGGAGCTGAATTTGCAGAGACTATAGCTTTCTATGGAATATCTTCAAACTTAATCAATTATCTAACTGGTCCTTTAGGTCAATCCACAGTTACAGCTGCGGCTAATATCAATGCTTGGTGTGGTGTGGTATGGATGCTTCCGCTTCTTGGTGCTTTCATTGCTGATTCTTATATTGGGAGATTCCGTACCATCTTCTTCTCTTCTCTCATCTACATACTGGTAATTATTCTAGTTTTACTATACTTTTAGATTTGAATTTTAGTTTCATTTCTCCTATCAAAATATTTCCAAGTGCAACACCACATGCCACACTTTATCTAGTCTTTTACTGCTGTAGCTTAGCATGTAAATTATGAGATAATCCAGATAAATGGGGTTGCCCAACATTTTGAGATGTCCAAATATGTGGGGTTTCCCAGTAAACTGGAAGAGATCCTAAGCATGGAGAATGGGGTCTAATGGCATTATACATCGGCCTGTTTGAGACTAGAAACCAATGGTGAATGGTGGTCTGTTAAGCTATGGTAATTGTAGTCCTGTTGCAGGAATTTAGCTAAAAGTATAAGGAGGATAAGAAATTGGTCGCATAGAATCCTAACATATTTGTCACATCCTGTATGAGTTTTTACTAACATTATCTTTGGAATGTTTTAGGGACTGGGATTTCTTACTCTATCAGTTGTGCTTTCTTCTCTTATGAGCCGGGATGAATCCCTCAGTAATGAAGTGCATGAAACCTCTTCTGCTCCTTTCTTGGTCATCCTTTTCTTTTTCTCATTGTACCTTGTAGCAGTTGGCAAGGCTGGATTTAAGCCATGCGCAGAAGCTTTTGGGGCAGATCAATTTGATGAACGAAACCCAGAGGAGTGCACATCCAAAAGCTCATTCTTCAATTGGTGGTATTTTGGATTGTGCGTTGGTAGTTGCATTTCTCGTTTCACCTTGACATACATTCAAGATAATATAAGTTGGGGTCTTGGTTTTGGCATTCCATGCCTTTCTATGCTTCTTGGACTCTTTGTTTTCTTGCTTGGATGGAGAACTTATCGCTTTCCGGCAGAAGAGAATAAAGAAAACCCACTATCAAGAATAGCTAAAGTATTTGTTGCATCTGCAGTGAATTGGAGAAGTTCTTCAGTCACAACAAGTAACCAAGAGGAAGGAATCAGAATGTCAAACAATCAGCTCCGTGTTGGTGCTCATCAATTCAAGTAAGAAAATTTTTAGTATTTTAATTAGTCTTCAAAGAAAATCCTATTACAATTTGATTTAAAAGATCTTTTATACAACATAGGTTCCTGGATAAAGCAATGATTGATATACCAAACTCAGATCTAGTCGGTTCTAGGAAAGGTGGCGTATGTTGTAATATTGATCAGGTTGAAGATGCGAAAACAGTTTTGCGTTTGGTTCCGATATGGATTTCATGTCTAACTTATGCAGTTGTGGTTGCTCAGTCCATGACTTTCTTTACGAAGCAAGGGAGCACCATGAACAGAACAATAAAACAAGGCATCCAAATACCACCAGCATCCCTTTTAAGCTTCATTCCCTTGACGGTAATTTTCTTCATTCCCATTTATGACCGTCTGTTCGTTCCTTTGGCTCGACTTGTCACCAAGAACCAGAACGGCATATCAACACTTCAAAGAATCGGTTGCGGCATATGTATATCTACAATGTCCATGATTTTAGCTGCTTTAATTGAAAAGAAAAGGCTTCAAACTGCTTTTGACTTTGGATTAATTGACAAGCCAAATGAGACAGTTCCTATCAGTTTATGGTGGTTGGTTCCTCAATACTTATTGTTTGGTCTTGCTGAGGTATTTACAATGGTTGGTCTGCAAGAATTCTTCTATGATCAGGTGCCAGATCAGTTGAGAAGTGTGGGTCTCTTCCTCAACTTTAGCATTTTTGGCATAGGGGACTTCCTTAGTGGCTTTATCATCTATGCCATTGACAAGATAACGACTGGAAGCAATCAAGGTAGTTGGTTCTCGAATAACCTCAATCGAGCTCATCTTGATTACTTCTACTGGTTTCTAGCTGCACTTAGCACAATAAACTTGATTGCTTACTTGTATGTTTCAAAGTCTTACCTTTATAAGAGAGGAAGTTTGGTGTAAATAAATTACCAATTCAAGTACTTCTTGGTACTTAATATTATTGGAAGAAAGATTTCAGTGACAGCGCGCAAACTCTTTAACGAGTGCAGTCACTGTTTTCGTTTTTTCTTGTGGACATACTGACAATAGCTTCCCAGCAGCTTCGCAAGTCGGGCAGGGAATTGCAAGAAATGAATGAGCAATTAGGGAGGAAAACATGTATCCTGTTTTTTGCCAACTTTTTTTGTTTAACCAGGTTTTCCTCTTATTTGCTAGGTGTGTTGTTTATCATCCCAACTATGGCGCAAACCTGGTCCCATATGCCATAGAGTCATGTGTGACCTTTAACGGGTCTGTACTTTTTACTCTGCAGTAGTTCGGCTAATGATGCTTCCACAGATTTCTTTATGGATAATGAAAGATTTTGTGTGAAAGTTCCTTGTGACTAGTATGTTATTTTTTGTTAAACAAATTCCAACGGCCGCAAAGTAGGCAAAAAGTTATTCTCGTGATCTTAAACTCGGTTTCTCCGGAACTATTCTATTTTTGTAATCTATTTTAGAAAAAGACAATTAAAAGAAGAGCACAAAGAGAAGTAACAAGGTGGATTGGAACACAATCTTACTCACACATTATCTAACAAGATATATATGCCAATTTTTCTATAATACTCAAACAATAATAAATTTTTCTGGCTAGTTTAAGGTCTGTTAGAGCATTGCTCGGCCGAACTCACAAGTGTTGCTATCTCAAACTTGTTGTCAGATTTAATTGATCAAAACTATATCTTGATATCTAATCTACATTTAGTCAAGTCTCGGATTAGGATAGATGTGTGTAGTTGAGTATCGGATATCACTGCGTTATACCGTTTGAAGGCGAAGATCAACCAAAACTCCGGAGAACTTCTTCAACAAAAGGTAAGTGAAGACTGAACCACCTATTTCTCAAGTTTTCACCTTTCTATCTATAAGACATTGTCGCATGATTAAATTAGACACTCATGCATGATAGAAATTTCGAGACAAGTTTATCTTGAATATCGTTCTCGAAATATGACTAATTAAGCTTAAGAACATTTGTTCATACTTGATGAATTTGGTTAATATGTTTATGACCTAAATTATGATTCAATATTTAATCATTTGAAAATAGCCTGGAACAATGATATGTGTCATTGAAGCTATTCGGGAATGTTTCGAATTGATTTTTAGAGAGAGAGATATAGAACTACTGTTAATCTGGATACATGACAGTATGCATACCAGTTTACATACTGGGAGAACTGTTACAAGTCCTGAGCCGCAGTACATGTATCAAGTACACGTATCGACTTATCTATAGTTCGGCAACGACTTTTTGGTACGCATACCCGGTATCCATACCATAAAAAGTCTGTTGACTCGTGAACCAGGAAGGTACGGATACCTAATATGCAAACCGGAAAAGATCTGTTGGTTTCTAAACTGTAAAGGTACGCATACCCAATATGCAAACCGGAAAAGATCTGTGGATTCCTGAACCCGTTTTTGTCTTAAGGGTACACATACCAGGTACACGTACGTACTATGAAAAAAACCAGAGTGTATATTCTACTATGTTAATCTCAAGTCAAGTTTTTCATCTAACAGTGATTATTGATTGCTTGATTCCAAAGCTACCTTAGCTTAAATCCAAAGCAACCTTGACCTTGAAAGTCTATATAAGGAAACCCCAAACAACTGGGATTTTTGAATCCCTGACACTATTCTTGTGTGTCCTAGTTGTAAACCAGAGTCGTCCTTTCCTTCAAACCCTTTTAGGGTTTAGCGAATAAAAAGACTTCACCTAGGGATTCGTTAAGCCAGGTCCAACTATCTTTTTCTTGATAGTTCGTGTATCCTGGTCTTGCTTTGATTGTTGAGCTTCCCCCAACAAACAAGATAGATAGAAATCACAAAGTTTCTTCGTTTCAGACTTTGTGATTCCACAAGTTTATACTTGTGAGGTGAATAATAATCTAGGCTGTTCTTCGGGAGTCATAAGATCGGATTTTGAGGTTTGCTAGACTTTTTCTATTGCAATCGATTTCCTACTTCACCTTGATCTTTGATCAGAACGGAAATCACATATAAGCTTATCTTTGGGAACCATAGTCTTCAATTAAGTTGAAACAACTCTTAGGATGTAAAGGATCTCAGCTAAGGGAATCAATTGCGCGGAGTCCTGTTAGGATTCAAGAGGCATAAGAAGCGCGACTGTAACTGATTTAATTCGGTCTCAACTACATTCCAGTCTGAAGTTTTGATGGTAGGCTAGAGTCTGTAGCGGCTTAATACAGTTTGGTGTTCAAATCTGGACAAGGTCCCTGGGTTTTCTGCATTTGCGGTTTCCTCGTTAACAAAATTTCCGGTGTCTGTGTTATTTTCTTTTCCGCATTATATTGTTTATCTTTATAATTGAAATATCACAAGTTGTACGTAAATCAATCAAAGTAGATATATCCATCCTTGTTTGTTGGATACGACTTGATTGATCTTTGGAATCGTCCAAGTACTCTCACAGAATAATCAGGTTCACGGACTTGACTCTGTTTACATTTCGATCGCGAGAGAAAGAGATATAAGCTCTTCTTATAATTTCTGATTGAGATTCATTAAGTTGTAACTCTTGGAATTGTAATTGTAATTGAGTTTAGTCCATACATGTTTCCTAAGAAAAAGTTGGTGGTGTATTTTGGTACTCCCACGTTTTCAAGGTCTACTCAAGTTATTTGATATACCCGCTCAATAAGCTAAGATAAGGTTATTTTGTAGTAATTTTAAAAAATCCTTATCCACCTTTTTTTTCTTCAAATGGCTAATGTGCCCTCTGACTAATTAATTAGTCATTTAGTTGTTAATCAATGCTAGTGTTAAGAATTAATCAAAAAATGATTTTTTTTTTTAAAAATTTGAATTTTTATAAAAACACCAACCTAGAATTCGATGGGTAAGATTGCACACTAAGAGCAAGGGCTATGGTGGTCTCATTTGACAGACTACCAATTTGCTATGTCGTGTGAGAAAAAGAAAGGTGAAACGGTACATAGTATGCCATGCACAATTAAAACAAAAAAAAAAAAAAAAAAAAAAAAAAAAACATGTCATGGACGACGCAACAGTATGTCGCCCATTGCAAAAAAATTTTTTTTATCTTTTTATATTTATATTATATTTCGAATTCAAATTTTCCCTCCATGTTAAATTTTCAAAAGAAAAACTCTTACCCCGCATATATTATGTCATATTCTGTTCTGCTCGTCCTTGTCACAGTAGTTTCTTTCCTTCGGAACCTTAGTTTCTCTTTCAAAATGAAGGAGTAAGTCTCCAACAAAGACTACTATAGCCCTTGCTCTAAGAATCCACGGATATAGGTTGATATAAAAGACGATTGTTAAGAAATAATTGGTGGATGGGAGCTTATATAAACGGATGGTAATAACTTTCACAAAGGAAAATTCCGTTAATACTCTTAATAAATTTCATTCATTTCAAGGAATCGGCGGATATAGGCAGACATAAAGGCCGATTGCATCTACATAATCAGAGACTGTGGGATCTCATATAAACTGATAGTAATATACTTCCATAAAGAAAAAAATTCCATTCATACTCTTAGTAAATTTCATTCACTTCTTATCAATCTAACTCACTTTGTACGCATATCGTGGTTACATTTAGCATGTGCAACAAGACTTTATTTTAACCCCGCAACCCTAGTGAACGAGTTGTGTCCCCTGAGGGTTTACATAGAGATCTACCCACAAAATCTAATGAAACCTACCATAAGTTTCAATCTTCATCAGGATCTTCATCTGAATCATTGAATGACATATGGTCCGGGTAAAACTATGATATTTTGGCTAAACATGTATCTCTTCAGGCTTACATAATCGGTTGATATGAATGTCCTTATCAACCAATTTTGTAAGCCTGACAAAACTATGGAATTAAATTCCTAGAATCTGTCGATATAGATGTCCATATTAACAGTTTTGTAAGCCTGACAAAATTATGGAATGGAATCCCTAGAATATGTCGATATAGATGTCTATATTAACCGATTCTGTAAGCCTAGCAAAATTATGGCCCCAAAGTCGTTTGATAAGTATGAATGTATATATCGATTTTTAACATTGTAATTTTTGCTAAAAACTAGAGTCGGTCATTATTCAGGTACCTATCAACCGATTGCAGGTAAAAAAACTGCTAGAATACCTACATTTATTGCTCAAATTGTAGTTCGTTTGGAGCGTCTTATCCAAACATAGCAATTTTAAAACCAACCAAATACATTCATTTATAAGCTAAAAAACCTAAATGTTTTAATTCAAATAACAAACATAAGTTTTGACTCCATAGTTATCCATAATTAAATTAAAGACATAAGTTCGGAAAATAGGAATCTATTCGTTCATTTTTCATCATCATCAACACCATGACCAGCACGCCTACCAAGACCACCTCGACCTCGTTTAGCGTAGGTCGTTCTTCATCGGCATTATTATTTCCACTATCATGTTGGTCATCTTTGTAGAGGTCGGTGCTTGATTCACCCCGAGCACTCTTTTTCGCTTTGGTACTCCTCTTTTGACATACAATGTACCAGCAAAGAATAAATTAGAGCGCCCTTAAAACCAAGGACTGGCGACAGACTCTCTATTCATATCTTTTGTTTTTCCGATCTATATATATGTCTTAATCTCTTTTGTTCAAATACAGTTTAGATTATCTCCATGATTTCCCTGTTGATCTAGTTGGGCCGACCGACCGGAGGGCCCGAAGGGAGGGAGTCCCTTTTATGACCACTTTTTTGTAAAATGTAGACTAACACAAATGTTCAATCTGATAAAAAGATTGGAAATGAATTTGGTGGTAGTCTTTGGGACATGAAAAGCCTAAAATATCCCTCATTTTAGTCTAATTATTATGACTCCTTATACATCATATTTTTCAGGGGTATAATTGGCAACCAAACTTTAATATAACATATCTAAAAATCCGTGCCTTAGAATTTTTACAAATTTTATATCGTTGAAAAAGATTTTAAAACATCTACCCAACGAGTACAAACAACAATATAAAATTTAGTGTTTTTACGAAAAATTCGATAGTGACTTTTAAAATTTATTGCATAGCCATTATGCAAAACACCAATACGTTGGGATATTGGTGTAAACCACCACAAAGGAAACATAGCACATGGGATAAATTGATGCAAACCATCACAAAAGATGCATAAAAAATGGAGGAAATTTATCTAAACTACCATAAATTGAATGCATATCAATTTTAGCCTTATAACACCATTACTCATATCGGTGTTTTGATTTTCTTCGGTCGTCCCTCCCCACCGTGGCAGCGGTGATCTAGTTATAAGTATAATTTTTCATGAAAATAAATATAATCTAGTCTTTTTTTTTCCTTTTTTTTTCTTCCAAAATGATTTGTTTCTTTTTTGTGATCTCTATATGGCTAACTAATCTTCCTTTTCTCTCTATGTTTCTTACAGTTTTATTCAATCATTAATGGCGTTTGCAAACAGTATGGTGGTGGTCATTGCGTTTGCGGTTATAGGTGTCTGACTAGTGATAGCATAGGATCCATAGCGTTTGCTAAGAATAAAATCAGAGCGTTTGCTATATCAATTGATCAAGAAAGTTTGGATGATGATGAAATCAGTCTGTTCAAATCAGTGTTTCAAAAAATCGGATCTAATTCGTAAGCATAGTTTTTTCCGCATAAGAAAAATAATTCAAATTTCAAAAATTCAAAAAACTGTTTTAAAATCAGTTTACTTTTTTTCCACCTATTGACCATGTCAATATCTATCTCAGCATTAAAATCTGCATATATTCCAGCATAAAAATCCTCCGCTGTAGAAAATTTTAGGAATGTCCCAACTTTTCCTAATAATAACCAAAACCCTAAACCTAATCCAGTATTCTATATAAAACATGTTTGTCGAACTTATAATCTATCTCATTATCAAGCTTAAGAAAATCAAAAAGGAACCATGGAGTCTCAAAACCGAACAAAAGATGTCTCAGTTGGTAAAGATGTATCAAGCCTCTCTGACAAGCTGAAGGAAACCATTCTGGAAAATAACATAGAAGTATTGTTACATGAGAAACTCATTGGCCAAGAGGAAGAAGATGCATAAGATAGTATGAAATTTTCTCTCACTGGAAAAATCATTACTGAAGTAAGAATGACTGATAAGAAGGTTGAAAAACACATTAGCTTCACTTCGGATTTCTTACCAGAAGAGGATATTCGAGTTATGGAGTTTGATCCAAATTTTATGATTTTTTCTTTCAAGAATGAAGATCAGTTAAATAAGGTTTTTATCTGTAGACCTTGGAACATTGATGGGAGTCTGGTTGTTCTACATCATTATTTCCCTTTAACAATTTATAAGGAGCTAGACTGGGAAACTCAAGAATTCTGGATCCAGTTGAAACATTTACTTCCTGAGCATATGAACCAAAAGGCGGTGTATGATATGGGGGAAGTAATGGCTATTGAACCAAAAACTGGTTTACCCCCTACTGGTGAAGTGTTTAAGGTTTGTGTTATAATAAATCTTGAAACCCCTTTGCGTAGAGGTGCACTGGAAGTATCTGCAGCAAGATCTACTAGGTGGATTAGTTTTTTTTTTAATGAAAAACAACCACACAAGTTTTGCAAAGAATGATATATTCTCAAACACTCAAAGTCTGCTTGTGCTGATATGGCTACTAAACTGACTGAAATTCATAGTGAACCACTGAAGTTTGGCGACTTTAAGATTGGAAAGAAGAAGGTGATAAGTAAAAGTTTCATCCTTGTACTGAACAAGAAGAAGACTGTTAAGCCAACTCCTATTATACCTCCTAAGGATGGCTTCATGATTAAGGATAAGGTTATGAAAAAGAATTTGGAGTAAGAAATAGTTGATGATAGGAATGCTAGACTTGGCAAGAGACAAAGAAGTGAAGATATTTCTGATTCAGCATCATCCATCCTTTCAAATGATCAACATGAAGATCCTGCACCAATAATAATGATCATTAAAAACAAGGAACAAGTTTTTGAAATGATTGAACATGCTGTAGAAACTAATAGAGGGAATCAGGAAATTACTAGCCTCACATAATAAGTCTTTTTTATAGTGATTCTGGTTACATTTTTAAATATTTCCTGCATTTTCATACAACACCATATCTTTGTGTTTTCATCCTACAATATTGGTGTGTGGCTTTGGGAATAAGGATACTAGATATCATCTAAGAGATCTGATTAGGTCACATGATCCTGACATTACTTTTCTTATAGAAACTAAAAATACTTCTAGAAAAATGAAACACTATATTAATCCTTTGAATTTTCCTAATGTTTGTTTCAATGAACCTATTGGCTTGTCAGGTGGCCTTTGTCTCCTATGGAAAGATGGTATTGACCTTAGAATCATTGATTCTTAACTAAATATAATTCAGTGTAAAGTTAGGATTGATGCTGGAACTGACTATTCTTTGATCAGTTTTGTGTATGGTGCACTAGATGACTATATTTTAGAAAAAACCAGTGGGATTTCATGCAAAACATAGCTATAAAACTCAATTTTCCTTGGATTGTTATTGGTGACCTTAATTTTATTTTATCTCATAATGAGAAACAAGGTGGTAATCTTGTTAGTCAATCTCAATTGGATAGTTTTAATGATATTGTTGACAGTAATGGCTTGCATTCTATAAACTATATAGGGAACCCATTTACTTGGAAAAATATAAGACATGGACTTGAACTTATCCTTGAGAGACTAGATAGAGCTGTAGCTGACTTGGATTAGTTAAACAATTTCTCAACAATAATTACTTATCACTTAGTTCCTTTGGCTAGTGACCACTGTCCCATTTTACTATCCACTGCTAGAATGGACTCCAAAAACCAAAAACCTTTTAGAGTGAATAAAATGCGGTTTAGAGATCCACCTTGTAAGGAAATAATTGCTCAAAACTGGAATGCTAATATTCAGGGTTTTGCTGCTTTTAGGTTTACTAAGACTCTGTTTTATACAAAGCAAATTCTTAGAGACTGGAACTATAATCACTTTGGGGTAATTTGTACTGAAATCAACAAGATTAAGGCTCAAATTGATATTCTGAATTCTCATAATACTAATCCTTTGGATTCTGAATTTATTAGATTTCAGAATAGTTTGAACTACTGGTATGATGTGGAAGATGATTATTGGAAGCAAATAGGTAAGGATGATGAACTTTAGTTCGGAGATAGAAATACTGCCTATTTTCATCATAAGGCTGATTTTAGGAGGAAAAGAACCCAAATAGATCTTCTACAGAATGAAATGGGTATTTGGCTTATAGATAGAAGTGATATTTCTAACAACTTAAAATCTCATTTCTTTAATATGAGTAGAAATCTAGTCCACCTTTTCCTAATAATTATCATGGTTTCGTTAATCCTTCATATCTCATGAAGACAATAAAGTTCTTATTGTTATTCCTACCTTAGATGAAATCAAAAATTTATTTTTGACATGAAACCATGGACCTCTCCTGGTCCAGATGGTTTCCCTCCTGGATTCTATCAAACAATGTAGGATACTGTTGGAGAGGACCTAGTTAAAATGGCCCAATCTTTCTTTCATTCAAAGCATCTTTTGAAACAAATGAACCATAACTTTATTTCCCTCATTCCCCAAAAAAATTGTCCTAAACATGTTGTTGATTTCAGACTAATATCTTTGTGTAATACCTCCTATAAAGTGATATCTAAGGTGTTGGCTTCTAGAATTAAAAAAATCCTTGAGAAAACTATAACTCCTTACCAAACAACTTTTATTGCTGGAAGATGTATCATAGATAATATAGTTATAGCTCATGAACTTTTTGATCTATGAAGAAAATAAAATCTAAAAAAGGTTGGATGGCAATTAAACTAGACATGTCAAAAGCTTTTGACATAATAGAATGGCCTTCCTTAATTAGTACCTTAAAAAATCTTGACTTCTGAAATGAGTTTTGTCAATTGATTGAGCAATGTATAGGTACAGTTTCTAGTTCTATCTTGTTGAATGGCTCTCCAGGTGAAGTATTCACTCCTCAAAGAGGACTCAGACAAGGAGATCCCATTTCTCCTTATCTGTTTATTCTCTGTATGGAGTCCTTCTCTAGGTCTTTACTTGAAGCTGAAGATAAAATATTTGATTCATGGGATTAAAATAAATGATTATTATCCTGCAGTTTCTCATTTATTTTTTGCAGATAACTGTCTGGTCTTTGCTAAGGAAAATAGTAAAGAAGCAAGAAATCTTGTAAACATTATTGAGCAATTTAGCATCTTCTATGGTCAGTCCATAAACTACCAAAAGTCAGGTATTGCTTTTAGCAAGGGTGTGCCTAATCAGGTAAAAACTGAAATTTCTAATATCCTTAATATTAATAAATAAGCTTGAACGATAAATACTTAGGTGTTCCCTTATTGTTGCAAACAAACAAAACTCAGTCTTTCTTACCTCTTCTAGATAGATATGGTGATAGATTATCTTGTTGGCAAACAAAATTTCTGACCTATCCAGGTAGAACTGTTTTAGTTCAACTGTGCTTTGTAGTCTTCCTTCTCATCCTATGTCTTTATTTCCTATTCCTAAGAGTATTACAGATAAGATGGACTCTATGCAAATGAGATTCTGGTGGAACAAACACCAAGGTAAAAGGGGCTCTTAATGATTATCTTGTTGTGCATGGTTCATGGATTTGGAATGGAATTTGTAGGGGTATAGAAATTATAATACAATATGTTGTTTGGGAGGTTGGAGATGGCTCTGACATTCAAATTTGGAAACATAGATGGATACCATCTATTTCAAGTATTGTAAATAGCCATTTCAGCTCTAGTAATATGAGTATTGTTTTTCAATTGATTGATGATGATACTAAATCCTGGAATTTACAAACCTTGAATACTCTATTTGATAGTCATACTGTGAATGATATTCTTAACATTAGAGTATCTTTTAATGGGAAAGACTGTCTTAGATGGCAACCAAACTTTAATGGTACATTCTCAGTTAAATCAGCTTATAGAGCCATTCTCAACAGTAGAAATTAGGAGCAAGGATTTAGTAACTCAGTTCCTATTACATGAAAACATTTCTGAAAATCTAGACTTCCTAATAATATCCTTCATTTTATGTGGAGGTGTTAACATGACTGCCTTCCCTTGGACAAAAATTGTCTAGACACTGTAATAATATTGATCCCAAATATCCTTTCTCTAACCATCATACTGAAAGCATGCAACATTTATTTATTGATTTTACTTTATCTAGATCAGTTTGGAATTCTATTGATCCTGCTCTCATGTATACTATCAATAATGTTGTTTCAATTTAGGACTGGCTTTGTTCCCTGTTTCAGGTAAGTGCTCAACCTGCTAATGACATGGTATTTCAATGATTTTCTTTTATTATGTGGCATATATGGAAATGTAGGTGCAAGAAGGTTTTTGAGGGCCATCCAGAGAATCTGAATCAAGTAGTCTACTTGATTAAGTCTGAATATGCTGATTGGAATAGATTACTTAGTGCCAGCAGAACATCTGTCTCTTCAAATATTCGACAAACTAATATAAGATGGGAGAAACCTGAAAACCCTTATATAAAGATAAATAAATTGTGATGTTGTATTTGATGATGTTACTAAGTCTGTGGCCATTTGACTAATTAGCAGGTCTTTTTCAAGTAGCATAGATGGAGTTAGATGCTGCAGGACCAAAGCATTAGATCCAGAACAGGCTTAAGCTAAAGCTCTGCTGGAAGCTTTATTGTCGGCTAAGAATAAAGGATACCAGAATGTACATCTAGATGGCGATTGCTTAAATGTTATTACTGCTTTAAATGGTATATTAGATGTAATAAAGTGGACTACAAGAAACTTAATTATTGATTGTGGAAGTATCTTGAATCTTTTTGTTAGTTGGAAATGTACACATGTGTGTAGAGATGTAAACCATGTTGCACATAAGCTTGCAAACATGGAAAAGAGATAAACTTTGAGGAAGAATGGTCCTCTTCTCTCCCTGCTTGGACATTACAATGTATCCAAAGGGATGAATCTATGTAATTTTCCTCTTAAATCAATAAAATCTTCATCTTTCGTACTAAAAGAAAAAACTGTTAAATTTGAAATCTTCCTTTTATTATCCTCAACTTTTTATCCTTTCCTATACATGCTTATGCTCTGTTTATCCAATCCAAATTTGTATTCTCTGTTTCCATTTCAAACAAAAAACATCTAAAAAATCATTCCAAAACCTTGACAAACATTTTGAAAGATTCATCGTGGTCCTTGATGAAATCCCTCTCATCTCTTTGTATCACACAAATATGCGAAACGTTGTTATACCACGCCACGTAATCTTGAGATGCCTCGTCACTATTTTTTGGATACCTACCCGTACCATATAGGCAGTCTATCTTAACATCTCAATCCCCAAATTTCGGTAAAGGATCGTGAAAAACTACAATTTCGTTATCAATGGACTTACAAGCGGCCATATTCAATTTACACTTGCCGTTAAAGAAGATTTCTTGGGAATTTTTGTACACCACTCCATCATCTAGCAACTCTCGTCGGGATGAACACCACATATTCTTTGGAGTAAAACATAGGTCCAAAATAATGTTGCTTGTCGTACCTAACCATGATTATATCCTTCAATTATTTCTTAATGGTTAAAGACAATATCTACATTCGTCAAGGAGTCCAATTGCTGTCTCAAATTAAGAAATTTATTCTTCAAACTTTTCGTCTTACAGTTGAAGGATTATTGGTCCCGAAAACAAGAATTGTCCCGGTGGTTGTTCACATGGGTCCTTTTAGCAAGCTTTAGGAAGCGCAAGTATATCCACACTTGTGTCAACATAGGATTTTAGGTGAGAAAACCAACAAGTAAAATAATCAAAATACAATAAATACACCACTTGGACTACCCGAATAAGAGCCATTTTCTTTCCGATTTGTTTCTTGTCCATCCTAGTACATTTTCTTATCTCGTTCAACAAGTATGCAAGACACCCATTGTCCCAAGAGTAGCCGCAAACCTTGTTTAGTGGTTATTGTATATAGTTGGCGTTTACACAAAAACCGGAGTGTCGGGAAATATGAAAGATCCCAAGATATAGAGGATATATGCGCTAGTTATAACATTGATACGGTGCTTATTCAACTCTCCTCTTTGTTGAAGTATGAGTGTGTTCGAGAATCGGTCCTTCAAGCTCTGTAGATGAAATACTCTATGTTTTGGTTTACATACTAGCATCTCCGACTTTGTCTTACTTATCATCTCAACCAAACACCATCTTGATGAATTCGTAAATATTCACCCAAAAAAGGTCATTCACGTAGTCAGGCCCCCTCACGTCTTTACTTATTACGCTTAAACCAGTAATCAACTGCACAACATTTTGAGTTATTGTTAGTTCTCTAAAAGGAAGATGCAGAATATCTGTTTCCGCATAACATCTCTTGCAGAAGATAGAAAACAAGGGGTTTGTCATATCCAACCACTGAATTCTTGACCACCACCAACAACCCCGAAGAATCTATAAGCTTTCTCACTTTATCTGCTTCTTTACCCAGTGGCCATTCTTTCATTTTATCGATAAAGATTGGTGTTTAAAAGACGCATGGTATCGGCTTGATCCTAAAAAAAAAAACATACCGGTGGACAATAATTAAGACATTAAACGTAAAACATGTGATAACTTAAATAAAAGTTTAAGACATCATAGTATAAGGTTGAGATAATTAATATCTTTAATTTGCACAGATGGCAGCAAACCAACTACGTTGGTACCCCATAACATCACTCCTCCATCACCGGGTAGCCCATAACACAGGATCATTATCTTCTTCGGTGGTATCTTTGCAGCTTTTCCTTTACCTCCTTGTTGTCCTTCATTATCACATTCACTTTCATTATCATTCCCTTTGTCATTATCACTTTCTTCGCCAAAATCATTTTGTTCTTCATACTTCGGACATTATTAGTTTTTGTATGAGATAAAAATTCTTTTTTGGCTGGCAGCTTCACTTGAGTTGGTTTATTGATGCAGACCACTTTATCTTTCCTCTCATCCACTACCATATTTAGCCTCCAAATTTTGAATATCCTATCGACGAGGTTCCAACCTCGGAGTTTAAACAAGATCATGTTGGTCTTCGACCAATTTTCTGGTTGCTTTTTATTTTCCTTCCCTAGATAATATGACAATTTACGATAAACAAACAATCAAACTCACGTAAATTTAGGATTTTAAAGTCCAGAATCGTCCATCACGATACATCCACGTCCACGGATTCCTAAGAAATTACACCACAAAATCAGTCGATAAGGGCGTGCATATCAACCGATTCTTATCTAAAAGACCTCCAAGAAATTTGGGCATTTTCTCCATATACAACTATTTGGTATAACCGCTTAGTGTCTTGATATTTGAGAAATCACTGACTCAAATATTGGTCGATGTGGACATTCACATCAACCGATTCTAGTAAAAAATAACCAATTGAAATGCATTTATTTCTTCCAAACCAAAATCGGCCGATGTTCATGTCCATAAAGAACGACTCTGGTTTGATGTTCTTCAACCACGAAGAACACCAAGAACAGTTGGCCGATGTAGAAATGAACATCGACTGTTTTATATAGGAATCAGTCGACGTGGACATGAATTCTGGTTAAACGAAAAAAATCTAGATCTCAAAATGCTTAATTTTGAGTGTATGCATATTGATAAAACCTAATTAAGAAGATTGGGTTGATAGAAAAGTAAATGCTTCTTACATTCTTCTGTTTGAATTGTGTCCATAGTTAATTCATCTTCTGTAACCGTTTTCGACGTCAAATATTTATTTCGAACTGATTTCGCAACTCTTAGATCACTACTATTAGGAAATGTAATGGTACCAGTTTGGTTAATTCGTTTTTCCATCTTCGTTATATAAAGAAAATAAAATGACTAATCAGTTTCTGAATCGATGATGTTTTAGTTTGAAAATGAAAGAAATAAGGAAAAGAGAAGAGTAAACAAAGAAGAGGGGAATCAGGTGATAAGAAATGAAAATGGAAATGAAAAAGATGGTAAATTAGTAGTTTTATCCTTTTTTTGGAAGCGTCCTATCTTCAGTCTAGTTGGGCACAAAATTTTGATTGGCTTCAAATTAGCCAGGTAAATTTGGAGCTAATATTTTGGTGATATGTTTTTCTAATATAACTCTATGCTTCTATTATAAATTCATAAATGTTTTGCATTGTGATTTTGCAGGCAAGATTTGGGCTTATTTTCAAAAAAAAAAGTAGAACTTGAAATATATTATGCCTTGGGATATATAATGATTTTCTCTTGGAAACTTTCTTTGAATTCAAGTTAACAGAACAAAAACAAGATTTGGAACATGATCTCGATGGTTATCATATGGAATATTTTGTTGGAAAGGAATGTGTGAAAAGGACAATAGTCCCACATCGCTAGATTCCGCATAATTAACTTAAATATATTATGGAAGCCCGTTCCACTCATTGTCATTGCCAATTAGTTTTGAGTTGGATGCCCACATATTTTAACAGAATGCCAGGGCATTTACTAACAAGGAGAGTACTGAAGTTTTTTTGCCGCAAAAAAATCAAGTACACTTTAATCACCTATCTTCAAGAAAATAATCAAGTACACTTTAATCACCTAGCTTCAAAGATGTAATGGCAAAATGACCAAAACTATATTTTGATTTTATGTACACTAAGAAGTGGTCCGTTACAAAAAAAAAATCCCTTCTTCTTCAAGGGAGGTACAAGCGTTTTGTATCATTTCCCTTTTAATCGATAAACTCTTTTAAGGATCATATATATATGTGCGTGTATTTTAGCTTCAAATTATTATCGTCTGAATTTTATAGAAAACTTGACACAATTCTTATGAAATATAAGTATTGTGTACAAAATTGCGCAAGGATCCTACTTCATACCAAGCATTATAGTAAGTATAACAACTTATAATTTAACTAAATAATAATTAGGAACTGTATCATTAATTTTTGGTATACCACTCATATAGTGGCAAAATATAATTTTTGGTATACCACTCATAATGCCAATGCATTGTCCAAGAGAGAGAGACAAATAGAACCCAAATGTCGAAGAATTTCAACATAGAGCACAAAAATTTCTATCTTAGTGAAAGATTGTGTTATATAGTTCCTTTTTGACCAATGAGTGTGATATTTTTGTTGCAAATTCTACGAAGACGGACAAATAGACAAAATGTAATTCATTTTCATGATGCAAAACTCGTCTCCAGGAAACTTTCCATCTTTCTTAATTTTATTCTTTTGTGATCGGATCGGCGAATATGATTAAGTATGTCCTCATATTACATCTCCTTTTTATGAGTAGCATGAGCATTGCGGTCATACGACGTGTTTGCATCTAATCACATCAATATCAAACTGTCATGCTTTCTATAGAGTGACTAAATGAAGACAAAGAGTCAAAGACCAAATGTAAAACCGGACTATCACATTTGAAGCGCATTCAGACCACACCACTACTGCTAATAGGGGTATCAGTTTTCTTTGGGGGTGTACCAATTCTTTACCCCTATTAACAGCTTTAAATATTTATTTCCAAATTAAAAAAAAAAGAAGATCAAACTCCTAAACATTAAACATTAGTATTGTATAATTTAAAATATCATCAGCGGATATTCCCGCCTTTTCCGCATTTATCTCATAAGCGTGTATGTCGCAACTTCACGACTACAAATTGTTATACTTAACCATGAACGTCTATCTGGAGTAATTTTTGTGTGCTTAAAGAAAGTTGGGGTGGGGTTATATAATTAAACAATTTAAATGCAAATTTAATAAAATAACTTGTTTATAAAAGGATTGATCATTGGCTATCTCAAGTCTCAACAACAATAGCACAAATTTACATTTCCCTAGCTAGAGAGAAAAGGATGGCACTATCATCCTCAGGAAATGATGATGAGAATCAACCTTTGATGGATATCACTACAAGTAGTAATTATCTGACCTATAATGACTTGGATACAATTGAAGGTGTTGTTGATTACAGAGGAGCCAAAGTACTGAGTTTCGGATCAAAGATTGGTGGTTGGAAATCAGCTTTTCCCATAATTGGAGCTGAATTTGGAGAGACTATAGCTTACTATGGAGTAGCTTCAAATCTGATCAGTTATTTAACTGGTCCTTTAGGCATGTCCACTGTTTCAGCTGTCGCTAATATCAACGCTTGGTGTGGCATGGTATGGATGCTTCCACTTGTTGGAGCTTTTGTTGCGGACTCCTATCTTGGTCGGTATCGTACCATCTTCTACTCTTCTGTAATCTATGTACTGGTAAATTTTCTATCTCTTCTGAATTTACTAGGATTTCAAGTTTGTCTAATTTCATGCTAACAATATATTTATGATTTGTTTAGGGACTAGGATTTCTAACTCTATCAGCAGTTCTAAATTCTCTTATCAACCCCACCAAAGACGACACAGAGAATGGAACCTCTTCTGCTTTTCCTCCTCCTTATTTAGTCCTGTTTTTCTTTTTATCATTATACCTAATTGCAATTGCCAAGGCTGGATTTAAGCCATGCGCAGAAGCTTTTGGTGCCGATCAATTTGACGAGCGAAACCCGGAGGAGAGATCATCAAAAAGCTCATTCTTCAATTGGTGGTATTTTGGATTATGTGTTGGTAGTAGCATTTCTCATCTGGTCTTGACCTACATTCAAGATAACATAAGCTGGGTTCTTGGCTTCGCGATTCCTTGCGTGTGTATGCTCCTTGGGATCTTAGTTTTTGTACGCGGAATGAAAACTTACCGGTTTAGTACAGACGACAACAAAGAAAACCCAATATTACGAATAGCCAGAGTATATGTTGCATCTGCAAGGAATTGGAGAGCTACTTCCCCTACTACCGAAGTGGATGGAAGCACGATGCCGTACAATCAACTTCGTGTTGGTGCTGACCAATTCAAGTAAGTAATTTTGATATTTAAGTAGTCCTTAAAGAAAAGTCTTCCAGTTCCTACTGAATGATGCTGTACCTGTTGAAAAATGCTGTTATATAGGTTTTTGGATAAGGCATTGATCGAAATACCAAACTCGGATCAAGTTGGCTCAAATCAACATGGCACGACATGTAGTCTTGAGCAGGTTGAAGATGCAAAAATAGTTCTGCGCTTGGTTCCTATATGGATTGTATGTTTAGTATATGCAATGGTATCTGCTCAATGCTCAACTTTCTTCACAAAGCAGGCAAGCACCGTGAACAGAGTAATAGGACATGGCATCCAGATACCACCTGCAGCCCTTTTAAGCGTCATGTCTTTATCAATCATTATTTTCATTCCAATTTATGACCGATATTTTGTTCCTTTAAGTCGAGTTTTAACCCAAAAAGAAAGTGGCATAACAATGCTCCAGAGAATTGGTTGCGGAATATTTCTATCTACAATGGCAATGGTTCTAGCCGCTTTAGTTGAGAAGAAGAGACTCCAAACTGCTTTTGATTCCGGATTAATAGACAAGCCGAATGAAATAATTCCTATCAGTTTCGGGTGGTTGGTTCCTCAATATATTCTGCTTGGTATAGCTGAGGTTTTCGCCATGATTGGCTTGCAAGAATTCTTTTACGATCAAGTGCCAGACGACTTGAGAAGTATGGGTCTTTCCTTGTACTTGAGCATTTTTGGCATAGGGAACTTTCTTAGTAGTTTTCTCGTCTATGGCATTGACAAATTTTCTCGTGAGAGCAGTCAAGGTAGCTGGTTTCCTGATAACCTAAATCGAGCTCATCTCGATTATTTTTATTGGTTCCTAGCTGGACTTAGCGCTTTAAACTTAGTTGTTTACTTGTATGTTTCGAAGTTTTATCTCTACAAAAGAGTAGTAACTTTCATGTGAACGAATGTGAGAAAAGGAGACTGAATGGTTTGCGCAGCACCATATCTATATATGTCATTGCCATACTGGGCTTAAAGATTCTGTATATTTGAGTTGAAATTACTATGTATGAAAATTTATGATTTGTCTATATTTAATAATCTTTTTATCTTAAAAATCTGTTTTTCCTAAGTTATAGACTTTACCTGAATGAGGCAACGTTCCCAACAAAGTTCAAACTAACCTCCATTTATGCAATTGAATATTTTAAGATATGTGACTATGGAGACATGGTATGAAAAATGTCGTAACTTACAGTACTATGTTGATGCACACATTACATGTCAACCATATTTTGGCTAGTTGCTGGCCGGCCAACCATATTTTGGTCCCAAAAAAAAGGATCTTGCTGCCTCCAACAAGACCCCATAACAAGGATATCTCTTTTTGTCTCTCATTCCTGGCTCTACAACTCTTACTCTGTTTTTTTGTTTTCTCCCTCCCTAGAATGTTTCTTCCTTTGTCTTACATGGCAATTTTTGTATGCTTAATGTTATATAGTATGTATTTCCATTTTGTTTCTTTCCCCTTCAAATCTTTACTGCTTGTACTCTTTATAGCAGGGAGCATTTCATTTTTCGCTAGAAAACATCAGCAGCATTTGGATACCACCTATGATATTATTTAATGTTTTGCATTCCTTCCAAAATATTTAAAATACAAGTTTAGTGCTTAGTGTCGCCATGCAATGACATTATGACACTAAACTTGGAAGTTGTAACCCTGGCCTTGCTATCCATTCTACTTATTTTCCGTGATCAGGAAATCTTTAAAGCACGCAATTATAAAATATATTGCTCAATGTAAAAATATTTTATTTTATATTTTTTAGGGAACAAAGGTTGCGATAAAGAAAGCCAAGTAATTGTCAATAAAAAAACTTCATAGCCAGGAATTAACAATCCATGCTTCAGAAAAAAGAAAAAACAACAACAATCCAATTGGTTAGAAACCTCATAAAAAACCTGGTGAAATTGGGGTATACCCAGATTAATTGGGGTATATTCATTTTGTTCACATCCAAGGTAGTGTGTTAAGGGGTGTCTAAAAGATGCTAAAAGACCAAATTACCCTTACTATTAATACCCTGCCGACTGATCACCCAAATAATTTTCAAAATCTATCTTCAAAACTCTAGCCCAATGTGATGAAATCAAAAATCAAAACGAAACTAAAAAAAAAAAATTATGGCTAAAGTCGGCAGGGTATCTTTTTGTCAACCTTGCCGACTAGTATTAGTCGTTATCTTCCTAGGTTAAATATCGTGATGACTTTTCGACTCTGAAATTAGCATTTACAGGGTTCGTCATGGTATTCATCCTTATACCTTGCCGACTATAGTTTAGTCGACAGGTTCTGGAATTAATACCTTGCCGGCTAATCATGCATTTGTAACACCTTTCTCTGTATGTCAAAAATCGTATAGTCGGCAGAGTATTTTTTTGTCGACCTTGCCGACTATAAGTTAGCCGGCAAGGTAAGAAATCAATAAGATGCCGACTAGTGAAGCATTTACAACAGTCTCCTGTGTGTCAAAATCAATAAAGTCGGCATTGTTTTTTAGAAACAAGCATGCCGGCCAACTTTAGTCGGCATGGTCTTCATTCGTCGATCTTGCCGACTTTTCATACTTTCAGAATCGAAAGTGTTGATTTCTTCTCTAATTTTGAGTATGATTTCATACAACAGCTTTGCAATCCCCTTTTTAGAAGTGTTTGGGTAGTGTGCTTTCATTTCCGTTGATAAAAATATCTTCAAAACAAAAAAAATTCATCAAAAATCTTCCCACATAAGTTCAATCAAACACAAAATTTCATAACTTAAATTCATAAGTTTTAATCCATTAAATTAATTAATCTAAACTCAATTAAGTAAGCTAATCAAATTTTTAGTGTAATTAAACAAGGGTATATTAGCCATTTAAAAAATACAAGGTTCATGGGTGTCCTGTTTTACTTCAAAATGACCCAGGTTTTGTCTCATTAGGTATACCCCAATTAATCTGGGTATACCCCAATCTCGCCAGGCATAAAAATGTGTGATTTTCTTTTTCATCATAATTGTTGATTTCAATATGAAAGAAGAAAATGGATGCTTTTCGCATGATTGCTAAAGGCTGATGCCAATTCTTTCAGGGGATACCATTTTATATAAGACAAAAAGATAGAAACCGATCCTAATCGTTGGATCACTCAAACGGTATCCCTGCTAATTCCGGTATCCCCTTCAGCAATCATGGCTTTTCGGGTGAATCTTTCCTCTCCTCACCTCGGCGGTAACACTTTCCCCACTTGTGGTATTTTTGTGTCAATTTGCAGTGATTGTCCTACGAATTTTGATCGAATAAAAGAAAAGCAAAAGATAGCGACATCACTTGAATTGCCTCTGAACTAAAAAATAATTGCACGTATGCTCCTCCATTAGCCAGGGCCATTGCTAAAACTAAAGGCTATGTTGTTCAATTATTGGTCCACTATTAACACGTCGTCACGTCCTGGATTTTAATAGAAAAAGGAGTTGCGTATAGGGATATTTTGTTGACGCTTGCATGATATCTCCCAACACCGCTTAACCACTACACAAATAATCTATTACAACCTTTACGGCGGCAGGGATTGAACCCCTGACTTCCTCCTTACTGGAGTTGATGGGATACCACTGAGCTATGCTCTTGGACCCTGACCAATTAGTAGGTTGTAACTTCACATCTAACACTTATTTAGAGATAGTTTAGATTTAGATAAGTCTTTCTCGTACCCTAACCCATCAAAGCTGCTTTGGGGTAGAATATAGTCTTCTTGTTCTTGTTTTTTAGTGGGTATAAACAATTGAAACAAAAAATCTAATTATAACGTTAAAATTAAATATAATTGGGAAATCCAAATTTCTCAAATCTGAACCCATGCTTTCTCAAGTGCTAACCAATATTTGGTGTTAGGCTGAGTGTAGTGGATGGAAAAGAGGTAACGAAAGCGACATAAAGCAATGGCTAAAGCCTCTGAATTTCTAACTCTTATTTCTCTCTGCTCAAAAGCAGGTAAGGTGAGCGGTTTTCAAAATAGGCGAGGAAACGATCAGCGCCAGAAAAACTGAAAAAGCGAGGAAGAAGACCTCGCTTTTAATAATTCAGCGAGAAAGCAAGCATCGCTTTCATATAGCGAGGTATATGAGTTTTTCAGCGAGTCCCAGCTCCTCGCTGAAAATAAATACTTGTTTGACCTTTTTATTCCTACACCCCTGTTACACCCTACTGCACAATTGACACTCTTTTTATCTAGTTCGTGCTCTCCTCGTAATCGTTGAAAGTGTAGTCGAGAATTAACGGTTCACCACTAGGATCAATGTGACCGAGCTTAACCCTAACGTGCAGGTATTTTTATTAATTTCAGAAAACGACAATAGTGATACATGTATGGATTATAAAATTGTAAACGGAGCTCATTCTGAAACATAATAACATTCTTCATTAGCAACAAACAAATTTTGGACACAACGTTGAATGTGGAGTGTTATTTTTAGCGAACTCAAATAAGATTTAACTTAATTCATTAATTCCAAACTACGATACAAGACAGTACATTGAGACAATACAATCACCAATTCAAAGCCTACTAAGTCACTATCGCAGGCACCGCGGATGCACTGAGCAGTGCAACAAGCTTTTAAACCAATAGGTGTCCCTGCCGGCCGAGTGGTGTCTCGAGGGGGTTTACAAGAGGTTGACCCACAAAACCTTTACTCCGCCTGCAGTGTAATTAATCATCTTCATCGCGAGCTTCATGTAGGTCACGACATATTTCATCCGGATATCCTTTCTTTGAGCAGTAAATAACACTCATAGAATTCGAATTCTTTGTTGGTGGCCTCTGAGTATCTATGTTTCGCCGCAATTTCCTACAATAAACAAACAATAACTTATTAGTGTTTCATTTAAATAGTTTCTTAACATAATTTGATTCAAATTTTGAACCACTTACACAATCGTCAAGAATCCCACCGCTAGGTAAGTTGCTGTATAAAGGTACTACAAAATCCAAGTATCGTTTCACTTGTTTCTTAATCGAGGTGACCCGGTTCTGTAAGACACGACCAGTTCTCTGGTTTGGATTTCCGTTTCTAACTGTTAGATGTTGAACTACCAAATCCCATAAGTTCACTCCCGAAACACTATTTCGCGTAATATTTTCGGCTACAAAGACATTCATCCATGATTGGATTATAGATGTATCTTCCTCGGTTGTGAATTTGATTGCCATAACTAACCCAGATATAAAATTCAAATGTATTAAAAAAGGACTAAGATGTAAAGGATAAATAAAGATGGTTTGAAATCTTTGTTGTTTATTTTTTGGTAGAGAACGATGGTATTTATAGTAAACTTCTTGGTCTGGATTCATTGAATTTTTAAATTACATCGAATAACTTTTTACTCTTATCGATGCCTTTTGTCATAAATATTATCATGTAACCCCATGTGCTTGGTTTTACTACACCACTAGATTCTTTGTCCTACTTTTTATATTTTGGGAAGATGAGATTTTGTGTCAATGCAATTTTAATTCGTTGAGTCGTATCAGTTTTCATCACTATTATTTTCCCTACATCTGTTGCCACCCTGAATTGTCATAATTTGTCGTGCATTATTTTGAGCAATCAAATCATCTAGTCATTGATATGTGTTTGCGACACTTGTTTCTGAAAATATATATATATAGATATATATTTAACACAACCAAGGGTTGTTCTAATATCTCTTCTTATACAGTATTGGTCTTTCTTTATCATCTAAGAGGCGTTTCTAAACAGTATTTGTCCTTTGTTGAAGAGAAGTCTGTTAAATTGAGGGATTGAGTAGTATTCCGGTGCGGAAGTTAAATTACTGACAAGAGTAGCAAGGGTTGTAAGTTAATAGTGAATGAATTTTGAAACACTTTTTGGTTATTTGTGAGGAGCGATTGTCTGTTCTAGAAAGTATGGGGTTGCTCATAAACAATAAAGGGTGTTTATGAACATGATAAGTTGTTAGAAATTAGGAAGGGTTGTCCGTAAAAAGTAACTAGGGTGTGTAAACAGTAATTTTCTAAGCAACAGTATATGAGATGGGTTTTAACATTTTCCCACACCAATTAGTAAGTTGGATCCTATAAACAGATGGGTTACCCAAAGGTATTTCACACACCAAATTTAGTGGTATCCTTGAACATCTTTTATCATAACAAAAAAAAAATCATCTAAGCTACAATGACTGAATTTGATTCCGCAGAAGATATGGTAATTATGAAAATATGGGTGGCCCAAAAATACAGTGAAGACTATGGACGAGGCGTCGTAACTGAAGAAATTTTCTGGCTGAGGGTTTTTCACGATTACAATGAGGAGTTCGGAACAGAAATGGGAAGATCATTAAAACACATAAAGGATAGATATAGATTAATCCAATCTGCACTTTGTAGTCTTCGTTTCCAACAGAAACGTGTTAGAGCATTGCTCGGTCGAACTCGCAAGCGTTGCTATCTCAAGCTTGTTTGTCAAGTTTAGTTGCCAAAACTATAAGTCTTGATTTCTAGTCTACTTATAGTTATGTCTCGGATTAGGATATAATGTGTAGTTTAGCTTTAGACTTCACAGCGTTCATCGATTGAAGACGAAGAACTACTAAGGGGAGCTTGTGGAACTTCATCAACAAAAGGTATGTGGAGACTTGAACTCATCTATCACTTAGAAAGTCTAATTCTACTCTATCTCCTTTTTGAGACAAAAGTCGTATAACTATATAGATTCCAGTCTATATACTTATGAGATTTCGAGCTGAGTTTAACTCGCTTACATATTTCTCGAAATATGTGTTGGTAAGCTTTTGCTTTAACCAAGTTCATCTTATGTTCTTGACGAAAGTCAAAAGATGATCATGTGAAAATCGCCTTGTAACATCTTACATGATTTGTATGAGACAATCATTTGACGTAGACTCGGAATGTTTCTTATTGATCATTCGATTACTTGAAAATTGCTTTGAAGTTAATAGTTTGTGTGAGATAGTTATTCCCGTCTTCCGAGAATGTTTCAATGATTGAAATGGGATTATAGAACGATTAACCATGATTGGATATAACACAGTATGTGTACTTGTATATGTGTTGTCCAAGTCCGGGAACCATGATATGCATACTGTTAGAGCATAGCTCGGTTGAACCCACTAAGCGTTGGTATGTCAAGTTTGGTTGTCATATTTTAGTGAATCAAAACTCAATTAAAGATTCGCTTGATTATGTACTAGAGGCAACTTCGTATAGGTTAGGCTAGAAAGATTAGGAGTATGAGACATACAAGTATTACTCGAAGACTTGAAGAATGTGAAGAAGTAACAAGCTACATCGACGACATCATCCTTCCTATTGAGGTTAGTAATATTGTGACTTGAATTGTTTCATTCATAACGTATCTTTCAAGTCGTGCTATATTGAAAACATAACTGCGAAGCTGTGAATGATTATACACTAGTAGACATAGTGTTAAGGAATTAAAATACGAAGTATAATGCTTATCTTTTGAACTTCGTATATAAGACATCGACATAATCGTATGAATGCTATTGTGATTATGTGTATGGGTATGGGTGAAGATTTCGTCCTAGGAAACAATGTTTACATTCGTTTAAATGAAGTACATTCATGAACTTGTTTTATGAATCGAAAGGGAAATCTCTAGGATTATTGGTATTGTTATTCATTGCATATCTTTGGATTACCAATATGTGTGAGTTAGTAGAACCAATCATAACTTGTTATGTATCTTGGTAAAACTAGTCACAATGCTTGACTTATGTATTTGTATGACTTTTATTAGTGCAACCGATCCTAAGTAATCACCTAAGATGGTATGATTGATATTTTTAATTGGTGTGACTGATCCTAGTAATTGGTGTAACCGATCCTAGTAATTGGTGTGACCGATCACAAAAGAGTGTAATCGATCCTTGTAATTGGTGTAACCGGTCCTGGTAACTGGTGTAACCGATCCTGGTAACTGGTGTGACCGATCACAAGTAATACCATGAGAATATGGTAACCGGTCCTGGTAATTGATGTAACCGATCTTGGTAACTGATGTAACCGGTCCCAGTAACCATATTAAGGTAGAACCGATCCTTGTGTTTGGTAGAACCATAAACCCATGATTAGTGTTTGATATTTGATCAATCACATAGTTCTTGGAAATCAGATGAACCAGTTCTAAACTTGTTTGGAAGTGTGGTATAATCGGTTCCAAGATTGTAAATATGAAAAAGGATTTACAAAGAAATAAGATGTCGACATAATTTGAACATGTTCAATAACTCTTATCTTTTATTGTTCAAAGATATTCCTTAATAACTCAAGGAGATCCCGGACCGAAATAAGTTAAGAATCTTTTAATTAAGGTTGTTAATTTTATATGCTTTTAATTACCAGCAATTAAAATGCATATCTCTGGAAAATAAAAATTGGTAATGTGCATTTACTAATTGGAGATTTTCTAGTAGGATTTCGTTTAAATTTGGACAGAGCATTTCCAGGAATTATGAAAACCGATTTTGGAAATATTGCATATCTTAAGAATATTTCGGTTTTGGAAATTCCTTGGTGTCCAAACTTACTTGGTCTATAAATACATAAGTTTGCATTTCGAGCAAACTATCCTAAGAGCCAGCAAAACTACCTTGTTGTGTTGTTACTGGTGGAGCCGTCTATTCGGAGAGGAAAGTACCCTAATTAGGCGAAATCTCTTACGACCGCTCGTTTAAAGACTTATGTGGGATCAAGAAGCTCTACGAGTACTGTTGGTGGGAAACTAGATAATTGCAGTATTATTAGTTTTTGATTTGATTTGATTGACTAACGGTTGTTGAACTTTGATTTCACTTAGTTTGTTTATTCTTGAGAATCTTCTCTTCTTATATAAGATTCACTCAAACTAGATCGAAGTGTCGACGGGATCTTTAGAACTGTTTGTAGATCTAAAGACGTCTTGTGATAATCCATTGTTAACCGACTCGGTTGTTGTGTGTGATGGATCACAAGAGATTCAAGTTGTGGTGTGCAGGTGTTTATTGAAAATTTAAGAAGATTTGAAGACAAAGAAGATTTCTTATTGGTTTCATAATCTTTGGTATGCACAAAACTTGATCGGCTGGGATCCAACTATAATCGATTTATCCTTGATAAATTTTATTGATTAGTTACGTAGATCGGCATCAGTATTTAGTATCTTGGTAGATCCTATTATTGATTGTAAAATCTAAACTCTGCTACTTTGGTAGTTGTTGGATAGATAGATCTAAACCTGACAAAGGAGTTTATTAGATTAAACAGAAGAGCCTTTGTCTAACTCATATCACTTTGTTTGAAGAGAGTTGTTACCGAACAGATTTGTTGTTCCTATACTGTTTGGAATACGAACCAAAGGAATTGTTCCAGTGCGTGCACTTATTGAATGTCGGAAGCGCATGGATACTTAAGAAACTAGGTGAACTATAGGTTTAGTTGCTTGATCTCAACTATACGAAGTTGGTTTAGATTTTGTATAGCGGCTTAGTTCTGAGAGTATTCAATTCTGGACTAGGTCCCGGGGGTTTTATGCATTTGCGGTTTCCTCGTTAACAAAATCTTGCTGTGTCATTTACTTTTGTTTTCCGCAATTATAATTGTTGTTATTATAATTTAAAGTAAATTACACAAATGTTAATTCCGTATTACTTGATAGTGATCCTATTGCGTTTGGTTAAGTGCGAACCTATTATCAAGTAATCACACTTTGATTGTTGTATTTTCTCGATCTAGTATCCATAGACAATCACACAAAGTGTGAATACCGATTCGTTGTATTGTCTCGACTCAGTCCATAGACAATCACTTTCGGTAAGAGGACTTATAGGTGGAAAAGTTTTAGATTGAGGTATATTTGGGTACCCTCATCTTTTCAATTGGTATCAGAGCAGGCAAACACGAAAAGATCTAACAATCTGTGTTTGGTGCGATCCAACCTATAAGACATGAGTCAAAGTAGAGTTAAGCGAGAAAGAAAACTAAATAAAGATTCAGTTAACGTATCACAAGATATATGCTCAAAAGGAGATAGTTCTTCAATTTCATGTTGCTCAATTAATGATGTCTCTAACGAGATATTTTTGAGTTATATACTTGAGATTTCCGATAAAAGATCAAGTGTAAAAACATCTGAACTAAAGGAATTAAGCAAAAAAATTCTTATTTGTTCTAATGAACTTCTTTCAGCACTTGAAAGAGAACGAGATTTAACTCTAAAGTTTGAAAATCTCGATGAAGAGCATAACTCGCTAAAAGAAAAATTCTCACAATAAGTGATGTCCTTCGAAAAGAAGATAAGTAATGAACTTCTTCGTACAGAAACATGTGAGAATAACTTGAATAAAAGCATAAAAATGGTTCATCTTTTGGAAGAAGAACTTGATAACTTTAAGGCAGAATTATGCTCTCAACAAGTCTTCTTCAAAGAAAAAGAAAAGCATTTAGAGGAAAACCTTAACTCTGCTCTTGATAAAATCAAGTTGTTGGAAGAAGAAAAATTGAATCTGAAAAAGTTCAATGGTAGCTCAAACAACTTAACCTCAATGTTAGAAGAAAGTAGAAATCATCGTGATACACGAGGATTGGGCTATAAGGGAATATATGCTTTAAATATTAGCAAAGAGGTAAAGTTTGTCAAAGCTACAAATTCTTCTCAACCAGAGGCTTCCACTGATGTCAAAAATGCTCCTATTTCTCGTAAATAAGTAAAGCCAGTCAGGCCTAAGAATCATGTTCAACTATACTCTTCAGGTGCAGCCATCAAAGAAAGCACTTCTGGTAATGTCAAGAAAGCAACAACGTTGAACAAAGATAAGAAGAAGAAGAAGAAGAAGAAGAAAACTCATCGATCACCAATACAAGAGGATCCACAAAAAGGTAACATTAAAACTCAAACTTCGTATGTTACCAAACATTGTTGTTATTGTGGTAATAAAGGGCATATGGAATGGGGATGCAAGATTCGTAAGATAGAAGATACACTTTCTTTTGTATCAAACGAATTGGCTAAGATTGTTCCCCAAAGGAACTCGGATCGATATTTTCCAAAGTTTAAGCAAAAGAATTATTATAATGATAGTTCAAATTTTGCCTATCGCTCGACAAGGCCATCTCATAAAAGACCCCGAATATAGAAAGAGAGATGCTTTGTAAATGCTAAGATAAGATCTGGTGTTCCAAATTGGAGAAAAGTTATTTCGCAAAGTATTCAAAAGGACAATCATCCTAATGGTATGAAAGAGAAAGCTGCTCCTGCGAAACCCAAACTCTAAATGGGTCCCGAAGTCCTCCATAGCCAAGAAGGGACAAAAAGTTAGTCACAAGAATGACTCTCAGCTGTTAATTATTGGTGACAATAACTACAGGAGTTTTCTTGAAAGACTAAAGAAAGACATAATGTCTGAAATCTCTTGTACTAGTGAACATTGTGATAATGACATTCTTCATCACAGGTCAAAGAAGAAAAACAAGAGATCGAACAAGAGAAAACAAACCAAGCAAGAGGTCAAGAATGATTATTTTGTCTTAGTCACTTGTGACGAACAAGACAAGGCTCAAATCAACGCAACCTAGTTGTGTTAGAATGTGCATGCTCACCATGGAGCTCAATCTTTTGAAAGGTGAGGAAGCACATGAAAACTGAGCACATGATCTCTCGGTTATTATATGACTAATCAACATCTTTAGGGAGATTTATTTTCTTATATACTCATACCTTCTCTATCTATATTTGAGCTTTTGATAGAAACGGTAATTTTGAGTTTATGATGTTGATATCTACTGATCATATATGTGTAGCTCTTGTTTTTACGGTTAAGACGAGCCAAAATCACTGAATTCGGACATCGTATACAAAAGTTATGTCTAAAACAGTTTAGTACCGTGATCCATCACTAGTAACAACTGTAACCGGTCCTAGTGACTACTGTAACCGGTCCTAGTGATTATTGTAACCGGTCCTAGTGATTGGTCCATACGAAGGAGTGTAAAACTGTTTTTCCTATAACTTCTTCGTCCGAACTCAGAATGACCTCATTCTTTTTGAATTGGTTTCGTAATTTAATTCCATACAAGATTGAGGTAATTGAAATACGTAATTTTCTGTTGAATATTTATGGTGTATTGCAAATTGGATTTATGAGATTTCTGATTTCGGTTTTCATAACCTTAATATTCAATCTCATATGATGTGAACCCTTATGGTTTGTATGGATTTTTGATTTAGCGGGATTAAGTTATAGCCCATGTTGGTAGGATTTATCAAAGGATCATAAGGTGTTCCGATTGAAACTCATATGTAAAAATGTCACAATATGTTGAATCGTTGTGTTTAACAAAAGCATATGTGTTTCGGGGTTTTCAACTTTTTCTATTGGCACGCATATTAGTTAAAATCGATTCAACCTTTCTCTGGTAAAGGTTGCTTTTGTTGTTGTTCTTTTGTTCTTACGAGAGGATGACAACACAATGGAGGAGAGTTCTAACTTGAACTTGCGCTTAATGATATATCTTTCTGGGGAGAAGAGGATGCGGAATTTGAGGTAAAGAATTTGTTAGTTAATCGTTTTCATGTTTAAGAAAAGCTTGAGTTTATTGCATATATTTTTCTTTTGCTTAACAAATTTCGGTACAATTGATGTTTATTCCATTATGTGTGTATGGATGTGTGTGTGTGTGTGATTCAATTTTTTTCGGTTAAGAAAAACTGGTTTGATATCTTTCTATATTGTTTGGTATCGATTGTTTTAGACTAAACGAAATTTCGATGCAATTGCGGTGCTATAATGTCTATGTTTATTTCAATTGCTTCCGGTTAAGAGAAATAATTGTGCAAGTCAATTTATTTGGTTTGTATGTATTGTTTATGGCTTAACAAAATACGGGATCATTTGTTTAGTCTAATTCGATTCCGGATAAGAGAAACTAAGTTAATTCTGATCTTAGTTAGACTTATCAAAAGTAAAGGATTCGGTTATTCAAGTCTAATCGAATGCCTTGACAAGAAATATTAGTTAACTAACCTAGTATTTGTCTTGTCTAAAGTGAAAGATCTAAGTTATTATCTGAATAATTAGAGCCTGATGAGAAAAATAAAGTTAATTCTGATCTTTATTTTGGTCTTATCTAAATAAGCGATTGTATTTGAAAAAGCGGGGGTATAACAACCACACCTAATATTTCGCTTAGAAATTTGTATGGACTAACTCCAATATACTTTTAAGAGAATCAACTAGACAGTCAGACTCAATCTTAATAAAAGTATATCAAAGAGTTATATCTCAATTTCTCGATTCAATCCACACTCAAACAAATAGGAATTTGCGAGCCTGATTGAATACAAGAGAAATAACTTGAACGGTACCAAAGACCAATGTTCAAGGATCAATCAATTTCAATCAACAACCAAAGGTTGGATTTACCAATTGATCGATTCAACGCACAACCTGTGATATTTCAATTATATAACAAAATATAATGCGGAAAAGAAATAACACAGACACCATAAGTTTTGTTAACGAGGAAACCGCAAATACAGAAAAACCCCGGGACCTAGTCCATATTTGAACACCACACTGTATTAAGCCGCTACAGACACTAGCCTACTACAAACTAACTTCGGTCTAGACTGTAGTTGAACCCCAATCAATCTCACACTGATTCAAGGTAAAGTTGCATTCCTTACGTCTCTGATCCCAGCAGGACACTACGCACTTGATTCCCTTAGCTGATCTCACCCACAACTAAGGGTTGCTACGACCCAAAGTCGAAGACTTTAATAAACAAATCCGTCTCACACAGAAAAGTCTACAGGAATAAATAAATATGTCTCCCACAGAAATACCTACGATTTTTGTTCCGTATTTTGATAAATCAAGGTGAACAGGAACCAATCGATAACCCGGACTTATATTCCCGAAGAACAATCTAGAATTATCAATCACCTCATAATAATCTTAATCGACTAGCGAAACAAGATATTGTGGAATCACAAACGATGAGACGAAGATGTTTGTGACTACTTTTCTATCTTGCCCATCGGAGATATAAATCTCAAGCCAATCTTACGGTTGAACTCAATCACGATAGAAACAGCAAGATCAGATTACGCAACTACAGAGAAAATAGTTGGATCTGGCTTCACAATCCCAATGAAGTCTTTAAGTCGTTAACCTACAGGGTTTCGTTAAAAACCTAAGGTTAAAGGAGAATCGACTCTAGCTTATACAACTAGTATCACACAGGAGGTGTTGGGATTAGAGTTCCCAGTTGCTAGAGTTTTCCTTTATATAGTCTCCAAATCAGGGTTTGCAATCTAAGTTACCTTGGTAACAAAGCATTCAAGATTCACCGTTAGATGAAAACTTGATTAGATTCAAGCTAATATCTTTCAACCGTTAGATCGAACTTAGCTTGTTATACACAAATGAAATGTAGCTTCATTTAGGTTTGGGTAACCATACCTAAACGTGTACACTTAGTTAGTTCAACAATAGTTAACCAATGGTTAGCCATATGAGCACTTTCATATCAACCTTATTCATCTTCACCATAACTAGTTAAAGTGACTCAAATGAACTAGTTAGAGAGTTGTTCAATTGCTTAGATCTTATAGAAGTATACAAGACACAATTGAATAAAAATCGATTTTGATTCACTCGAATCAATTCATGAACATTATAGCCACGGGTTGCAAAGATTGCATTCCTTATTTTATAAAAAATTTAGTTCATGAACAAACCGATTTTAGAAAGTAACCTACCTAAGTATGCGAACAGGTACGCGTACTTAAGTAACCGGACGAGTTTGTTTTTCACTTTCAAACTCCAGCAGAAATTCACGGACGTGAACTTTCCGCATGTATGCGTATTGGTACGCATACTTACCCGGATTTCCAACAACCGTCAGTACGCGTACGGGTACGCATACTTTGGGTTCCCGGTTCTGGACTTTTACAAAAATGTGAGAACACACTGTGTTTATATCCAAAGATGGTTACATGTTCTAAACTCTCATTTCAATTATTGAAACTTTCATAGAGGATGTTATATAGTAAAGATGAACTTGGTCAAAGCGAAAGCTTACCAACACATATTTCGAGGCATAGATAAGTGAGTTAAACTCGGATCGAAATAGCACATGTGTATAATTGAAGTCTATATAGCAATACGACTTTTGTCTCAAAATAGGAGATAGAATAGATAGACTTTTGAGTGATAGATAAGTTCAAGTCTCCACATACCTTTTTGTCGATGAAGTTCCACAAGTTCCTTGAGTAGTTCTTCGTCTTCGCATGATGAACGCCGTGGAGTCTAGAGCTTAACTACACTTATTATCCTAGTCCGAGACTTAGCTATAAGTAGACTAGATATCTTGACTTATAGTTTTGGAAACTAAACTTGACAAACAAGCTTGAGATAGCAACGCTTGCGAGTTCGACCGAGCAGTGCTCTAACAATCTCCACCTTTGTCAATTTTAGTGACAAAACTATCAATACATATGGAATACAAAATACAAATGCTTGATCTCCTTGGTTCTTCAACATTACTCGAAATCTTCGTCACTTCCAAGTACTATAATGATTCCAAAGGTATTCAATCCAGCATCATCGTTGTTGAAGATCTGTAGCCATAACAATGAGAAAACAAAAGCTCTCAATCATTGTTATACAGTGTCATAGTATTATTACACAACATCAAAGTTCAATTGTATCACAACTTCGAAAATAATACTATGGTGATATGTATCACTCCCCCTTAGTCAATACTCCATCTCACATGAAAACCACTCCCCCTTACATAATGATCCGAAAACCATATGTATTTGTAGTGTGAACTACACATTAATTCTCCCCCTTTTTGTCAATAAAATTGGCAAAGGTACAAAAATTAGTGGGATCCTAATGAAATTTCCATAGAGACACTTCATTACCAAAAAAAAATCACAAATCAACTTTTTTAGATGCAATCATCTTGCCGAAACTAAATGCATTCATCAAGGAGTTTATAAAGATACAAGATAACTCCTATAATATTCCACAGCCGCACTCCCCACAAAGATTTGGCAATTAAACACAAATTCAATTAAAAACTCTCCCCCATAAAATGTCATTCCCGAAAGAACAACAAGAGCCACTTTACTTTCACAAGAAAAGAAGGATTTCTTTGGAAATTAACAAATCACATAAGAATATGAATTTGTATCCAAAAAAAAAAATCTCAATTAAATTAACCACAAGAGAAACCATGATTAATTTAATCGGAAATGCTCACATAAGAAAACTTACGGAGCTGCACAGTATTTACATAAGAAATATGGATCAGGGAAGATCAATATTGCGGAATAAACAAAGATTCATTCTATTCTTTATCACTATTTGCACAATGACATATAATAGACTTTAATCTTTGTAAACAAAAGTTCATCCTTTCTTCCATCAATATTTTCATAATGATATAAAATACTTAACTTTTGTTTGTCATAAGTTCATTCAATCTTTTATCAATACTTGCATATCGACATATGAAAGACTTAACTTTTGACCACGTATGGGACAATCAAAGTTCACGGACGCAAACACACATATCCCATAACAAGTTGCAATATATGAAACCATAAAGATTAATATTGCAAAATCATCTTCCAAATAAACTTTAGAATTTAAATAAATAAATCTAAAAACATTGCAAGATGAAGATTGTTGGAAATAGCTATGTGTACTCACAATAATGGCTATTCCAAACCCTAGTTATCCTTCTTTAAAACACAAGAATAAATTCTCATAAGAAGTTTCCTAGATATTAAGACCTTTGAAAAATTATTTATCGTCCACGAACTCCTTGTCGTCAAATGCCATTGGAACATAAGGATCATGAAAATAGGAGTTGATATCAACAAACCTTCGTGACTGATGCCGAACCAGGGACTTCTGAATTTCAAGAGTCCTAAACACAAAAGTCTTTATTTTCTGAATCTCCTTCCTTGTTTCCTTCAAATCGTCAAGAACATCAGAAAACTTCTAAGAATTCGAAGGAATAGCTGTTAGAGCACTACTCAATCGAACTCGCAAGCGTTTCTATCTTAAGCTTGTTTGTAAAGTTTAGTTGCCAAAACTATAAGTGTTGATTTCGAGTCTACTATAGCTAAGTCTAGGACTAGGATAGTAAGTGTAGTTGAGCTCTAGACTCCACGACGTTCATCATACAAAGACGAATAACTACTCAAGGAACTGGTGGAACTTCATCGACAAAAAGGTATGTGGAGACTTGAACTTATCTATCACTCAAAAGTCTATCTACTCTATCTCCTATCTTGAGACAAAAGTCATATTGCTATATAGATTTCGATTATACACATTTGCTATTTCGAGCCGAGTTTATCTCGCTTATCTATTTCTCGAAATATGTGTTGGTAAGCTTTCGCTTTGGCAAAGTTCATCTTTACTCGTGACGGAAGTCATGTTGAACATTCCAATCTTTTGAAAATCGCTTTGATGAAAAATAGTTTGTGAATAACAACTATATAACATCCTCTAAGAATGTTTCAATGATTGAAATGAGAGTTTAGAATATATAACCTTGAATGGATATAAACATTGTATGTGAACTCATACTTGTGTAAGTCCAAAATCCTTGAACCAAAGTATGCGCACTTTACTGGTTTGGGATGTCCGGAGCTAAGTCCGCGTACCCGTACATGTACTGCCGGAAGTTCACATCCCGTGAATTTCTGCTGGAGTTTGTGAACTGAAAAACAAGCTCAATCTGGGTACTTTAGTATGCGTACCGGTATGCATACTTGAGTGGGTTATTTTCTAAAAACGGTTTATTCGTGAACTAAGACATTTATAAATTAAGGAATGCATATTTGCAAACTGTGGCTATAATGTTCATGAATTGATTCGAGTGAATCAAAACCGTTTTTGCTTCGATTGTGTCTTGTATACTTCTATGAGATCTAAGCAATTGAACAACTATCTAACTAGTTCATTTGAGTCACTTGAACTAGTTATGGTGAAGATGAATAAGGTTGATATGAAAGTGCTCATATGGCCAACCATTGGTTAACTATTGTTGAACGAAGTAGGTGTACATGTTTAGGTACGGTTACCAAAGCCTAAATGAATGTGCATTTCATTTGTGTATGACAAGATAAGTTCGATCTAACGGTTGAAAGATATTAGCTTGAATCTAATCAGGTTTTCATCTAATGGTGAATATTGAATGCTTTGTTACTAAGGTAACTTAGATAGCAAACCCTGATTTGGAGACTATATAAAGGAGAACTCTAGCAACCGGGAAACCTAATCCCCACACCTCCTGTGTGATACTAGTTGTATAAGCTAGAGTCGATTCTCCTTTAACCTTAGGTTTCTATCGATACCATGTAGGTTAACGACTTGAAGACTTTATTGGGATTGTGAAGCCAGACCCAACTATTTTCTCTGTTGTTGCATGATCTGATCTTGCTGTTTCTATCATATTTGAGTACAATCGCAAGATTAGCTTGAGATTAATTTATCCGATAGGCAAGATAGAAAAGAAGTCACAAACATCTTCGTCTCATCGTTTGTGATTACGCAATATCTTGTTTCGCTAGTCGATTAAGATTATTGTGAGGTGATTGATAATTATAGGATGTTCTTCGGGAATATAAGTCCGGGTTATCGATTGGTTCCTTGTCACATTGATTTATCAAAATACGGAACTCGTAGGTATTTCTGTGGGAGACAGATTTATCTATTCCTATAGACTTTTCTGTGTGAGACAAATTTGTTTATTTAAGTTTTCGACTTTGGGTCGTAGCAACTCTTAGTTGTGGATGAGATCAGCTAAGGGAATCAAGTGCGTAGTATCCTGCTGGGATCAGAGACGTAAGGAGCGCAACTGTACCTTGGATCAATGTGAGATTGATTGTGGTTCAACTACAGTCCAGACAGAAGTTAGTTTGTAGTAGGCTAGTGTCTGTAACGGCTTAATACAGTGTGTATTCAATCTGGACTTGGTCAAGGGGTTTTTATGCATTTACGGTTTCCTCGTTAACAAAACTTATGGTGTCTGTGTTATTTCTTTTCCGCATTATATTTTGTTATATAACTGAAATATCACAGGTTGTGCGTTATATCGAACAATTGGTAAATCCAACTTTTGGTTGTTGATTGAAATTGATTGATCCTTGAGCATTGGTCTTTGGTACCGTTCAAGGTATTTCTCTTGTATTCAATCAGGCTCGCAGATTTCTATTTGTTTTAGTAAGGATTGAATAGATAAATTAAGATATAACTCTTTGATATACTTTTTATTAAGATTGAGTCTAATTGTCTAGTTGATTCTCTTAAAATTATATTGGAGTTAGTCCATACAGATTGCTAAACGAAATATTGGGTGAGGTTTTTGTACCCCCACTTTTTCAATTGGTATCAGAGCAGGAAAACACTATAAACCTAATAAGTTTGTGTTTGACTGATCCCTAAAGTCCGTCCTTATGTAAAATTTATTTGGGAAACTTGCTCTCGGTATCTGTAACGCACGCCAGAATTCCTTGATGATTGTTCAGAGATTATTGTGGTCTAGTCATTTGGCTTCTCATGATAATCTCATTCCATCTAATACCTTGGAAAACTTAGATAATGAGAAACCATCTAGAGGAAAAATTAAAATATCCTCCAAGAAACGAAGATTGAGAAAACGTTCTTTATGTTCAAAGATATGGAATCTCACTAGATTAACTCTTAATCTTTTTGAGGAATACTATCGTGATGGATCAATTGACAAAGATCTGTTTAGAGCATTTGAAAACGTTTTTAGATTCTTAGAAAAGCTTAACTCTGTTAAGGATAAGAATCGCTCTGATAAAAATTCGGTACATGTAAAATCATTCAATCATGTTGAACGAACTAAACGTGTTATCAACTCAAGTAAGTTCAATAAAACGGGCTCTCATGTTGTTGATACAGGTTTAAGATATCGGAATAATCTCCTTTCTAGTCATATAAAAAGAAAGTTAAAAAGCTTTGTTAACCCTGATTATTATCATTACTATGATTATATCACTGGTACAGTTCACAAATATCAATCGGAATTGGTGCATGAGGGTCTCTCTGCATATCTTGCCACTTGGTAACTTGTTTGGCACTACCCCATTTGTATATGTCTTGAGATGGGGAAAGAAACGGTTTGATTTGTTTGTACTTGGGTTAATGTTTTATTTTGTCCTCCTCAGGATAATTGTGTAATAGCTTTCTGCTGCATCGTCTTTTCACACGATTGTGTGCTTTCGCGAGTTGCACAACCTTGGTGTTTGATCACTTAAGAAATCCTACATTTCCTTTGTGGGTCGCGGTTCAAAAACGGGTCCAAGCCCATGTGTGGGTATATAAAAGAAGCGTACGCATACCTTCTTCTTCCTCCCATCTTGTCCGCGTACGTGAATGCTCTAGGGTTCATGTGCTTTCTCTATTAATCATCCTTAGAGATCAAAAAGTAAAAAGGGGTTTTCAATATACATATCAAGTAAGTCATTTCTTCCTCAAATCTCTTAATTTCTAGATCTCATGAAGAATTTCAAGGTTTCAAAAGAGGTTTCTAAGAAATTGGGTTCTTCATCTTCCTCTAGCATAAACTTACCAATAGATCAAAGTTCAATTGGAATTAGATTTGTCAATAATTCTTGTGAGAAGGTTTTTGAAAAGACTTCATCTAATGGTTTTATTCTAGAGAAGAAGTTGGATTTTACTAGCGGGCATAAAGAGGATTTGATTTTTTTTGAAAAATTCAATCTTGGAAATATCTTTGATGGTCTTGGCGGAGGTTTTGACACTCTTACTAGAATCTTTTATGCAAACATCCATTATGTTAATTGTGATGACATGGAATTTAAGACCATGGTAAATAGATAAAGGATTCTTGTTAATAGAGAGTTGATTTAAAAAATCACTAAAATTCCCCTTGGGAGTCTTCGCCTTCTAAGACCTAGTCATGAAAGACCATCGTATGAAACCATCTCTAATAGTCTTCGTGGTAAGAGTGTTATTTGGAATGAAGGGAAATTTCCTACCACTCATCTTAGTCTTGCTTTGATGTCTTTTGGAAAACTTGGTATCTCTAATCTTTGTCCCTCCACGATTGAAAATTATCGTTGGGGACGTGAGTTCGCGGAGTTGGTCTATTTCCTTGAGATATGAAATCAAAGTCTTGACATTTGTGGGTTTATCATTTATCAAATGTTGTCAATGACATCTCCGAACAAGAAGTTATGCTATCCATGCTTGATTGAGCAAATTTGTCGCACCCTCTCCATTGCTCCGATTGGCAACTCCATTGGAATTCCCAAGCTTGTTCGTCCATGTACTTTCAAACGTATGAAGGAGAATGCTTGCAAAAGACAAAGATGTGACAACCTTGATGGCCCATGTGATACTTCCTCCATGAATCTTCTTCACCAAATTCTTAAAGGTGTTAGTAAGATTAGTGCCAAGGTAAGGTGTGTGCAAGAACAATTACTTGTGATTGCTACTAAGTTCCCAGAAATCAAGGATGACATGGATAATATTCAAGCCACTCTTATGTTCTCCGATGATGAAGATGACGATTAATTTTTCGTGCTTTATCAGTTTTTGGTTTAAAATTTGTGTTGATTTTGTTTAGGAAACTTCTTATGAGAATTTATTCTTGTGTTTTTAAGAAGGATAACTAGGGTTTGGAATAGCCGGTTTTGTGATTACACATAGCTATTTCCAACGATTTTCATCTTGCAATGTTTTTATATTTATTTGTTTAAATTCTAAAGTTGATTTGGAAGATGATTTTTGCAGTATTAATCTTTATGGTTTTATATATTGCAACTTGTTATGGGATATGTGTGTTTGCGTCCGTGAACTGTGATTGTCCCATACCTGGTCAAAAGTTAAGTCTTTCATATGTCGATATGCAAGTATTGATAAAAGATTGAATGAACTTTTGACAAAAAAAAGATAAGCCTATTATGTCATTATGCAAATATTGATGGAAAATAGGATGAGCTTTTGTTTAAAAAGATAAGGTCTATTATATGTCATTGTGCAAATGGTGATAAAGAATAGAATGAATCTTTGGTTATTCCGCAGTATTGATCTTCCCTGATCCATGCTGTGCGGCTCCGAAAGTTCTCTTATGTGAGAATTTCTGATTAAATTAATCATGGGTTTTCTTGTGGTTAATTTAATTGAGTTTTTGGATACAAATTCATATTCCTATGTAATTTGTTAATGTCCAAAGAAATCCTTCTTTTCTTATGAAAGTAAGGTTGCTCTTGTTGTTCTTTCGGGAATGACATTTTATGTGGGAGAGTTCTTAATTGAACTTGTGCTTAATTGCAAAATCTTTGTGGGGAGTGCGGCTGTGGAATATTATAGGGGTTATCTTGTATCTTTATAAACTTCTTGATGAATGCATTTAGTTTCGGCTATATGATTGCATCTAAAAAGTTGATATGTACTTTCTTTTGGTAATGAAATGTCTCTATGGAAATTTCATTAGGATCCCACTAGTTTTCCTACCTTTGCCAATTTTATTGACAAAAAGGGGGAGAATTAATGTGTAGTTCACACTATAATTACATATGGTTTTCGGATCATTATGTAAGGTGGAGTCGTTTCCATGTGAGATGGAGTATTGACTAAGGGGGAGTGATACATATCACCATAGTATTGTTGTCGAAGTTTTGATACAATTGAACTTTGATGCTGTGTAATAATACTATGACACTGTGTAACAATGATTGAGAGCTTTTGTTTTCTCATTGTTATGGCTACAGATCTTCAACAACGGTGATGCTGATTTGAATATTTTTGGAATCATTGGAGTACTTGGAAGTGATAAAGATTTCGAGTAATGTTGAAGAACCAAGGAGATCAAGCATGTGGATGAGAAGCTGCAAAGTTTATTTATTTTGTATTCCATATGTATTGATAGTTTTGTCACTAAAATTGACAAAGGGGGAGATTGTTAGAGCACTTCTCGGTCAAACTCACAAGCGTTGCTATCTCAAGCTTGTTTGTCAAGTTTAGTTTCCAAAACTATAAGTCTTGATTTCTAGTCTACTATAGCTAAGTCTCGGATTAGGATAATAAGTATAGTTGAGCTATAGACTCCACGGTGTTCATCATACAAAGACGAAGAACTACTCAAGGAACTGGTGGAACTTCATCGACAAAAAGGTATGTGGAGACTTGAACTTATCTATCACGTAAAATTATATCTACTCTATCTCCTATCTTGAGACAAAAGTCGTATTGCTATATAGACTTCGATTATACACATTTGCTATTTTGAGCCGAGTTTATCTCGCTTATCTATTTCTCAAAATATGTGTTGGTAAGCTTTCGCTTTGGACAAGTTCATCTTTACTCGTGACGGAAGTCATGTTGAACATTTCAATCTCTTGAAAATCGATTTAATGAAATATAGTTTGTGAATAACAACTATATAACATCTTCTAAGAATGTTTCAATGATTGAAATGAGAGTTTAGAATATATAACCTTGAATGGATATAAACATATGTGAACTCATACTTGTGTTAGTCCAAAATCCTTGAACCAAAGTATGCGTACTTTACTGGTTTAGGATTTCCGGAGCTAAGTCCGCGTAACCGTACGCGTACTGCCGGAAGTTCACATCCCGTGAATTTCTGCTTGAGTTTGTTCACTGAAAAACAAGCTCAATCTGGGTACTTAAGTATGCATACTTGAGTGGGTTATTTTTTAAAAGTGGTTTATTAGTGAACTAAGACATTTATAAATTAAGGAATGCATATTTGCAAACCGTGGCTATAATGTTCATGAATTGATTCGAGTGAATAAAAATCGTTTTTTCTTTAATTGTGTCTTGTATACTTCTATGAGATCTAAGAAATTGAACAACTCTCTAACTAGTTCATTTGAGTCACTTGAACTAGTTATGGTGAAGATGAATAAGGTTGATATGAAAGTGCTCATAGTGCTAACTATGGTTAACTATTGTTGAACCAACTAGGTGTACATGTTTAGGTACGGTTACCCAAACCTAAATAAACGTGCATTTCATTTGTGTATGACAAGCTAAGTTCGGTCTAATGGTTGAAAGATATTAGCTTTAATCTAATCAGGTTTTCATCTAATGGTGAATATTGAATGCTTTGTTACCAAGGTAACTTAGATTGCAAACCCTGATTTGGAGACTATATAAAGGAGAACTCTAGCAACTGGGAAACCTAATCCCCACACCTCATGCGTGATAATAGTTGTATAAGCTAGAGTCGATTCTCCTTTAACCTTAGGTTTCTATCTAGACCCTGTAAGTTAACGACTTAAAGACTTCATTGGGATTGTGAAGCTAGACCCAACTATTTTCTCTGTAATTGCGTGATCTGATCTTGTTGTTTCTATCATATTTGAGTACAATCGTAAGATTGGCTTGAGATTAATTTCTCCGATAGGTAAATTAGAAAAGAAGTCACAAACATCTTCGTCTCATCGTTTGTGATTCCGCAATATCTTGTTTCACTAGTCGATTAAGATTATTGTGAGGTGATTGATAATTCTAGGTTGTTCTTCAAGAATATAAATCCGGGTTATCGATTGGTTAATGTTCACCTTGATTTATAAAAATACGGAACAAAAAATCGTAGGTATTTTTGTGGGAGACAGATTTATCTATTCCTGTAGACTTTTCTGTGTGAGACAGATTTGTTTATTTAAGTTTTCGACTTTTGGTTGTAGCAACTCTTAGTTGTGGGTGAGATCAGCTAAGGGAATATCAAGTGCGTAGTATCCTGCTGTGATCAGAGATGTAATGAGCGTAACTGTACCTTGGATCCGTGTGAGATTGATTGTGGTTCAACTACAGTCCAGACCGAAGTTAGTTTGTAGTAGGCTAGTGTCTGTAGCGGTTTAATACAGTGTATGATCAATCTGGACTAGGTCTCGGGTTTTTTCTGCATTTGCGGTTTCCTCATTAACAAAACTTATGGTGTCTGTGTTATTTATTTTCCGCATTATATTTTGTTATATAATTGAAATAACACAGGTTGTGCGTTGTATCGATCAATTGGTAAATCCAACCTTTGGTTTTTGATTGAAATTGATTGATCCTTGAACATTGGTCTTTGGTACCGTTCAAGGTACTTCTCTTGTATTCAATCAGGCTCGCAGATTTCTATTTGTTTGAGTAAGGATTGAATCGACAAATTGAGATATAACTCTTTGATATACTTTTTATTAAGATTGAGTCTAATTGTCTAGGTTATTCTCTTAAAAGTATATTGGCGTTAGTCCATACAGATTGCTAAATGAAATATTTGGTGAGGTAGTTGTACCCCCACTTTTTCAACATCTCTTGGCTTCCTCACATTCCTTATTTTTCTTTTCAAAGTTGGTGGTAACGGAGATTTATCTTTTTCCTTCATGATTGATGGCTTAACAATCATATTGACATATTTTCCATCCGTCGACATAATGCTTGGAGAATCCATTAGAGCGGAATTGTGAGAGAAAATCACAAGATAATCTCAACAAGCAGTATGATAAAAAGAGTTTGGAGAAGGAAAAAAGTAATGTAGGGTTACGAAACCTTTATACACTTAAAGGATTCACGTACGAACAACTCATACCCTAAAAAAGGCATAATTGTCTATTTTAACCCTCTTTTATTGAATAAACAGGAAAGTCCTTTCCAATATCAAAAAGATATGAAAAGCGACATGAATTATAGACTTTGGGATGCTAACAGAGAAAACACACGAAAAACAAAGAAAATAAAAACATTTCTAAAAGAATTTTCTTTTCCTAAAGCCTGAGGTGTGCAAAATCTTGTCTCTTTTGATCAGGCACATGAGACAAGATGCACAAACCAACACAAGTTAGTTTGTGCTGGGGTGACAATAATCTGTCCACCATATCCTTTTCGGAAGGAATTCATAGAGCCCTGTTTCATATAGTGTTTATACCAAACATTTTTTTCTAATGATCTAGTCTTTTCTTTGGAAACTAACTTCTTTGAAGAGGAGATGCGTTTACATACCTCAGCCGATTCCTGAACACTTTTGAGCTTGTTAGCTAATTGATTTGATCTTCGTTGAAGTTTGTTGACATATCTTATCTTCTGTTTGTACTTGAAACATTTTGATAACTCATGACCTCTGAGAGAACAATAAGGATATGTCAACCTGGAGGAAGGTTTATACATCTCATCTGTGCAGGCTGCTAGACATATGGTGGAACCTGCAAAATCAGAAAAAGAGTTTCAAGTAGAAGCATGTAGGTCAATTTTTTCTTCCAGATTGGTTGGTATTTCTTCTGAAAGAATATCAAGATTGGTGTATGTATTGCTAAAATTACCAAAATCAATATTTTCACAAAGAAGTGCAACACTTGATTTTTCGTCTTCATTAGAATCATAATTGTCATACATTTCATCAAGAGTTGCAGCAAGACCTTTGGTCCCAGTGTATTTTTTACGATTTGGACACTCATTAACAAAATGGCCAAAACCTTTACACTTAAAGCACTAAGGCATATCCTTGTCATCAGTTTCATAATTATCCCTGTTTTTAGGAGGAACACGATTATGGGGTTTAACTGATGACCTGGGTTTATCTCTGGAAAACCGTTTACTTCTCTTAAAAAGAAGGTCCTAAACTGTCTTGTGATCAAGGAGACTGACTTGTCAAGATCTTCATCTGATGAATCATCCTCAGAAAGATCATCTTCAGAGACGCAAACACTTTTACTTTTATCAAGTAATTTAGTGTTCTTTTTTGCTTTGAAAGCAACATATTTTCCGGATTTGGATGTATTCTCATGATCAAAGATCTTTAATTTCCCAACTAGAGTATTTCTGGAAAGGGTTGCAAGATTATTTCCTTCAACGATGGCATGCTTTTTAGAATCGTATCTAGATGGCAGAGATCTGAGAATCTTCATCATGATGTCCTTTTCAGGAATAGTCTTACCCAATGCAAAAGATGCATTAACAATTTCAGACACTTTGTGATTAAATTCATTAAATGAATCTTCATCTGTCATACAAAGGTTTTCCCAATCAGAATTTAGGTTTTGAAGCATAGCTTCCTTTTCACAGGTATTCCCTTCAAATACGGTTTCTAAGATATCCCAGGCTTCTTTAGACTTTGTGCAAGTAGTCACATGATGCTAAAGATCTGGGGTAATAGCATGTATGATAACATTTAAGCCGTCAGAATTTTTCTTTGCAGCAAGGATTTCTTATGGACTATATCTACCAATATCCTTAGGTATAAATACATCGCATTCTGTATTAACCGGAGGATCATAGCCATTAACAACACGTACCCATGTTTGAAAATCACGAGCTTGAAGAAAAGCACGCATAGCGATTTTCCACCACAAGTAGTTTGAGCCATCGAATACTGGTGGTACGTTTATGGAGACAGAATTTCTTTCCATAGAGTCAGATCGCTACAAACACAGACTTATGAGGTCTTTAATGTGTTATCCTGCTCTGATACCAATTGAAAAAGCGGGGTTATAATAACCACACCAAATATTTCGCTTAGCAATCTGTATGGACTAACTCCAATATACTTTTAAGAGAATCAACTAGACAGTCAGACTCAATCTTAATAAAAGTATATCAAAGAGTTATATCTCAATTTCTCGATTCAATCCACACTCAAACAAATAGGAATTTGCGAGCCTGATTGAATACAAGATAAATAACTTGAACGGTACCAAAGACCAATGTTCAAGGATCAATCAATTTCAATCAATAACCAAAGGTTGAATTTACCAATTGATCGATTCAACGCACAACCTGTGATATTTCAACCATATAACAAAATATAATGCGAAAAAGAAATAACACAGACACTAGAAGTTTTGTTAACGAGGAAACCGTAAATGCAGAAAAACCCTTGCACCTAGTCCATATTTGAACACCACACTGTATTAAGCCACTAGAGACACTAGCCTGCTACAAACTAACTTCGGTCTGGACTGTAGTTGAACCCCAATCAATCTCACGTTGATTCAAGGTATAGTTGCGCCCCTTACGTCTCTGATCCCAGCAGGATACTACGCACTTGATTCCCTTAGCTGATCTCACCCACAACTAAGAGTTGCTACGACCCAAAGTCGAAGACTTTAATAAACAAATCTGTCTCACACATAAAAGTCTACAGGAATAGATAAATCTGTCTCCCACAGAAATACCTACGAGTTTTGTTCCGTCTTTTGATAAATCAAGGTGAACAGGAACCAATCGATAACCCGGACTTATACTCCCGAAGAACAATTTAGAATTATCAATCACCTCATAATAATCTTAATCGACTAGCGAAACAAGATATTGTGGAATCACAAACGATGAGACGAAGATGTTTGTGACTACTATTCTATCTTTCCTATCGGATATATAAATCTCAAGCCAATCTTACGATTGCACTCAATCACGATAGAAACATCAAGATCAGATCACGCAACTACAGAGAAATAGTTGGGTCTGGCTTCACAATCCCAATGAAGTTTTCAAGTCGTTAAACCTATAGGGTTTCATGAAAAACCTAAGGTTAAAGGAGAATCAACTCTAGCTTATACAACTAGTATCACACAGGAGGTGTGGGGATTAGGTTTCCCAGTTGCTAGAGTTCTCCTTTATATAGTCTCCAAATCAGGGTTTGCAATCTAAGTTACCTTGGTAACAAAGCATTCAATATTCACCGTTAGATTAAAACCTGATTAGATTCAAGCTAATATCTTTCAACCGTTAGATCGAACTTAGCTTGTTATAAACAAATGAAATGTAACTTCATTTAGGTTTGGGTAACCGTACCTAAACGTGTACACTTAGTTGGTTCAACAATAGTTAACCAATGGTTAGCCATATGAGCACTTTCATATCAACCTTATTCAGCTTCACCATAACTAGTTAAAGTGACTCAAATGAACTAGTTAGAAAGTTGTTCAATTGCTTAGATCTCATAGAAGTATACAATACACAATTGAAGAAAAATCGATTTTGATTCACTCGAATCAATTCATGAACATTATAGCCACGGTTTGCAAAGATTGCATTCGTTATCTTATAAATGTTTTAGTTCATGAACAAACCGATTTTAGAAAGTAACCTACCTAAGTATGCGAACAGGTACGCGTACTTAAGTAACTGGACGAGTTTTTTTTTCACTTTCAAACTCAAGCAGAAATTCACGGACGTGAACTTTCCGCCAGTATGCGTACGGGTATGCATACTTACCCGGATTTCCAACAACCGCCAGTACGCGTACGGGTACGCATACTTTGGGTTACCGGTTCTGGACTTTTACAAAAATGTGAGAACACACTGTGTTTATATCCAAAGATGGTTACATGTTCTAAATTCTCATTTCAATTATTGAAACTTTCTTAGAGGATGTTATATAGTTGTTATTCACAAACTATTTTTCATCAAAGCGATTTTCAAGTTATTGAAATACTCAACATGACTTTCGTCACTAGTAAAGATGAACTATGCCAAAGCGAAAGCTTACTAACACATATTTTGAGGCATAGATAAGTGAGTTAAACTCGGCTCGAAATAGCACATGTGTATAATTGAAGTCTATATAGCAATACGACTTTTGTCTCAAAATAGGATATAAAATAGATAGACTTTTGAGTGATAGATAAGTTCAAGTCTCCACATACCTTTTTGTCGATGAAGTTCCACAAGTTCCTTGAGTAGGTTTTTGTCTTCGCATGATGAACGCCGTGGAGTCTAGAGCTCAACTACACTTACTATCCTAGTCTGAGACTTAGCTATAAGTAGACTAGATATCAAGACTTATAGTTTTGGCAACTAAACTTGACAAACAAGCTTGAGATAGCAACTCTTGCGAGTTCGACCGAGCAGTGCTCTTACAGTATTTGTGCAATCGGTTTAGCAAGGGAACTAAGTTTCTTAGTCAATTTGTTAAACTATTAGGGAAAATTGCTTCGGGCAATTGTTTCCTTGATAACATATTAAAACCAAATTACTTGTAGTTTTGGTTTTTATATTGGTTATCTAAAATGGTATGTGAAACCTTCGTGCTTAACTCTTATAGGTTGTACAATTCTTTTAGATTGTAAGATCCTTTCGGTTTTTGTATTTGCTCGAACCTTTGTCATTTTGTGACAAAAGGGGGGAGAAATATATGGAGTAAACAAGTGATTTGTAATCACTAAGGAAAAGAAAATTGTGCTTAAACGTTATATCTAACGAAGGAGTAAAGCATTGACTAAGGGGGAGAAACATATCATATGTTGATTGTAGTTATTTGGACTAAAAATGGGAAATAACAAAGATGTACGAATTGAAAATCTACCTATCTTACCTTTAGGTGGAGTATTATCTTTGTTATTTCAATGTCAACAAAAACATTTATGGATTGAATATATGCAGGTTATTGTGCTGTTGGAATTTGGAATCAAGCGTATGTATAATGAATTTTTGTAATTTGTTTATCCATATGATTGTAAGAGTTTTCTCACTAAAATTGATAAAGGGGGAGATTGTTAGAGAATAGCTCGGTTGAACCCACCAAGTGTTGGTATGTCAAGTTTGGTTGTCATATTTTAGTGAATCAAAACTCAATTAAAGAGTCGCTTGATTATGTACTAGAGACAACTTCGTATAGGTTAGGCTAGAAAGATTAGGATTATGAGACATACAAGTATTACTCGAAGACTTGAAGAATGTAAAGAAGAAACAAGCTACATCGACGACATCATCTTTCCTCTTGAGGTTAGTAATATTGTGACTTGAACTGTTTCATTCCTAACGTATCTTTTAAGTCGTGCTATATTGAAAACATAACTGCGAAGCTGTGAATGATTGTACTCAAGTAGACATAGTGTTAAGGAATTAGAATACAAAGTATAACGGTTATCTTTTGAACTTCGTATATAAGATATCGACATAATCATATGAATGCTATTGTGATTATGTGTATGGGTATGGGTGAAGATTTCGTCCTAGGAAACAATATTTACATTCGTTTAAAGGAAGTACATTCATGAACTTGTTTTATGAATCGAAAGGGAAATCGCTAGGCTTATTGGTATTGTTATTCATTGCATATCTTTGGATTACCAATATGTGTGAGTTAGTAGAACCGATCAAAACTTTTTATGTATCTTGTTAAAACTAGTCACAATGCCTGACTTATGTATTGGTATGACTTTTATTAGTGCAACCAATCCTAAGTAATCACCTAAGATGGTATGATCGATATTTATAATTGGTGTGACCGATCCTAGTAATTGGTGTAACCGATCCTAGTAATTGGTGTGACCGATCACAAAAGAGTGTAATCGATCCTTGTAATTGGTGTAACCGGTCCTGATAATTGGTGTAGCCGATCCTGGTAACTGGTGTGACCGATCACAAGTAATACCATGAGAATATGGTAACCGGTCCTGGTAATTGATGTAACCGATCCTGGCAACTGATGTAACCGTTCCCAGTAACCATATTAAGGTAGAACCGATCCTTGTGTTTGGTAGAACCGTAAACCCATGATTAGTGTTTGATATTTGATAGATCACATAGTTCTTGGAAATCAGATGAACCAGTTCTAAACTTGTTTGGAAGTGTGGTATAATCGTTTCCAAGATTGTAAATATGAAAAAGGATTTACAAAGAAATAAGATGTCGACATAATTTGAACATGTTCAATAACTCTTATCTTTTATTGTTCAAAGATATTCCTTAATAACTCAAGGAGATCTCGGACCGAAATAAGTTAAGAATCTTTTAATTAAGGTTGTTAATTTTATATGCTTTTAATTACCAGCAATTAAAATGCATATCTCTGGAAAATAAAAATTGGTAATGTGCATTTACTAATTGGAGATTTTCTAGTAGGATTTCGGTTAAATTTGGACAGAACATTTCAAGGAATTATGAAAACCGATTTTGGAAATATTGCATATCTTAAGAATATTTCGGTTTTGGAAATTCCTTGGTGTCCAAACTTCCTTGGTATATAAATACCCAAGTTTGCATTTCAATCAAACTATCCTAAGAGCCAACAAAACTACCTTGTTGTGTTGTTACTGGTGGAGCCGTCTATTCGGAGAGGAAAGTACCATAATTAGGCGAAATCTCTTACGACCACTCGTTTAAAGACTTCTGTGAGATCAAGAAGCTCTACGAGTACTGTTGGTGGGAAACTAGATAATTGCAGTATTATTAGTTTTCGATTTAATTTGATTGACTAACGGTTGTTGAACTTTTATTGCACCTAGTTTGTTTATTCTTGAGAATCTTCTCTTCTGATATAAGATTCACTCAAACTAGATCGAAGTGTCGACGGGATCTTTAGAACTGTTTGTAGATCTACAGACGTCTTGTGATAATCCATTGTTAACCGACTCAATTTTGTGTGTGATGGATCACAAGAGATTCAAGTTGTGGTGTGCAGGTGTTATTGAAGATTTAAAAGATTTGAAGACAAAGAAGATTTCTTATTGGTTTCATAATCTTTGGTGTGCACAAAACTTGATCGGCTGGGATCCAACTATAATTGATTTATCCTTGATAAATTTGATTGATTAGTTGCGTAGATCGGCATCAGTATTTAGTATCTTGGTAGATCCTATTATTGATTGCAAAATCTAAACTCTGCTACTTTGGTAGTTGTTGGATAGATAGATCTTAACCTGGCAAAGGAGTTTATTGGATTAAACAGAAGAGCCTTTATCTAACTCATATCACTTTGTTTGAAGAGAGTTGTTACCGAATAGATTTGTTGTTCCTTTACTGTTTGGAATACGAACCAAAGGAATTGTTCCAGTGCGTGCACTTATTGAATATCGGAAGCGCGGGGATACTGAAGAAAATAGGTGAACTATAGGTTTAGTTGCTTGGTCTCAACTATACGAAGTTGGTTTAGATTTTGTATAGCGGCTTAATTCTGAGAGTATTCAATTTCTGGACTAAGTCCCGGGGGTTTTCTGCATTTGCGGTTTCCTCGTTAACAAAATCTTGATGTGTCATTTACTTTTGTTTTCCGTAATTATAATTGTTGTTATTATAATTTAAAGTAAATTACACAAACGTTAATTTTGTATTACTTGATAGTGATCCTATAGAGTTTGGTTAAGTCCGAACCTATTATCAAGTAATCACACTTTGATTGTTGTATTATCTCGATCTCGTATCCATAGACAATCACACAAAGTGTGAATACCGATTCGTTGTATTGTCTCGACTCAGTCCATAGACAATCACTTTCGGTAAGAGGACTTATAGTTGGAAAAGTTATAGATTGAGGTATATTTGGGTACCCTCATCTTTTCACATAACCGTATGTGTACTGGTTGGTTTAATGAAAGTCCGGGAACTAGGTATGCATACCTGTATGCGTACTGGCGTAAGTTCAGTTCCGGGAAATTCAACTGATTTTTTAAGGTATGCGTACCCGTTCGCATACTGACGAACCCAAACTTAGTCCGGCCACTTAGGTATGCATACCCGTTTGCATACCCGAGTAGGTTGAGTTCTAAAATCGGTTTGTTCATGAACTAATACATTTATATATTAAGGAATGCAATCTTTTGAAAACCGGGGCTATAATGTTCATGAATTGATTCGAGTGAATCAAAATCGATTTTGCTTCAATTGTGTCTTGTATACTTCTACGAGAATATAAACAATTGAACAAATCCATGACTAGTTTCATTTGAGTCATTTGAACTAGTTATTATTGAGATGAACAAGGTTGATAAGAAAGTATTCATATGGATAACTTCGGTTAACTATTGTTGAACCAACCATGTGTACATGTTTAGGTACGGTTACCCATATCTAAATGAAGGCACATCTCATATGTGTATAACAAGCTAAGTTCGATCTAACGGTTGAAAGATATTAGCTTGAGTCTAATCAGGTTTTCATCTAATGTTGAATATTGAATGCTTTGTTACCAAGGTAACTTAGATTGCAAACCCTGATTTGAAAACTATATAAGGGAGAACTCTAGCAACTGGGAAACCAAATCCCCACACCTCTTATGTGATACTAATTGCAACTAGAGTCGATTCTCCTTTAACCTTAGGTTTTTTCCAAAACCCTGTAGGTTAACGACTTGAAGACTTCACTGGGATTGTGAAGCCAGACCCAACTATTTTCTCTGTAGTTGCGTTCTCTGATCTTGTTGTTTTCTATCGTGATTGATTACTATCTTTTCTAAGATTTGCTCGAGATTTAATCTCCGATAGGAAAGATAAAAAGTAGTCACAAACATCTTCGTCTCATCGTTTGTGATTCCACAATATCTTGTTTCGCTACCATACGATTAAGATTATTGTGAGGTGATTGATATTACTAGGGTGTTATTCGGGAATATAAGTCAGGTGTATCAACTGGTTCCTGTTCACCTTGATTTATCAAAAGACGGAACAAAACTTGTAGGTATTTATGTGGGAGACAGATCTATCTATTCCTATAGAATTTTCTGTGTGAGACAGATTGGTTTATCAAGTCTTCGACTTTGGGTCGTGGAAACTCTTAGTTGTGGGTGAGATCAACTAAGGGAATCAAGTGCGCAGAGTCCTATTGGGATTCAGAGGCGTAAGGAACGCGACTGTACCTTGATCAGTGTGAGATTGATTAGGGCTCAACTACATTCTAGTCCAAAGTTAATTTGTAGTAGGCTAAAGTCTGTGGCGGCTTAATACAGTATGGTGTTCAAATCTGGACTAGGTCCCGGGGTTTTTCTGCATTTTCGGTTTCCCACTTCTGGTGTCTGTGTTATTTATTTTCCGCATTAAATTTGTTTATATAATTGAAATATCACAGGTTTTGCGTAGTTCAATCAATTAGATGATCCAACCTTTGGTTGTTGATATAAATTGATTGACACTTGAACATTGGTGTTTGGTACCGTTCAAGTTGTTTTTCATATTAATCCGGCTCACAGATATTTATCTGTTCGATTGCAGATTGATTTGACAAACTGAGATATAACTCTTGGATATACTTTTCTTAAGATTGAATCTGACTGTCTAGTTGATTCTCTTGAAAGTATATTGGAGTTAGTCCATACATATTGCCTAAACGAATTATTGGGTGTGGTTGTTGTACCCCCGGTTTTTCAAAATGCGCATTCAATAACGACCCTTATCCCAAAGAGATGACCCAATCGACAATGGTAAATGTTTTAACCATCTGTTTATATTAATTTTAAATCAATTAAAATGGATTTAAAGTGAATATTTCAATGTTGTAGGAGTTACTGGAAAAATAAGAGTATCGGCGAGAATATGGGGTTGAATTTCCTCACAACGAAGTTTTTGAATTTATGAAAACCAAGTATCGGGTGGACCTTCTAACAGATCTCAGAAGAAATCTTAATGGAGTTCCTAATGCTGATAAATGGGAAGGTACTTATTAGGTTTTACATAAGATTATGTGGGTAAATCTTTTCTATACCCTCACGAGACAACACTCGTCCGTTTGGAACACCTGACGGTTCAAAGGCTTGGTGCACATGCTAAGTGTAACCGTGATTCCTACGAAAGTGATTTATGTTTTGAATTATGATTTATAATGTACCAAGATGTTTATAATAAAACTCGTCATTTAAAAAGGTGTTCATTACATCATGGCAAGAATAAAAAAAACACATTACATCATAATCATTACCTTTGCTCCCTATTTCAAACTAACACATACGACCACACTTAACATCATAAACATCTCTTGACCAAACTAAAACACACAATAAAACATAAAACCACATGTTACATTACCAACTTCAGCTTTATTGGACCGTAACATAACGACACCTAATCGGTACATTCCACCGACTTACATACTGAACATTTCCATAAATGTCTGCCAAACGTGTTATTTTCTTTTAAGCGGTGGAGTTTCATATAAAAATTGCAGTCAGGGTTGAGCAAGAAGCAATTTTTTGGTTATCTATCTTAATTTTTCCTTTTTTCTTCAAATTTGCAAAGTTCATCGATCTGTTCATCTTCCTTGGCTTTCATTGCATCTGACAACAACTGCGGTTCTTCACAACAATTTTCATACATACACCTCAAATACCGTATCTTATCCCTCAGCGACTCCATTAACATCTTAATGCCAGTACAATCTTTTTGGAGACACTTTGAGTATATCCATGGGCATTCAAGAAAGTTATGGTTATCCTTGTAACCTAATGGACAAATCTATCTGGCTTCCACACAAACTATTTGTTTTCCCTTGCGATTAGAACTCATTGTTGAGGATTGTTTTCTACTCAGATAAATTTCGAAGAGATATAAGATAATTTGTGGATATTTTTGGGTAACTTTACCGACGTTTTCATAGTGCGAGTGAAATGCGAAAGGGGCGTTTGTGAACAGCGATGACCGTTTATAAACACTTTGGGACGTTGGTGAAAAGAATGGGTCATTTGTAAACAATTATAATACTCTTTCAAATATTTTTAGGTCATTTACTGTTACCGTGTTTGTTGGTTATTACCTATAAATAGGCTACATCACAACCATCATAGACACCTGACTCTACAAAAAAGTAAAATACGTTTACTGCTACTGGATGTGTCAAATTTAACCTATAAATATGCTTCATCGTCCACCATAAACAAGGAGGTGAACATTTTTGTTGCACTCCAGCTACCGATATATCGCAATGTGCCCGAAGGGTGGTCTGAAGAAATGATTATAGGTTCAGCACTGTAAATGTATACATGATTTTAAAATGAATTTTTCATTCAAACACTAACCTTATATTTGTTTGTTTATTGAAGGATACAAATGCGCGGAAGTTATACCTCCAACATAAGGGAAAGACATTTATGTATCACAATTGCTACCTCTGCATGAGGCATCACTTTTCTTATATGGACCCCCAATTGTTAGCCTGTCGTGAAGGATGATTGCATCAAACAGTTTGGTTTTGTGGGTGCACCTCTTTGTAAGCCCTCACGAGACTAAACTCGTCCACCAGGGTCGCCTGGTGGTTTAAAGGCTTGTTACACAGGCTAAGTGCAATCACGAGTCCTGCGACAAGGACATAGTTATGTTATTTGTCCATGTATTATTAATAATGGAAATTTTATTTTATTTTCTTTCGATTTTGTCCCATTAAAATTGATAAGTGTATCCCACTAATGATTTAATTTTTCCTTTTTTGGTGTCCTTTCCCACATGATTCCGACTATATTATTACCACCACAGTTTTGAACTATTGACATTGAATTGTCACGTCCTACACTAAAGTTATGAGTGTAATGATATGGCCTATTTCAAGTTGTATTTCTGATATTATCAATTTAAAAACTATAGTCCCTTGAAAGAGATTACACATCTGTGAAGAGTAACTGCAAGGGAGGGACGACACATCCTTTATTTTTTCCTATAAATAGAGTCCCTGGTACCCATATGGATTGCACAACCTAACCGTGAACATCTTATTCATCCAATATGAATGTTAACTTCACTGTTGAAGAAGATACGACAATCATAGCTTCATGGGTCAGTGTAATGAGAGCTCTGGTTTTAGTTGATGCTATAGGACCCCCCAATAACTTCTGGGATCTAGTCTATTCCCATTTTATAGAAAACTTTCTTAATCCAAACCATAGATCAAAGAAAGCTTTAAGATACAGGGTTGGGAGTATAAAAAGAGAGGTCAAAACGTATGTTATCATCCAAGATACGTTATTTAGAGACATTCCACCGGCATTCATTACAGCGGAAATGGATTTCGTAAGTAATTATAGTTTTAAATACTTCTTATTTGAAAAATAATAAAATAAGACATACTAATTTGAGTATTTTTTTACTTCATGTAGGAAACAATGACGAAAGCATATTTTCATGAAAAGCATGGACGCAATTTCAGGTTTTACGAATGCTACCTCCTTATGAAAGACGGAATGGATGACTACAATCCAAGGAGGTTGTTTAGGCACGGATAGAAACGTAACTGCAATGGATTTAATGGTTTTGTGTGTAAACCTCTTGTAAACCATACTGATACACCACTCGGCCGGCAGGGACACCTATCGGTTTAAAGGTTTGTTGCACGTGCTAAGTGCATCCGTGGTGCCTGCGACAATGACTTAGGTTTAATAGTCAATAACTAATCAGTGTACTGTCTTCACCCATGTTTAAAATTAATTAAATTAGTCATTACTTTTGTGGAACTACTATAAATATGGGCTTGATTCATTAATTTGAAAACAGATTGCACCAATTAAGGCTACGAAAATAAACTAATACAACTAGACACTTTTAAAATTAAAAACATAATAATAACATAATTATGCATCTACTATTGTTCAGTTCTTAACGTTACACGGTGGTTTGGGATTGGTGGAATTAAAAAGTAAACAAATATGTAATTAAAAGAAAATTACAACTCCTTGAGTGTCATCAGTAACCTCCATAATTATCTTCATCTTCATCATCACCGTCATCTTCCAGTGCTTGAATTGGGTGTGTAGGTAGTCCAGGTCGGGTCAAAATAGGATTCTGGAGTCTCTCCATTTCATCTCTTTGTAATGGAGGCATTTTCCTCAAGTTTCTCCCCATAAGGTGCACTTCTGTTTGTTGCTTTTGTATATCCAAATATTCAGGAAACATTGCGTCACCTGCGGCTAATTTTGCGGTGTTGTTTTCCCTCATTGCATCAGCAATTCTAGTGGCTCCTTTGTCCGTGTTAGCCTGTGCAGTGGCCCTCTTCATCTTATCCCTACCTGGGAATTCTCTCGGGTCTTCTTCTTCATACAATCTCTGACAGCGCCCTTGGCTACTTGTTCCAGAACCATCATCCGTATCGGCATTCAAATCAATCATGGATTCCGGATCTGAGATGGGAAAAGGAGCCGGAGCCGGAACCAGTTGAGACCCGGGACGATTTTCATTGCAAATCTCCAGGTTCATATCCTTTATAGTGTGTTTCCATATTTGGAATACTTTCTCATATTTCCAAACCATGGTGGGCGGACCTAGCTCATATTGCCTTCGACCTGCCTGATACCGCAACACATATGTAAGACGTATTAGTAATAGATTTTTTAATCAAAATAAACAAATATATAAATACATTAATCTTTGTATGGTTTATGTTAGAGAACTGCTCGGTCGAACTCGCAAGCGATGCTATCTCAAGTTTTTTGTCAATGTTAGTGATCAAAACTATAAGTCTTGATTTTTAGTCTACTTAAAGTAATGTCTCGGACTAGGATAGATTGTGTAGTTGAGCAATAGACTTCACGGCGTTCATCAATTGAAGACGAAGAACTACTAAGGGGAGCTTGTGGAACTTCATCAACAAAAGGTATGTGGAGACTAAAACTCATCTATCACTTGGAAAGTCTATTTCTACTCTATCTCCTATATTGAGACAAAAGTTGTATTACGATAGTTTTCGATTATACACATTTGAGATTTCGAACTGAGATTTACTCGCTTACATATTTCTCGGAATATGTGTTGGTAAGCTTTCGCTTCAACCAAGTTCATCTTATATTCTTGATGAAAGTCAAAAGATGATCATGTGAAAATCGCTGAGTAACATCTTACATGGTTTGTGTGATACAATCATTTGGTGTAGACTTGGAATGTTTCGTTATGATTATTTCAATAACTTGAAAATTGCTTTGATGCTAATAGTGTGTGAAAACGGCTATTGTCATCCTTTAAGAAAGTTTCAATGATTGAAATAGTGTTTAGAACTATTGGATTATAAACATAGTGTGCATTCTTGCATGTATGTGATCCATGACCGGAACTAAAGTATGCATACCCGTATGCGTACTTGTAGTTGTGAAATTCCGTGTACCAAGTACACATACCGGTATGCGTACTTACGTAAGGTATAGGTCCGGGAATTTCTGCTGGGTTTTGGAAGTGTACTAAGTATGCGTACCCGTTCGCATACTGGCGAATCCAAACTCAGACCGGCTACTTAAGTATGTGTACCCGTTTGCATACTTGAGTAACTAAAGTTCTAAAATCGGTTTGTTCATGAACTAATATATTTATATATTTAGGAATGCATTCTTTGCAAACCGTGGCTATAATGTTCATGAATTGATTTGAGTGAATCAAACCGATTTTGCTTCAATTGTGTTTTTGTATACTTCTATGAGAATATAGCAATTGAGCAACTCTTTAACTAGTTTCATTTGAGTCATTTGAACTAGTTGTGTTTAAGATGAATAAGGTTGATATGAGAGTGTTCATATAGCTAACCTCGGTTAACTACTGTTGAGCCAACATGGTGTACACGTTTAGGTACGGTTACATAAACCTAAATGAGGGTACATTTCATTTGTGTATAACAAGCTAAGTTCGATCTAACGGTTGAAAGATATTAGCTTGAATCTAATCAGGTGTTCATCTAGCAGTGAATATTGAATGCTTTGTTACCAAGGTAACTTAGATTGCAAACCCTGATTTGAAAACTATATAAAGGAGAACTCTAGCAACTGGGAAACCTAATCCCCATACCTCCTGTGTGATACTAGTTGTATAAGCTAGAGTTGATTTTCCTTTAACCTTATGTTTTTCACGAAATCCTGTAGGTTAACGACTTAAAGACTTCATTGGGATCGTGAAGCCAGACCCAACTATTTTCTCTGTAGTTGTGTGATCTGATCTTGCTATTTCTATCGTATTGAGTACTATCTTCTCTAAGATTGGATCGAGATTTATTCTCCGATAGGCAAGATAAAAAGTAGTCACAAATATCTTCGTCTCATCGTTTGTGATTCCACAATATCTTGTTTCGCTACCATGCGATTAAGATTATTGTGAGGTGATTGATAATACTAGGTTGTTCTTCGAAAATATAAGTCCGGTTTATCAATTGGTTCCTGTGCACCTTGATTTATCAAAAGACGGAACAAAACTCATAGGTATTTTTGTAGGAGACAGATTTATCTATTCCAATAGACTTTTTTATGTGAGACAAATTTGTTTATCAATTCTTCGACTTTGGGTCGTAACAACTCTTAGTTGTGGGTGAGACCAGCTAAGGGAATCAAGTGCGTAGTATCCTTCTGGGATCAGAGACGTAAGGAGCACAACTGTGCCTTGAATCAGTGTGAAATTGTTAGGGTTCAACTACAGTCCAGTCTGAAGTTCATTAGTAGTAGGCTAGTGTCTGTAGAGGCTTAATACAGTGTGGTGTTCAAATTTGGACTAGGTCTCGGGGTTTTTCTGCATTTGCGGTTTTCCTCATTAACAAAATTCTGGTGTTTGTGTTATTTCTTTTCCGCATTATATTTTGTCATATAATTGAAATATCACATGTTGTGCGTTAAATCGATCAATTGGGAAATCCAACCTTTGGTTGTTGATTGAAATTGATTGATACTTGAAAATTTGTCTTTGGTACCGTTCAAGTTATTTCTCTTATGTTCAATCGGGCTAGCAAATTCCTATTCGCTGAGTGCAGATTGAATTAAGAGATAGAGATATAAAACTCTTTGATATACTTTTCTCAAGATTGAGTCTGACTGTCTAGTTGATTATCTTGGAAGTATATTGGAGTTTGTCTATTCATATTACCAAACGAAATATTGTGTGTGGTTGTTGTACCCCCGCTTTTTCAGTTTCCTAGACCTTTTACCTTCAGTTCATCGTCCCAACCGCTCGGTCCATTTCTCAGATATGGGGCTACACATGCAGCATACAACTTAACCTCCTTTTTAAGGATACCCGCTCGGTGCTGTAGAGAAGTTATGCTTTGTGTGATTGGAATTGTAAATTGTTTGTTGTATTCTGTTATAATTCGATGCCAAAATCTCTTACCCGTTTGTTGTTGTCCGACAATCCCATCTCTTGTGATACTGACTATGGTTCTTGATAGGGCAACATCTTCTCTGGTGGAGAAATTAACCATTTTTGAAGAAAAAAAAAAGGTATCAGGAGATAGATAGATGAAGATGTAGAGTTTAGTGTGAAAATTGCTTCACAAACCAGCCTTGTATATATAGGATTTTCAATTTCAATAGATTCGTTGGTGGGTGATGATGATAACCGCACGATGATTCTGCCTGTTGAGATCATACGGATGAAAAAAATAGCGAGGATCTTAACATCGCCCAGCAAGAAGCTCTTCCTCGCCCAAAAAAATCGAACGTTGGAGCCATAGTTTGCTAACCGGTAGATTTTTCCACCCGTTGATCATCTAACGGCAGCGATGACTGGAGCCTCATCTTTGCGAGTGACAGTAACTCGCTTATTTTTGAGCCACTGGATTTTCAACGGACAAAAGAATCTGACGGTCACGCATTCATTTTCCAGGTATCAATTTAGGTACGCAATGCATATAAATATCGAGCACATAAATTCATTTAAGCCACACCCAGTTTCAGTATTCTTCAATCTTTTAATTATAATTTTTCATCTTTCAATTATCAATCTACTCTCATCATCAAAACTTTGTTGTTCGAATTTCGGTGCTCCATGGATTATTTCAGAACACTTATGAGAATTAAAGCGGGGGATAATTACGAAATGGATGACTCAGACACTGATGATGATGTATTAGCGTATCAACAAATTATACAAGATGCTCATAATTTATATCAACCTGTGTCGGTTCAAGTGACATCTAGGGAAATAGTACATAGGGACCGTGTCGCCGCCGATGTCAGGATGATGTAAGACTACTTCAACTTCAACTGTATTTACGGGAAGAAAAAATTCCATTGTCGTTTTGGTATGTATCGACCACTATTTCTTCGTATTTTAAGAAAAATTATAGAGATGGACCCTGAGTTTGAACAACGTCCCGATGCTGCTGGAATTATGGATCACTCACCACGAATGAAAATGATTGCCGTCATGAAGTGCTTGTGCAAGGCGGTTCTTCCGGATATCATTGAAGATTATATTGCAATGGCTGCACCTACCATCTACAGGTATCTGAAGAGGTTTCTTGATGCCCTGATGTATGGTTTTTTAACGATAGATACATGCGTAGGCCCTCCCAGGATGATACACAAAGGTTGTTGAGAGAGAATGTTGCGCGGGGTTTTCCTGGCATGCTAGGAAGTATTGATTGTCTCCACTGGCAATGGAGGTCCTGCCCAACGTACAGGTCAGGTCAACATTATTCGGGCCATAAGAGAGCACCCACGGTCATCTTAGAGGAGGTTGCTTCTTTCGATAGATGGTTTTGGCATGGATATTTTGGAAAGCCTGGGTCGAACAATGATATCAATGCTTTGAATCATTTTTATGTGTTTGACGACGTCAATAATGGTAGCCCCTCGGTGCGAATATGTCATAAATGGTCACAGATACACTGAAGGCTACTACTTGGATGATGGTATATATCCAACGTATAAAGTACTCGTGGCTGCTTACAAAGAAGCGACCCTAAGTCGAAAAAAAAAAACTTTTCAACACATACCAAGAGGCAAAGAGGAAAGATGTGGAAAGAGATTTTGGTACTATGAAACGCAAATTTGCTATTGTAAATAATCTTTGTATCTATTGGAAAAAAATCAAATATGAAGTCAGTAATGAGATGATGCATGATAATTCACAACATGGTTGTGGAGAACGAGTATCGTGCAGAGGATTGGGGAATGATGGCGGAACAACCAACTCAACCAGTGGTTGGTGATCTGAGAATGCCCGTCGTTGTTCTTTCGGACCCAATTACATGGGAAAGGCTGAGGTTGGATCTCACAGAGCACATTTGGGAGCATCATGGGGCTGGTTTCCAAGAAGCACCGATTATTATAGACAACCCTGTAGACGTCCACACGGATTCAGAAGACGTTGACCCTGAAAATGATGCATATCCGCCTGAAGATGAAGCGGAGGTATACGGGAACTTTTTCGAGGATGGAGAATAATAACATGATTTTATTATGATGCTTTTTTAATGTAATGTGGTAGGGTGCCTTTGTTGTTTCAGTATTGCTTTTAATTTAGGGTGAAGTAGGATTATGTTTGTAACGTTTGGGTTGGAATATTATTTACAAAAGATGGTTTTAGCATGTTTGTTAAAACACTGGCTGAATTATTATTATTTGAGGAACAAAGCATATGGATTGAGGTACAAATAACAAAAGCATTCCAAGGTAACACTTAAATAAACCCTAACTCATTGTCGCAGGTAACGCGACTGCACTTAGCATGTGCAGCAAGCCTTTAAACTCCTATGTGACCCTAGAGGACGAGTTGTAGTCTCGCGAGGGCTTACTTAGAAGTATACCCACAAAACCTAAATTTATATAACTACTCCTCATCCGAATTTGGGGAGGGATCACGCCTTAGTGTTAGCTCTGGGTTGAACTCTGGTAAGTTTCCCTTAAAAATTAAATAACAGTTGTAGAACTTAAAACGGTGACCTTTTTCTTGCTCATACATTAGTTTTGCCATGTGTTCCTGCAACATCATACAAAATATCAAATTACTGTGGACATGGAGATAATATCCAAAAGATATAGGGAAGAAAAAATAATAATCACTTACAATGTTTGTTGTTAGAGCATAGCTCGGTTGAACCCACCAAGCGTTGGTATGTCAAGTTTGGTTGTCATATTTTAGTAAGTCAAAACTCATCTAAGAGTCGCTTGATTATGTACTAGAGACAACTTTGTTTAGGTTAGACTAGAAAGTCTAGGAATGTTGAGACATACAAGTATTACTCGAAGATCTGAAGAACGTGAAGAAGTAACGAGCTACAACGACGACATCATCCTTCCTCTTGAGATTAGTAATATTGACTTGAACTGTTTCATTCCTAACGTATCTTTCAAGTCGTGCTATATTAAAAACATAACTGCGAAGCTGTGTATGGATATATTACTCTAGTAGTGAGACATGATCATATAATCATAGTATTAGGGAATTAGACTACGAAGTATAACGCTTATCTTTTGAACTTCGTAGATATGACATCGACACAATCTTATGAATGCTGTTATGATTATGTAAATGGGTAAAGGTGAAGACTGCATCCTAGGAAACAATGTTTTACATTTGTTTAAAGGAAGTACATTCATGAACTTGTTTTATGAATCGAAAAGGAAATCGCTAGGCTTATTGGTACGGCTATTCATTGCAAATTTTTGGATTACCAATATGTGTGAGATGGTAGAACCGATCGTAACTTTGTTATGTATCTTGGTACAACTAATCACAATGCCTGACTTATGATTTGGTAGGACTAGTTTTGATTAATTAGTGTAACCGATCATAAATAATCACCTAAGATGGTAAGATCGACATTTGTAATTGGTGTGACCGATCCTAGTAATTTGTGTGACCGATCATAGAGAGTTGTGTAATCGATCCTTGTAATTGAAGTAACCGGTCCTAGTAATTGGTGTAACCGATCCTGGTAATTGGTGTAACCGATCCTAGTGACTGGTGTGACCGATCACAAGCAATACCATGCGTATATGGTAACCGGTCCTGGTAATTAATGTAACCGATCCTGGTAACTGATGTAACCGGTCCTGGTAACTTGTGTGACCAATCACAAGTGCTTCCATATTAGGGTATAACCAATCCCAGTGATTGGTAGAAGCGATTTATCCTATGGAAGTGATTTGATATTTGATCAATCACATAGTTGTCTTGGAATACAGATGAACCAATTTTAAACTTGATTGGAAGTGTGGTATAATCGATTCCAATATTGTAAATATGAAAGAGGATTTACAAAGAAGAGATGTCAACATTCTTTGAACATGTATAGTAACTCTTATCTTTTATTGTTCAGAGATATTCCTTGGTACTCAAGGAGATCTTGTTCCGAAATAAATTAAGAATCTTTTAATTAAGGTTGTTAGTTTTATATGCTTTAATTACCAGCAATTAAATGCATATCTCTATGGAATAAAAATTTGTAATGTGCATTTAATAATTGGAGATTTTCTATTGAGAGATTTCGGGAAATATTGGACAAGGCATTTACTGGAATTATGAAAACCGAATGGGCATTTATTGCATATCTTGAGAATACTTTCGGTTTTGGAAATTCTTTGGTGTCCAAACATCCTTGGTCTATAAATACCTAAGTTTGCATTTCTAGCAAACTATCCTAAGAGCCAGACAAACTTCATCTTTTTGTTGTTTCTGGTGAAGCCGTCTAATCGTAGAGGAAAGTAACCTAATTAGGAAAAATCTCTTACGACCGCTCATTTAAAGACTTCTGTGGGATCAATAAGCTCTACGAGTACCGTTGGTGGGAAACTAGATAATTGCAGTGTTATTAGTTTTCGATTGATTTGATTGACTAACTGTTATTGAAACTTTGATTGCACCTAGTTTGTTTATTCTTGAGAATCTTCTCTTCTGATATAAGATTCATTCAAACTAGATCGAAGTATCGACGGGATCTTTAGAACTGTTTGTAGATCTAAAGACATCTTGTGATAATCCATTGTTAACAGACTCTGTTATGTGCGTGATTGATCACAAGATATTCAAGTGGTGTTGTGCAGGTTTTAAATGAAGATTAAAGAAGAATTGAAGACGATGAAGATTTCTTATTGGTTTCTCATATCTTTGTGTTGCACAAACCTTGATCGATCCAACTAGAATCGGAATTATTTAATTGATTAGTTGCGTAAGATCGGCATCACTTTATAGTTTCCTGTTTGAATCTATATCGATTGATTGTGAATCTAAACTTGACTACTTTTGTAGTTATTGGATAGATTGTTCTAACCAGGAAAAGGAGTTTATTAGCTTAAATGGAAGAGCCTTTGCATATGACTTGAGATATCTTATCTTAAAGAATCAATAGAGTTGCTAACAAACAAATTTGTTGTTCCTTTACTGTTTGGAATACGATCCAAAGGAATTGTTCCAGTGCGTGCACTCATCGAAGTCGGGAAACTAAGTGAACTAGGGTTAGTTGCCTGGTCTCAACTATACAAAGGTTGTTTAGATTTTGTATAACGGCTTAATTCTTAGAGTATTCAATTCTGGACTATGTCCCGGGGTTTTTCCTGCATTTGCGGTTTCCTCGTTAACAAAATCTTGTTGTGTCTTTTACTTTTCTATTTCCGCAATTATAATTGTTTATGTTTATTATAATTAGAAGTAAAATACACAAACGTTAATTCTGTGCATATTTGATAGTGATCCTATAGAGTTTGATTAAGTACGAACCTATTATCAAGTATCATACTTCGTTGTTGTATTGTCTCGATCTTGTATCCATAGTCAATCACACAAGTTATCTTGTTGTCGTATTGTCTGGATCTTATATCTATAGACAATCACACGAAGTGTGAACCGATTTGTTGTATTGTCTCGACTCAGTCTATAGACAATCACTTTCGGTAGAGGACTTATAGGTGGATAAATTAAAGATTTTGGTGTATTTGGGTACCCTCGTCTTTTCATTTGCACAAATAAGTCGAGGGGATCCTGTCCGATATTTTTTTTTGAATTGCCACATAAGTTCAGACAACTCTCTTAATCAGGTCAACCCTACATTAAATCGAAGGACTGCTTCTCTGGTGGTTTGGGATTTCCTGTGCCAAACCAGCCATGACTCGGGACCAAAACTCGTTTGTGGTAACTAAAAGCCTTATGTAATCTTCTTGTTGTGCTACGTTGACCCACGAACTGATCACGGATAAGTCTTCTCTCTCTGTAAAATTCACCATCATTCTAGAAGGAAAAAAAAAACCAAAATAATTGAAAAGATGAGAGAAAAGATGAGTTTAATCTCTTAGTCGCACAAAAGACTAGCTTGGTTGGATGTTTGTTATTGTGAAAATTTGTGTCTCTATTTATAAGGGTTTATGAATTATTGTTGTCACTATTTTAAAGATACAATGAGGTTGCAACACATTTCCACACCACACCATTTTAAAGTTATTGGAGGTTACTGTTTCCATGTCTAAGATATATATGACAAATAAACAACTTTTTATTAAACCGAAAAAAGTTAGTATAGTTATTGAAAAAAGAGACTAAAAAAATAAACATGACAAAATTATAAAGATAACCCATTGTCGCAGGGAACACGGTTACACTTAGCACGTGTAACAAGCCTTTAAACCCCTAGGTGACCCTAGAGGATGAGTTGTAGTATCGTGAGGGCTTACTTAGAGGTATACCCACAAAACCTATGATTAAACTAATACAACGGAAAAAAAATTGAGCTACTAAATTATTTAGTAATCAATACGAGTATTGAATAATTCGTTTGCGCCCAAATTTCTGAACGGATGCTTCCTCTCTGCTTCATATAGGGATAGTGCCGCCAGCTGGTCACCATTTGCGTGTATCAGACATTGTCTGAATAACTCACAATTTTGCTTCAGTATAGTAATGTGATGCATGAGTGATGTCGCTAACCTCTAGTTATGGTTTCCATTGATAACAACAAACTCGTCCCTGACTTGATTCCAAAATTGACGGGCCGTTTGATTCATTCCTGCAGTTGGAACTGAATCTAACACCTTGCAGTAACTTCTAACTAGGTCATTATCTTCCTCATTTGAATATATAGGCATTGCAGTGAATGTTTGCAGAAATTATTTATGAAACTAAACAAGTGTGGGGTGAGGAAGTATGGTTGAGTGTTTGGGGTTTATATAGCATTACTAGCCGACAAGGTTAATGGGAAAACTGTATTAAATAGTCATTACCCTGTTACGGACATCATGCAAAGCAATAATAGAACGAAAAAACATAAGGGAAACGACAACCCAAGATAGCGTTCAATATGGTGGTGTTAGGAAACCAATAAATATTATCTGAATTATTGAGTACATTTGTGGCATGGATAGGCTGCATTATTAACTTGATGGCCATACATTGAAGTGACCACACTATTACACACTGCACCCTAAATTGTTTGGAGGGGACTGTTTACAAGTCAAAGACAATTTGAAATATATATGACAAACCAACTGCTTTTTAATAATAGTAAAATAGCTAGTACACTTATTGAAAAGAAATACTAAAAAAAAATCAAGAAAAATTTATTAAAATATGTCATTTTCGCAGGGAACCCGATTACACTTAGCCCGTGCAACAATCCTTTAAACCCCCAGGTGACCCTAGATGACGAGTTGTGTCTCGTGAGGGCTTATTGAGAGGTACACCAAAAAACCTATGATTAAACAAATACAACGAAGAAAATAAAATAAAAAAAACATGTATCACATTATCTAGTTTTCAATACGATTACCAAATAATTCGTTTGTGCCGAAATTTCTAAAAGGATGCATCCTTTCTGCTTCATATAGGGATGGCGCTGCCACTTGGTCACCATTTGTGAGAGACATACAACTTCTAAATAGCTTACAATTTTATTTAAGTATTTTAATGCGCTGCATCAGATATGTCACTGGCCTCTAGATCTGGTTTCCATTGACAAGAGAATACTCGTCCCTAACTTATTTCCAGAATTGGCTATTACTTTGATTCCTTCCTGTCGTTGGGACTAAATCAAACACTTTGCAAAAATTTCTAACGAGGACATTAACTTCCTCATTTGAATATGCCATGGCGGTGAATATAATTGCAGAAATAATATAAGAAACTGCACAAGGTTGGGGTGAGGAAGTATGGTTGAATGTTTCGGTTTATATAGCATTAGTACCTGATAAGGTTATTGGGAAAAATGAATTTTTTTGTCATTCCCCAGTTATGGACATCATGCAAGGTAATAATAAAAGGAAAAAATGAAAGGAAAACTGAAAAGACGAGGGTACCCAAATATACCTCAATCTAAAACTTTTCAACTTATAAGTCCTTTTACGAAAGTGATTGTCTATGGACTAAGTCGAGACAATTCAACTAATCGGTTCACACTTCGTGTGATCGTCTATGGATACGAGATCGAGACAATCCAACAACGAAGTATGTTTACTTGATAATACGTTCGGACTTAACCAAACTCTAGGGATTGTCTATCAAGTAAAATGTGAATTAACGTTTGTGCAATTTACTTTAAATTATAATAAACACAATTATAATTGCGGAAAATAAAAGTAAATGACACAGCAAGATTTTGTTAACGAGGAAACCGCAAATACAGAAAAACCCCGGGACCTAGTCCAGAATTGAATACTTTTAGAATTAAGTCGCTATACAAAATCAAACCAACTTCGTATAGTTGAGACCAAGCAACTAAACCTATATTTCACCTAGTTTCCTCAGTATCCCTGCGCCTCCAACTTGCAGTAAGTCACGCACTTGGAACAATTCCTTTGGTTCGTATTCCAAACAGTAAAGGAACAACAAATCTGTTCGGTAACAACTCTTTTCAAACAAAGTGATATGAGTTTGAAAAAGGCTCTTCCGTTTAACCAATAAACTCCTTTGTCGGGTACTTAGATCAATCTCTCAACAACTACCGAAGTAATTGTTAGATTATGCAATCAATAATATTAATCACAAAGAAGTGTATTGATGCCGATCTACTCAACTAATCAATCCAATCTATTACAAGGATAAACTGATTATAGTTGGATCCCTTTCCAGCCGAAACAAGTATTGTGCACACCAAAGATTATGAACCAAAAAAGTCTTATTGTCTTCAAATCTTCTTTAGTCTTCAATCAGCACCTGCACATAATCAACTTGAATCTCTTGTGATCAATCACACACAGAACGGAGTCTGTTAACGTTGGATTATCACAAGACGTCTTTAGATCTACAAACAGTTTAAAGATCCCCGTCGAAACTTCGATCTAGTTTTAGTGAATGTTATATCAGAAGAAAAGATTCTCAAGCATAAACAAACTAGGTGCAATCAAAGTTCAACCACCGTTAGTGAATCAAATCAATCGAAAACTAAAATAAACTGTAATTATCTAGTTTCCCACCAACGGTACTAATAGAGCTTATCAATCCCAAAGAAGTCTTTAAACTGAGCGGCCATAAAAGATTTCGCATAATTAGGTTACTTTCCTCTCCGAATAGGCGGCTCCACCAGTAACAACACAACTGAGGTAGTTTTGCTGGCTCTGAGGATTAGTTTGCTAGGAATGCAAACTTAAGTATTTATAGACAAGGAAGTTTGGACACCAAGGAATTTCCAAAACCGAATATTCTCAAAGATATGCAATAAACACAAAATCGTTTTTCATAACTCCTGGAAATGCACTGTCCAAATATTGACCGAAATCCCAATAGAAAAATCTATAATCAGTAAATGCACATTACTAATTATTATTTTTTATAGATATGCATTTAATTGCTGGAAATTAAATAGCATATAAAAACTAAGAAACCTTAATTAAAAGATTCTCAATTTATTTCGACCCTGGGATTCTCCTTTAGCTATTAAGGAATACCTTTGAAGCTTTAATGATAAGAGTTACTGCACATGTTCAAAGTATGTCGACATCTTTACTTTGCAAGTCATTTTTCATACTTACAATCTTGGAAACGATCTGCCACACTTCAAAACAAGTTTAGAATTGGTTCGTCTGCATTCCAAGAACTATGTGATTGATTATCCTATCAAATCACCAATCATGGGTTTCACGGTTCTACCAAAAACAAGTTCGGTTCTAACTCCATGTGAGTACTGTGCATAGTCACACTAGTTACCAAAATTCGGTTGACTAGGTACTAGGATCGGTTTCCCACAACTTATGGTAACTACCTGTATTCGGTTGCACATGTCCATAGGATCGGTTCCCCCAAAACTACAAACTTGTTGCACATGTTCATAGGATCGGTTCCCCCATCTACTAAAAACGTATTGCACCTCTTACAAGGATCGATCCCCTCTTGTAAATTTGTTGCACCTCTTACTTGGATCGGTTCCCCAATTGCTAGATAAAAGTTGTTATTTACAAGGCATCGATCATACCATCTTGAGTGATTACTTAAGATCGGTTTCACTAATAAAAGTCATACCAATACATAAGTCAGGCCTTGTGAATAGTTTTACCAAGATACATAAACAAGTTTATGAGCGGTTATACTAAACACACATATTGGTAATTCAAAATAGATTTGCAATGAATAACAATACCAATAAGCCTAGTGATTTCCCTTTCGATTCACAAAACGAGTTTATGAACTTACTTCCTTTAAACGAATGTAAAACATTGTTTCCTAGGATGGAATCTTCACTCATACCAATACATAATCACAATAGCATTCATACGATTATGTCGATGTCTTATATACAAAGTTTAATGGTTAAGCAATAAACCTCGTATTGTATTCCTTAATACTATGTCTAACTAGAGTATCATACACAGCTTCGCAGTTATGTTTTCAATATGCACGACTTGAAAGATACGTTAGGGAATGAAACAGTTCAAGTCAAATATTACTAACCTCAAGAGAAAGGATGATGTTGTCGTTGTAGCTCCATACTTCTTCACATTCTTCAAGTCTTCATGTAATACTTGTAAGTCTCATATCCTAATATTTTCAAGCTAACCTATACGACGCTGACTCTAGTATATAATCAAGCGACTCTTTAAATGAGTTTTGATTCACTAAAATATTACAACCAAACTTGGCATACCAACGCTTGGTGGGTTCAACCGATCGATGCTCTAACAATCTCCCCCTTTGTCAATTTTAGTGACAAAACTCTTACATCATATGGATAAACAAATTACAAAAATTCATTATACACATACGCTTGATTCCAAGTTCAACAACACAAAACCTGCATTAAATTCAATCCTTAAATTCCGCTGTTGACATTATAATAACAAAGCTAATACTCCTCTTAAAGGTAATATAGGTAGATTTTCAATCCGCACGTCTTTGTTATTTTCATGTAGTTCCTTATAACTACATATCATATGATATGTGACTCCCCCTTAGTCTATGCTTTCACTCTTTTCGTTAGAATAAATGTTTTAGCACAAATGTCCTTTTCCTTAGTGATACCAACTCACAACAAGTCAATATCACTTGTTTACTCCATATATTTCTCCCCTTTTTTGTCACAAAATGACAAAAAAACGAAAAAATAAAGGACAAACCGAAAGGATCTTACAAATCTCACAAAGAGAAATTGCAAACCTATAAGAGTTGAGCACGAGGGTTTTGCATACCATTTTAGATACCCAATATCAAAACCGAAACTACAAGTAATTTGGTTTTAACATGTTATCTAGGAAACAATTGCCCGAAGCAATTTTCCCTAATAGTTTAGCAACTCAAAAATCGACTAATCACATTAGTTCTTTTGCTAAACCGATTGCACAAGTACAATCGCTTTTTCGATAAGACAAAAATAAAGATCATAATTAACTTTATTTTTCTCATCAGGCTCTAATTATTCTCAATAATAACTTAGACCTTTAACTTTTAAAAAGACAAATACTAGGTTAGTTAACTAGTAATTCTTGTTAAGGAATTCGGTTAGACTTGAATAACCGAAACCTCCACATTTGATAAGTCTAACTAAGATTCGAAAAACTTAGTTTCTCTTATCCAGCAATCACTTGGACTAAACAAATGATCCCGAAACACTTTTGTTAAGCCATAAACAATCCATACAAACCAAATAAATCAACTTGCATAATCATTTATCTTAACCGGAAGCAATTGAAACAAACATAGACATTATAGCACCGTAATTGCACCGAAATTTTGTAAGCCTAAACAATTGATACCAAACAATAACGAAAGATAACAATAGTTTTTCTTAACCGGAAACAATTGAATCACAATCAAACATCCATACACAAATAATGGAATAAACATCAATTGTACCGAAATTTTGTTAAGCAAAAGCAATAAATATTATGCAATAAAATCAGGCTTTTCTTAAACAGGAAAACAATTAACTAACAAGATTGTTACCTCAAATTACGCATCCTCTTCTCCCCTTAAGATATGTCATTAAGCGCAAGTTCACTTAGAACTCTCCCCCATTGAAGTTGTAATCCTCCCGCCAAAACAAAAGAACAACAACAAAGAGCAACCTTTACCAGAGAAAGGTTGAAAATCGGTTTTAACTATTGCGATGCAAAAGTTGAAACCTCGAAACACATATGCTTTTATGTTAAAAAAAAGATTCAACATATTGTGACTTTTTCACATATTGTTTCTACAAGAACCCCTCATGATCCTTTGATAAAGCCTACCAACATGTACTAGAACTTAATCCCGCTAAATCAAAAAGTCACCCAAACCATAAGGGTTCACACATTATGAGATCGAATATCAAGGTAATAAAACCGAAACCAAACATCCCATAAACATACATAGCAATAAAATAAAGCATTCAAACACAGGCTATGTAACCGAAAACTATCACAAGAAAAATTATAAAATAATAATTGTATTTATAATAAGATAGTTTTATTCATAATAGAATTTACAATTATTGAAATAAATCAAAAACTGAAGTCTATTTTTCCTTCTTGAAGACCAATATTAATCTTCGTGAACATGGGATCTCTTTCTCTTTATAGGCGTGATTCTTCGAATTCCCTGAAGAGATCTTTGATTGAAGTAAAGTTCTTCAACCTTGTGGTAATTTGGTTCCTCTTCGTTTACTCTTCTAGAGAGCAAAGCTAGTTGTTTGAGGAGCTGAGCTTGAACAAGTAGCGATTTCTCAAGACTTCGTTTTACTAATAAAACTTCCAACTTTGTTTTGGCACAGGTTCGAGCCATCTTGTGAAACTCCTTTTCGTAATCGATCATACATGATGATTGACTTGAATCCATATATGGAATGGTTCCGAATTCATTGAAGTTATGAGATCCGAAAGTACCATTGTTCAATTTTTCTGCATACCTTTCAGAAACCCTATCAAAAAGCTTTGATCTGTAAAGTTCATGATTCTTTGTTCTAAGGAGATGAACAAAAATCTCAACAATTACTGAAAATTTATATACTCAAAAGTTTCCAAAACCAGATTTATCGATTATGGAAAAACAATTATTCTGTCTCAATATGAAATAATCAAAATTTATTAATATTAAGACTTTTAAAGGAAACGTGTTTTTGTCAATATTTTTGTAGATCTTGCAAGTTCTACAAAGTTGTGCAATATACACTGGACTCATCAAACAATTGTTTGAGCACAACAAGAGCCAGTGCATTTCTCAACCGATACTAAGTATTTGGTTGAGATAGACTACTCTTTACACGAGTAAAGGTGAGTCTCCCTTTATCTGTTCTTTTCGGAACTTTATTTCTTTTGGTGGACAACCCAAACATATCATAGAAATGACTATCATCAAGATATTTAGGTATTACCTCATGTGTTGATGATCTGGATATTTTTTCATTCTTCCTTTTGTTTAGCTCTGTTGTCTTCTTAGGGATCCACTTCTACGCATTTCCAGTCTTCTGTCTTTCTTTCTTACAGTGATGAGTAGTTCTTGCTGAATTTTTCAACCTGGTAAGGTCAGTCTTATGTAAGAGATTTCTCGAAGAAGATTTCTCATAATATTCTTGACTAGAGATTAAACTAGCCAATAGTTGACATTTTTTAATAACATGTCCTTTGGTTCCACAACCATAGCATCTTCTGTGACGATGTTGAGCACTCTGCTGTGAGATGTTCATCTCATATTTTTCCGAGAAGCTTAATGCGCTCTTAGAAGATGAAACTTTCTTTCGAGAGTTTTTCTTTCTTTTTGAGAGAAAGATTGGATCAGGTTTTTTGGATTTCTCAAAACATGATGTATCCGACTGATCTCCTGATAGTAACAAATGCATTTCATCTTTAAGACAGTTGACATGTTCTGTGACTGTCTTTAGCTCAGAAACATATGAGTTTTTTAATGCATTATATTTATCTATAGCTGTTTCTCTCAAGACTTCAGTCTTCTTTTCTTGATCAATGCTTTTCTTTAGCTTCGATTCTAAATAAATAATCCTTGAGGTAGATGTAGTCTTGAGAGAGTCTAACTTAGCTTTAAGGTCTGTTAGATCAAGGTTGAGTTGATCTTTTTCATCTTTCATAAGACACAAGTCTTCAAGGAGTTTTCCTTCCCTTTTTAGTGCAAGAGTGAGTTCTGTTGCACACAAGAGAAATTCTTTACTTAGTTCATCTAGATGTGAAGCCTCTATATTCACATAATCACTTTATTATTTATCCTCATGAAGTGATTCGTAATCTGAATCATTGATTATGAATATAGGACTTAGCTTAACATCTTTCAGAGTATGTGAGGACATATTATCGGAAGAGTATGTAGAACATGTAGAAGATGCTCCTTCTAAGCATTTACTGAAATTAAACCCATAAAGAGTTTTTCTAAGATCTTGTGATACGTTAACTGAATCTTTCTTTATAAGTTTAGCCTTACTTTTCTTATTTTGACTCATATCTTATAGGTTGGATCGCACCAAACACAGATTGTTAGATCTTTCCATGTTTGTCTGCTCTGATACCAATTGAAAAGACGAGGGTACCCGAATATACCTCAATCTAAAACTTTTCCACCTATAAGTCCTTTTCCGAAAGTGATTGTCTATGGACTAAGTCGAGACAATACAACTAATCAGTTCACACTTCTTGTGATCGTCTATGGATACGAGATCGATACAATACAACAACGAAGTATGTTTACTTGATAATAGGTTCGGACTTAACCAAACTCTAGGGATTGTATATCAAGTAAAATAGGAATTAACGTTTGTGCAATTTACTTTAAATTATAATAAACACAATTATAATTGCGGAAAATAAAAGTAAATGACACAGCAAGATTTTGTTAACGAGGAAACCGCAAATGCAGAAAAACCCCGGGACCTAGTCCAAAATTGAATACTCTCAGAATTAAGCCGCTATACAAAATCAAACCAACTTCGTATAGTTGAGACCAAGCAACTAAACCTATATTTCACCTAGTTTCCTCAGTATCCCTACGCCTATAACTTGCAGTAAGTCACGCACTTGGAACAATTCCTTTGGTTCGTATTCCAAACAGTAAAGGAACAACAAATCTGTTCGGTAACAACTCTTTTCAAAAAAAGTGATATGAGTTTGACAAAGGCTCTTCCGTTTAACCAATAAACTCCTTTGTCGGGTCCTTAGAACAATCTCTCAACAACTACCGAAGTAATTTTTAGATTATTCAATAAATACTATTAATCACAAAGAAGTGTATTGATCTATCACAAGGATAAACCGATTATAGTTGGATCCCTTTCAAGCCGAAACAAGTATTGTGCACACAAAAGATTATGAACCCAAAAAGTCTTATTGTCTTCAAATCTTTTTTAATCTTCAATCAACACCTGCACACAATCAACTTGAATCTCTTGTGATCAATCACACACAGAACGGAGTCTGTTAACATTGGATTATCACAAGACGTCTTTAGATCTACAAATAGTCTAAAGATCCCCGTCGAAACTTCGATCTGGTTTGAGTTAATCTTATATCAGAAGAGAAGATTCTCAAGCATAAACAAACTAGGTGCAATCAAAGTTCAACCACCGTTAGTGAATCAAATCAATCGAAAACTAAAATAAACTGTAATTATCTAGTTTCCCACCAATGGTACTAATAGAGCTTATCAATCCCAAAGAAGTCTTTAAACTGAGCGGCCATAAGAGATTTCTCATAATTAGGTTACTTTCCTCTCCGAATAGGCGGCTCCACCAGTAACAACACAACTGAGGTAGTTTTGCTGGCTCTGAGGATTAGTTTGCTAGGAATGCAAACTTAAGTATTTATAGACAAGGAAGTTTGGACACCAAGGAATTTCCAAAACCGAATATTCTCAAAGATATGCAATAAACACAAAATCGGTTTTCATAACTCCTGGAAATGCACTGTCCAAATATTGACCGAAATCCCAATAGAAAAATCTATAATCAGTAAATGCACATTACTAATTATTATTTTCTATAGATATGCATTTAATTGCTGGAAATTAAATAGCATATAAAAACTAAGAAACCTTAATTAAAAGATTCTCAATTTATTTCGACCCTGGGATTCTCCTTTAGCTATTAAGGAATATCTTTGAACAATTAATGATAAGAGTTACTGCACATGTTCAAAGTATGTCGACATCTTTACTTTGCAAGTCATTTTTCATACTTACAATCTTGGAAACGATTTGCCACACTTCAAAACAAGTTTAGAATTGGTTCGTCTGTATTCCAAGAACTATGTGATTGATTATCCTATCAAATCACCAATCATGGGTTTCACGGTTCTACCAAAAACAAGTTCGGTTCTACCTCCATGTGAGTACTGTGCATAGTCACACTAGTTACCAAAATTCGGTTGACTAGGTACTAGGATCGGTTTCCCACAACTTATGGTAACTACCTGTATTCGGTTGCACATGTCCATAGGATCGGTTCCCCCAAAACTACAAACTTGTTGCACATATTCATAGGATCGGTTCCCCCATCTACTAAAAACGTGTTGCACCTCTTACAAGGATCGATTCCCCTCTCATAAATTTGTTGCACCTCTTACTTTTATTGGTTCCCCAATTACTAGATAAAAGTTGTTATTTACAAGGCATCGATCATACCATCTTGAGTGATTACTTAAGATCGGTTTCACTAATAAAAGTCATACCAATATATAAGTCAGGCCTTGTGAATAGTTTTACCAAGATACATAAACAAGTTTATGAGCGATTATACTAAACACACATATTGGTAATTCAAAATAGATTTGCAATGAATAACAATACCAATAAGCCTAGTGATTTCCCTTTCGATTCACAAAACGAGTTTATGAACTTACTTCCTTTAAACGAATGTAAAACATTGTTTCCTAGGATGAAATCTTCACTCATACCCATACATAATCACAATAGAATTCATATGATTATTTCGATGTCTTATATACAAAGTTTAATGGTTAAGCAATAAACCTCGTATTATATTCCTTAATACTATGTCTAACTAGAGTATCATACACAGGTTCGCAGTTATGTTTTCAATATGCACGACTTGAAAGATATTTTAGGGAATGAAACAGTTCAAGTCAAATATTACTAACCTCGAGAGGAAGGATGATTTTGTCGTTGTAGCTCCATACTTCTTCAAATTCTTCAAGTCTTCATGTAATACTTGTAAGTCTCATATCCTAATACTTTCAAGCTAACCTATACGAAGTTGACTCTAGTATATAATCAAGCGACTCTTTAAATGAGTTTTTATTCACTAAAATATGACAACCAAACTTGACATACCAACGCTTGGTGGGTTCAACCGAGAAACGACAACACAAGATATCGTTGAATAGGAAATTGTTTGGTGTTGTTAGAAAATCAATAAATGTTGTCTGAATTATTGAGTGAATATATGTCATGGATAGGATGCATTATTAACTCGATGGCTATACATTGAAGTGACCACACCATTACACACTGCAGCCCTAAATTGTGTGGAGGGGACTGTTTACAAGTCAGAGATAATTTGAAATATATATGACAAACCAACTTCTTTTTAATAAAAATAAAATAGCTAGTACACTTATTGAAAAGAAATACCGAAAAAAGAAACAAGACAAATTTATTAAAATATGCCATTTTCGCAGGGAACACGGTTACACTTAGCCCGTGCAACAAGCCTTTAAACCCCCAGGTTACCTAGAAGACGAGTTGTGTATCGTGAGGGCTTACATAGAGGTACACCCACAAAACCTATGATTAAACTAATACAACAATAAAATGAAATAAAAAAATAGACAACCACGTTATTCGATTTTGTAATGCGATTACCAAATATTTCGTTTGAGCCAGAATGTTTAAACAGACGTATCTGTTCCACAGCATACATTGCCATCGCCATATCTGTATCACCATTCGCAAGAACAAGATACTGCCTAAAGAGCCTACAATAATTCTTGAGTGTCACAAGCCGGTGCTGGGGTTGTTTGTTCACCCTATGGGTATCATTGCCATTGATACGATAAAATTGTTCGTAACTTGACACCAAAAACTCCTTCCCAATTGATGGTTTCATGTAGGTGGTGCATCATCTAAAACTTTGCGATAGATTTGGACAAGGCAATAATCCTCCGCAAGTGAAAAGGCAGGCATTCCGGTGGTTATTCTAGCAGGTATAAAATATGGAACTACACAAGTTTGGGATGAGGAGGTTAGACTGACTGGTTGGGATTATATAGCTGTGATACTATAGAGGTTATTGGGAATACAACAAGTTGGAATAATTTAAAGCCCTACCATGTGACCGACATCCTGCCCATATTTTAAGTAATAAATAAACGTTATAAAACTAACCAAAATTGTGGAACAAAATTTTTATTGGGAAAATAAGTGGATCCCCTGTTACGGACAACGTACAAACCAACAAAAGAAGAAAAGACGCAACACTAATGACAACTCTTATAAGCGTTGAACAAAAAAAATGGTGGAGTCAGAAATGCAATAAAGGATATATGCATTATTGAGTAAATAACTATTATGGATAACCTGCATACATTATAAAGGAAGAGAGAAATAATGTGGAAAAGACTAGACGATGCAAGGTTTAAGAAAATAGTTATTTATGTCCTCCTACCACGCAAGATATAATAATGATATTTGAACAAAAGCTGTCTGGCATGATCCCACTTATACATCCACACAAGTATTGTCAATATCAAAGACAGATACTCATTAAATACTCAAATAAAAAACTAATCTCTTAAACATATTAGGTCCACCTCAAATTTTTTGACAATCAGAGCTCATAACTCCGGTGGGTTTTTTTTTAAAACAAGAACGGTACTAGACTACCACATTGATCTTTTAACTGCATAAAATTAAATTTCTCTATTTCTTAGTGCGAGATTCAAATATCAATGCGGCTTCGAAATGATAAAACAGATCTTTCCTCCACTTGGTATAAGCATCCTATGCGGGAAACTTGTCACCTCTGTACCTAGCGAGAAACTCATTGTACTTGGTGCACAATTTCTTAACGTGAGAGAATCTAGAACAAACGTGGGCTGAATCATATTGATAGCGTGGTTTTTTGCGCTTATCGCCTAACTTTCCTACGAAAGGACCAGCGTATACCTGGAGCCAAAATATACTCTCATGTTGATGTTCTTCAGGAAGATCCTTAACTATGTAATAATTTTTAACCCATTCAGTCTCTTCCTCAACATCCTTCATTCTTTCCCTTAGTTGGAATTGATCTTGACCTCGTTTCTTTGCCGCCATTTTCTCTTCATATTTTTTCACAGCCGATAACGATGTTATGGATTCTGTTGCAGGTATTCGTTTTCTTAACACTTCATCCATTACATTAATATATTTGTTAGGTGATGAAGACGAAGTTGCATTTGTAGTAGCATGTTTTGTTCTTTAGTTTATCTCTTTTTCCATTACAGAAATTGATTTGGTTGTTCGCTTGCATCTTCTAAGTATGTTTTCGATAGTTGACGATGATGGACTTGACATCTTGAAATGAAAAAAATTAACAGTGGAGAAAGATTTCTATGAATAAGTTAATGTATGATAGAGTTGTTGGTTATCCTCTTTATATACACACAAGGGACCAACGGCTATAATTTTTTTTTAAAATACATATATATAGCTGGGTTAGTGGGAAAACAACAAATATTTATAAATTAAAAATCAGTCCCCTGTTTTCGGCATACTGACAAGCTATTAAGGTACAAAGAGACATTGAATACTGACAACGTATGGGTCCAATACTTTAATTGGGAAAACTACAAATATTTTTAAATTAAATCAGTCCCCTGTTTTCGGCATACTTCCAAGCTATAAAAGCTCAACGAGACGTTGGAAAACTGAAAACGCGGAGAGCCAATACTTTAATTTTAAAAATGATATAAATTAAAGTTGGTTGTCAAGCGAATTCAATAAAGCATGTCTGCATTATTGATTACAATAGTGTGTTGGATAACCTGCAAACGCTATTAAAGGAATCAGAGAGGATGCAAGTTGGGAAGAAATTAGTGTCCCCTACCACACAAAATAACACAATGCCTCCCCCCCTCCCCACCACCCCACCCCACCCACCCACCACCACAACAAGGTGTATCACAAGATTATACAGATACAAAAATCTCCAAATACGTCTAGCCAACATCAAACAAATATGGGAAAGAAAATTACAAATATAAAAAAGTTTTTTCTTTAACATACATACTAGTTTCATCTAAAAAAATTTGGTCATTTGAAGCTCATGAATCTGGTGGGGTTTCCATAACACAATCAAAAGTGTTTTGCATCGAAAGACCAATATTGAGATCCATACCCATCAAATCATCTACCTGACTCTCCAAACCGATATCCATATTTCCTTGATATACACTTGTATAGGGGTCTTCCATTTCTTGAACTGGCTGGTAACATTCTTCAAGATTATACATAATAGTACCTGATGGTTGGGGAGTTGCCGCAACACCTTCCTGTTGTCGATACGTGTCGTGTAGTGTGTGTTCTTCTGGCAATTGGGGTGAAAAATTACTACTGGGTGTCCCTCCTGTGGTAAAACCGGAAGAAGAAGAGCTCCCACGAAGACAGTACTTTCTGGTATGGTCCCGAACAACTCTTTTAGATTCATTGATAAACATATGTTGCTCGAAACATAAGTTCAACAAATCCTCCTAAAAAGAAAAAAGAAATCAAACAATTAATCCATTTAACAACAAATACTAGTACAGAAAGACAAGGAAAAAATTGTAACGTACTTACCTATCCGGCGGTAATATGATCAAAATTATAGGGATAAGATGTAGGCCTCGGCACCTCCAAATTTGTAAGATCCCCATTAATGTACACAGGGAAACGCCAGTCAACTATCGATAGTTCACTCACCGACTCATCGTCAGGATCATCGTCATAGGACTGAGACATCATATCCAGAGGTGGACGGCAGGGTCTGCATCGACGTGTACTATTAAATACACCAATCACATCATGGTTCTATATGTGTGTTACTCCTTCGGGAATTAATCTTCCCATACTCTTCTCCTTCCACCATGCATCGTACAACTCAGCCTCTTGGATCAACCAGTAATGATGTCCGGGTAAAACTACGATCAGCTGGACTGAATCTAACTCGGGGGGATCACATGGGATAACTATTTCACCCGTAATATGACACAAAAATCTCTTACCGAGGTACACACTCAACCTCTCACCCTTCCAGTCATAGAATACAACTCTTGTCTTTGATAAGTTTTTTGCCGCCATTACCTCTTGATAATTGTTGTACTGATCATCTTTCTAAGGTTGCCATATAACAGCTTCTCTAGTTCTCAATTCTATCTGGTGTCGGGTTGTACCAATTGAATGCTTGAAGCTATCAGTTTGACTTCGACCCGTTCGATTTTCCTTCCTAAATAATAAAATTGCGGGATAGAGGTACTGATTACTGATGATAGTTTCGGCTATTCTCAAAAGTGGTTGGCAGTTACGGAAATAAAAGTAGTACCAATACTCTAGAATATTCCACATCCCACCCATTTTATTACGATCGCTAGAGGTCCATTTGTCAAGGCAATCATACAAATTTCCTAATGCGGCACTACCCCAATCATATTGGCCCAAGTTATGCAAATTCTCCAACAATTCTAACCATCCCTTATGTACTCTTGTCGTGGTGTTTCCTTACAGAAATCTACCAATACACCACAATAAAAAAAATTATAGTCAATTCTTCTCATACACCCTGGTTGTCTTGGTTTTCCCTACTACTAATGTAGTTTAAAAGAAAACTCAATGGAATGTTGCATGCAGTAGATTCCCATACGAAAATTTCTCACGTGGACGGCCATCTCTAGCCGCTTGCTCTGCAGCAGCTTCTCTTGCATCTCGATTTTCTTTCACACAAGAAAGATATGTGTTATCATATCCTAAATAATTTGTCTTCTTCAAACCAGCAGGTATTCTTGGAAACATTTGTCCACCACCTATTGGAATACCAGTTAGCCTTATAAAATCTAAAGGTGTTATTCCTAATTCGAACTCCGGAAAATGAAATGACCTAGTTTTCTTCCACCATCTCTCCATAAGTGCTTCTGTTAATTTACAATCAGCACAAGATAAATCAAATTCAAACACCAAAGAAAAACCACACTTTTGTAACACATCCAAGGTTTGAGGATTATTTCTCACCACTATGTCATACTATTTCTTCACTTGAGACCAACTTTTTTTAAATTACAAACTCCTATCAACTGATAAATTGTCCTTACTTTTATGATTTACATCACCCTTCCTAGAAAAAATCTCACTTGACGCCAGTGCCATTGACTACAGTGAAAAAAAGCACAACATATATTACTCCCATCCTCCATTTATGATTATAAATTTTTCATCTATTGAAAATTTTCAAAATTACACAAACACTATAAATCAGTAACAATTCATTCATCTAAATCTAAATAATTAAAAAAAAAAACCTAATTTTATATGTGTCTCCATTGAACCCTAAAACCCTGACTTACCAATAACAATACAAAATCAAATGAAATTGATACTAGCAAAACACACATCAATTAACCATCAACATATTACCCAAGACAAAATCAATAACAATCAATCAATCAACAAAAATACTACAATCAAAAAAACAAATTAGGTTCAATTTCATACCTCTCTTTTAATTGGTGTTTAAAATCAAATTAATTGAAAGCATATGATCACCATCCAATCAAGATCAAACCCCTTCAATGGATTCATGTAATATTCCAGCAATTACTCTTAATGAATCACACCTCTAATGGGGGGAAAAACATAGGAGGAAGAATAGTAAAAAAGAAAAAAAGAGATGAAGTCGGATGGTGGAGGAGAAACCGAAGTTTGGTTTTTCTGTATAATTTGGGCGAGGATAGTCCCCTCGCTTCAATGCTGGTTGACCAGTCAAGCGAGGTTTGCTAACTCGTTTTTACCTTTTCTGACAGGCGATGTCTGTTTCCTCGCCCAGGCTACTCTTCCTTCATCGCCTAAATCTAAATTACCTCCCCCACCACTAGACTCAGACTTCACTCCAACGTAACGTGTCAACACTGTATAACCCCTACCTTACCTCCTCCACTATACTCAGCCTTAGATGATGTTCTGTTTCTGCAGTTTGTTTTTCCCCACCAAAAATCTTTCTGTGTTCAAATTTAAAAGTTATTATATAATCTTTTCGATGTTGTTTTTTATAAGTTATAGTAGCTTATGGATTACAGTAGTAACTTTTTTTTTTTTTTTTTTTGTGAATAAGCATTTCATTAACTAAAAAACAGTTAAGACCCAAGAAGAGACTGTGTTACGGTCATAATAGAGCCATCTAATATTGAGGGATGATTCCTCCTCATATTAGATTTATCTACTAGTAATAGTTTTTGAGTAATACAAGATCGTGGATTGGTAGTCCATTCCAAGGATGAATGTAAAGGTCTTAAATTTTGCTAGTGTATCTGCTGCCATATTTCCTGTTCTGGAAACAAAATAAAATCCTAAAAATCCATAACAAGTTCTAGCTACTTTATCTGCTTCTTCAATGATGCTCTTATTACGTCAAGAGATTTCAGATGTTCTTCCATTGAGATGGTTGATAAGTGTTTCACAATCCCCTTTTATACTAAAGTTGTTGATAGCTTTTTATTTTTCCCAAAGAGCTTCCTATAAGATGCTTATTGCTTCCGCCTCTTGAGGGTCTGCACTGGATGAGTGGCCTGTTCTTCCTCCTTCAACTTCACCTGTGTCATCTTTTAGTATTAATGCATAACTAGACAAAGAATTTTTAGAGATTCAAAAGGCATCTATGTTTATTTTCCTGCACTGTGTGCTAGGTGTTGTCCATTGAGTTGTAGTTTTCTTCTGTGTGTTACTGTTGTTCCTCTTTACTTTTGGTTTTTTGGACCAGAATAAGAGGTGTTTCTGAATGTCAAAAGAAAGTTGTCTAGCAGTTCTAGATTTACTCTCAAAAACTCTATTTCATCTTTCCTTCAAGATATACCACATTTTTGTTAGCATAAGCTCAATTATTATTACCCGATTTGTTTGGTGAAAACCATTTTTAAGTCTAAAATACTGGAGTTTTGGGCAAATTGAATATGAATAGGGTTTGGTTCCAATTCTCAAACAGATTGAGCATAGCTACAATGAAAAAGTATATGCTCAGTTGTTTCTGGAGTTGTGCCACACATTATACAAACATGGTTTATATCTTTCACCTTACCAACTAACTTAGTGTTAGTTTCCAATGCATTTTGAATACATTTCCATAAAAAACCATGATCCTTTGTGAGGTATCTAAATTCCATAGAGATTTCCAGAAAGCTTCTGGTAAAGATTGACTAACTATTTCAGTACCTACCTCAATTAATTTTTCATACATTGATTTCACCATATACATTCCAGATTTAGTTAGTGTCCATTTAAGTTTATCCTGTTTTTGAGAATTTGATTTATCCAGAAATAAGTAGATTCCACATTTTTTGGTTGTTATTTCGGAAGGGAAAGAGGCTATAATGAAATAAGTGTTCCATTTTTTAGTGATTGGGTCTATGAGATCTTCCACCAGAGTGAAAGAGTTATTGCTTGAATTCCTATAGCTGCTCAGGGAGTCTCCTAGACCTGGTACCCAAGTGTCCTCCCGAATATTTATACTTAGTCAATCTCTAACTTCCAAAATACTCCTAATTAGTTCTAAACCTGTGCATATAAACTTCCAAGTCCAAGAGTTTCTGGAAGATGTCTTTACTTTTAAAGGGCTATTCCTTTTGAAATATATAAGCTTTAAGGTTTTTTCCCACAAAGAATTAGGTTCTTGAATCAGTCTCCAAGCTACTTTAGTTATCATAGCGAAGTTGAATTTTCTGGCATCCCTAAATCCTAGTCCCCCCACATGCATTGGTTTACAAAGACGTGTCCAGTCTTTTGGGTAAAAGTCCTTTGTATTGAGCTTTTTCCCCCACCAGAAGTCTCTTTGTATAGCATCAATTTTGTTAGTGATTTTCTTGGGTAAAATAAAGCAACCCATCTGATAAGAAGGGATACTGGCCATTACTGCTTTGTGTAGGATCATTCTACTAGATTGTGGAAGTACTTTACTCTTCCAACTTTGAGATTTCGTTTCCATTTTTTCTAGGATTGGATCAAAACTTTTAATTTTAGATTTATCTATAAAAAGTGGGGCTCCTAAATAGGGGTCTTTAAGATCTATATGTTTTATTTTAGAAGCTAAGACATAATCCTTTTATGTTTTGGTGGAACTTTTTTACTGAAAAAAACTCTCGATTTGTCAAAGTTTATGAGCTGGCCAGAAACTTTACAAAAAGTGTCTATAGTTGATAGAAGATTTCTACATTCTACTAAGTCATCTTTAACAAACAGAAGGAAATCATCCTCAAAGAAGAGGTGAGATATTGGTTCACCCTTTGGAGTTATTTTAACTTCATGAAGTACCTTAGATTGTTCATGTTTGAGAATAAGTCTGGAAAAGACTTCCATACAAATTATGAATAAATAGGAGGAAAGTGGGTCTCCTTATCATAGTCCTCTAGTAGGATTGAAGAATTCCCCTGGCAAACCGTTCAGTAAGATACCTATTGATGTTGTGGAGATACATTGTTTTATTAGAGTACAAACTTCCTGGCAGAATCCAAAGGATTTTAAAGTTGTTAATAAAAAATTCTAATTGACCCTGTCAAAAGCTTTTGACATGTCAATTTTGATGCCCAGACCTCCTGTCTTTGCTTTGTTTTTCTTAAAGGAGTGAACTATTTCATGAGCAACAATAATGTTATCGGCGATTTGTCTATGGGAGAGAAAGGCCGATTGGTAAGGTGAGATAATTTTATCAAGGAATGGTTTTATTCTATTGGCTATGATTTTTGCTATCAATTTATAAATAGTGTTACAGAGACCTATTGGGCGAAACTGGCTTGGACTTTTTGGGTCTTTAGTTTTGGGTATCAGGAAGAGATGGGTTTTATTTATTTCTTTGTTCATAAGTTTTGTTTAAAAAAAAATTGGACTGTATGTACTACATGATAACCCGGTAGTAACTCATTTGGTGGTCGGAATTTATTTATTGACCGAGATTTGTTTTTACAGTATTCTTTGGCTAATACATTCAGGCTTAACAATTTTGCACCCGAATAAGTCCTCAAATTTTTTGATGTGGGGTTTAATGTATAAAGTTCTTCACGCACCAAGAATAACAATATGACCAGAGTTATGAAAAGAGTTTGATTTCTTATATATCATTATATTACACAAGCTAATTATGTACAACCAGTTTAACCAATTATTTTTTACTTGGATCTCATAACTATCGCTTAACAAAATAACTATGGATTTTTTGAAGTTATTAACTGTACTTCAGGCAGCACCATAAATATAAATGTTTTCTAGTTTCATCAGACTCATTGTGATAAAAATTTGCTACATAAATCATAATATACCATGTGAGCCAAAATCTACCATTGTTGTGCTACTCATAACTAAAAGTATGATTCATAACCCAAAAATGCCATTATAACACAAAATCAGTAACTCACCCTGGAATATCACTGAGACTATATGGCCAAATGATAGGAACTCATCGATCTGCTTTATGATCCTAAATTTACAATATTATCTGTGTGATCCAAAATTATTCTTATGATCGAAGTATGCTAGAGGTATAAAATTTGCATCATGACCCAAAATGTATAGTGTGGATAATATTTACTTAAGGGTCAAAATTTTCTAGTGCGGTTGAGCCCAAAAGTTACTTAAAGACCCAAATATATTTCATTGGGAATAAGTGCATGAGACCCAGAATTTATTTTGTTACCCGATAATTGACGACCTACATGAGAATTGTCTAGTGACGTAAAATAAACAAAAAAAATATCTACATTAAACTCAAAAGAATTTTTTTTATAAACCATCGAATAGTCATAGTATTAAAATAAGTGTGTCTGTTTGGTTTCGATGACTTAGTCTAATTGCTTTAAGTAAAAAGTGTATTTTTAGTTTGGTCCAAAATATTATTTATTTTGTCCTAGGATGGACATTATCCGCGTGGAATGACGTCACCAATGATGTCATCATTTTTTAAACAGTGTAGGAAATACCCTTTTCTTTAGTTTTTTTCTCTCTCTTCATAAAAATAAAAATAAAAAACTAGAAATTAAGTATATTTTGAACTACAAGTCAAAAGCTAATAAATTTAATATATCGGAAAGCTCTCGACGATCTATCCTACAAGTACCATTGTTACTATATTTCGAAGCTTTTATTTTTACGTTATCCTTTAGCTAAAAAGCATACCACAAAATGTACTATCAAACGAGTTTATTCTACAAAATGAACTACTTGAATGAACTACCATACTAACTAATTTATATTAAGTGAACTGCTTGAATGCATATGAGTTCATTCTACAAAATGAGCTCCCAGGATGAACTAACATATGAGTTGATTCAACAAAATAAACTATCATAGGGTTTATTTCACAAAATGAACTACTATTACGAGTTCATTCTACTATATGAAATACCATTAGGAGTTCATTTTGTGATATGAACATATATCATGAGTTCATTCTATATTATGAACTACCATTTACGAGTTCGTTTGGCCATATGAACTACCATAATGGTTACCAATTACAAGTTCATTTCACAATATGAACTACCATCATTACGAGATCATTTTACAAAATGAATTAGTACCGTTCCTACAATGTGAATTACCATTATGAGTTCATTATATAATATAAATACCTGTCACAAGTACATTCTACAATATAAATTATAATAATGAATTACCATTGCAGCTTCATTCTTCAAAATGAATTATTATTACGAGTTTATTATACAAAATATAAACTTCTAGAATCAGCTATCATAGTTCATTCTACAAAATGAACTGCTCAAACTAAAATGAATTACCATACTTTAAAATAGTGTTCATTCTTGGATATGAACCATTATACCGAAAAATTTAAAGTTTTGAACTATAGTACTGGGCATTCGTTGTGTATATGTCGTAGAGATCTTCCCGAATATATAAAATTTATTAATTTTTGACTTATGTTTTGAGAGATATTTGATTTTTTTTATTTTTTTTTGCTTATGTTAAGAAGAGAGACAAATTAGTGGAAAGCAAATAAAGAAGTAGATTGCATAACTATATATATCACGTGAAGAAGTGAGAAAAAATAAGAAAGAGAAAAGGTTATTTTAAATATTTTAATGTTAGTAATATATTGGCTCAACATGGCTCTTTTAGAAACTGGGTTATATCTTAGTTCTCTGCAGGTAAGAACTTGATTTTTGGTTCAAGGATTACTAGACATGATATAAATCAGTTACTTATGGTGTTTGTATGGACTATTTGGAAAGACAGATGTACAAAAGTTTTCCAGAATATCTATCCTAATAGGATGAGGTCTTTAGAGGGTATCAATAGACAATAGGCTTATTTCCTTTGTCACCAACTCTCCTACTAGTAATAATGATATTGTGCGAGTGCTGAGATAGAAGCCTCCAGATAATGGTGTTAGAGCACTGCTCGGTCAAACTCGCAAGCGTTGCTATCTCAAGCCTGTTTGTAAAGTTTAGTGATCAAAACTATAAGTCTTGATTTCTAGTCTACTTATAGCTATGTCTCAGACTAGGATAGATTGTGTAGTTTAGATTTAGACTTCACGGCGTTCACCAATTGAAGACGAAGAACTACTAAGGAGAGCTTGTGGAACTTCATCAACAAAAGGTATGTGGAGACTAAAACTCATCTATCACTCAAAAGTCTATCTACTCTATCTCCTATTTGAGACAAAAGTCGTATAGCTAAATAGACTTCGATTATACACATTTTATATTTCGAGCTGAGTTTAACTCGCTTACAAATTTCTCGAAATATGTGTTGGTAAGCTTTCGCTTTAACCAAGTTCATCTTATATTCTTGACGAAAGTCAAAAGATGATCATGTGAAAATCGCCTGGTAACATCTTACATGATTTGTGTGAGACATTCATTTGATGTAGACTCGGAATGTTTCGTATTGATCATTCGATCACTTGAAAATTGCTTTGAAGCTAATAGTTTGTGTGAGACAGCTATTCCCATCTTCCGAGAATGTTTCAATGATTGAAATGGGAGTTTAGAACAAATAACCATGATTGGATATAGCACAACATGCGTACTTGTATATGTGTTGTCCAAGTCAGGGAACCATGGTATGCATACCCGTATGCGTACTGGTTGGTTTATGGAAGTACGGGAACTTAGTATGCATACCGGTATGCGTACTGGCGTGAGTTTCAAGTTCCAGAAATTCAACTGAGTTTTGGAAGGTATGCGTACCCGTTCGCATACTGGCGAACCCAAACTTGGTCTGGCCACTTAGGAGCCTTGGTATGCGTACCCGTACGTGTACTGGAAAACTCAGTTGAAGTCCGGGTACTATTGTATGCGTACCCATACGCGTACTGAATTCAACTGATGTTTTGGATGTGTGATAGTATGCGTACCCGTTCGCTACTGTCGGACACAGTCCAAGTCCGGCTACTTAAGTATGCGTACCCATTTACATACTTAAGTGGGTTAAGTTTTAGAATCGGTTGTGCCATGAACTAATACATTTATATAATAAGGAATGCAATCTTTTGCAAACTGTGGCTATAATGTTCATGAATTGATTCGAGTGAATCAAACCGATTTTGCTTCAATTGTGTCTTGTATACTTCTATGAGAATATAAACAATTAAACAACTCTATAACTAGTTTCATTTGAGTCATTTGAACTAGTTGTGGTTAAGATGAATAAGGTTGATATGAAAGTGTTCATATAGCTAACTTCGGTTAACTGTTGTTGAGCCAACCTAGTGTACACGTTTAGGTACGGTTATTCATATCTAAATGAAGGTACATTTCATTTGGGTGTAACAAACTAAGACAATCTAACGGTGGAAATATATTGATTTGGTTTCAAGCAAACTTAGCTTGGCTTTTAGATCAGGTTTCATCTAACGGTGAATATTGATTGCTTTGTTTCAAAGCTATCAAACCTTGATTTGAAGATTATATAATGGAGAACTCTAGCAACTGGGAAACCTAATCCCCACACCTCATGTGTGATACTAGTTGCGACTAGAGTCAATTCTCCTTTAACCTTAGGTTTATTCCAAAACCTTGTAGGTTAACGACTTAAAGACTTCATTGGAATTATGAAGCCATACCCAACTATTTTCTCTGTTGTTGTGTGTTCTGACCTTACTTGTACTATCGTGATTGAGTATTATCTTTTCTAAGATTTGCTTGAGATTTATCTCCGATAGGTAAGATTAAAAGAAGTCACAAACATCTTCGTCTCATCGTTTGTGATTCCACAATATCTTGTTTCGCTTCCATACGATTAAGATTATTGTGAGGTGATTGATGATACTTGGCTGTTCTTCGGGAATATAAGTCCGGTTTATCAATTGGTTCATGTGCACCTTGATTTATCATAAGACAGAACAAAACTCATAGGTATTTTTATGGGAGACAGATTTATCTATATCAATAGACTTTTCTGTGTAAAACAGATTAGTTTATCAAGTCTTCGACTTTGGATCGTAACATCTCTTAGTTGTGGGTGAGATCATTTAAGGGAATCAAGTGCATAGAATCCTGCTGGGGTTCTGAGACGTAAGGAGCGCAACTGTACCTTGATCAGTGTGAGATTGGTTAGGGCTCAACTACATTCCAGTCTTAAGTACATTGGTAATAGGCTAGTGTCTATAGAAGCTTAATAAAATGTGGTGTTCAAAGTTGGACTAGGTCCTGGGGTTTTTCTGCATTTGCGGTTTCCTCGTTAACAAAATTTATGGTGTCTATATTATTTCTTTTCTGCATTATATTTGTTTATATAATTGAAATATCACAGGTTGTGCGTTAAGTTCAATCAGTTCTTGAATCCGGCTTTTGGGTTGTTGATTGAATTGATTGACACTTGGATATTGGTTTGTGATACTGTCCAAGTTATTTCTCTTATTCAATCGGGCTCGAAAATTCCTATTTGTTTGATTGCAGATTGAATTGAGAAATTGAGATATAACTCTTTGATATACTTTTCTAAAGATTGAGTCTGACTGTCTAGTTGATTCTCTTGAAAATATATTGGAGTTAGTCCATTCAGATTGCCGAACGAAATATTGGGTGTGGTTGTTAGACCCCCGCTTTTTCAATTGGTATCAAAGTAGGCAAACACGTGTAAGACCTCATAAGTCTGTGTTTGTAGCAATCTGACTCTATGAAAAGAAGTGTTATCTCTTATAAACGCATCACCAGAAACAAAAGTTCTGTTTCTATGAAATCTATGAAAGAAAAAGATTTGTCAATCTCTAATATAGATGAACCTAGCGTTCAAACAAAACAGACTTGCATTGACAAGTGTTACCCTTATTACCTTACTGACGAGTCTGACTCTGAAGTAGAAAGGGAAGTAGCCAAAGAAATTGCAGTGATTCTAAAATTTGTTAAAATCTGGGCTGATAAAATTAATCAGTTAAAACACAAAGTCAATGTTCTTGTTGGTATGGTAAATGAGTGTGACTCTCAATTAAAGGTCTTTCGAGAGGTAAAAGCCTTAGTCTGTTCTTCGCGAACTCTACTTGAGGAAAAACTTAAAGAGGATTCTTTAGATATTAAACGCCTTTTGAGTAAACTCTCTATTCAAGGATGTTCTAAAGAGTCCACTATACCAACTGTGAAACACCCTGTGTTTTTAGCATGGCGCAAGCTAAAAGATGCGCCATGGCCTGAGATGAAGCTTCATCCAAAGCTTTCGTTGGTTGGTAAGAGGTAGATTGGCTTAAGGCCAATACCGCGTCAAAATGGAGCATTGTGTTTGGCATTTGGCCAAGAGCCAAATCTCGCATCAAATGATACATTAGGCAAGTTGGGTAGGTGGCCTTGAGCTTGCAGCGTAATCATTGCGCATTATGAAAGCTATTGGCCTATAGCCAATATCGCACAATCATTGTGCATCAGGCCAGAGAGGGATGGCCAAACAAGTGTTGCGCAATCATCACACACAATCATTGTGCTAACGCGTAATCATTACACGAAATCATTGTGCTAATGCGCAATCATTACACGCAATGATTGTGCGAATACTCAATCATTACACTCAATCATTATGCGAATACGCAATCATTGCTCATGAACAGTGAAGCAGACATGTCAATTCGGTCCCCTTTCCATACTTGTAGAAATTCAATTAAGACATATATACGGAGGGGTAGTTGGTTGAAGGTGCATATGCGGACTATGCACCAAGTAAGCTTCATAGCTTAGCCAGAAGAGTATAAATGATGCCTAAGCTTCATTTATAGTTGCGTAGATTTTCCAATGGAGCGTATTAAGCATGGGAATCACTATGCTATGCCGTAGACCAAGTATTCATCACTTGGATGCATTTTTATGGAACGGCCTATACGGACTAGGCCATTACCATTATTGTTTGGCCACGGCCTCGCAAAAGAGTTGGATTAAGTTGCTTATCCCTTCGATTATGAACTACGGTCTGTGCTTGATCCCTTTAGAGTAGGGAAGGGTACGTAGGCAGCTGCAATGAGTTGCAGCATTACCGGTCCAGTACGTTGTCCCCTCATATCATCTAAGCTTGGTAGCTCGATACAAGAGATGATTGTGGCCAAGCTTGATGAGGCTTAGTTGCATGCCAGAAAGTGGGTGTTCATACTTCCTATCAAGCTACATAGAGTTCTTAAGCTACACAGAGTTGGCCTTATGACCTTATACCCTTTCTAACAAGGATAAGTTTGGAACGGTATGGAAGCTAAGTTAGCTGCATCATGTTCCACGAGAATGCTTGCAAGGGAAATTGGACGTGCATTTGCCTAGCTTTAAGTCCCGGATCGTAGCTTCATCATGGCGTACCTGGAGAGTTATGGCATGCGCGCCCAGGCGTGCCAGGCGTAATTTTCCGGTCCGTCACAGTTGGTATCAGAGCAAGTTCCGAGTAAACTCTAGGGACTTATGCGGAGTGGACTCGTCAAACGAGTATTGTTCCTTCTAAAGGAAATAAACTCGGAGAGTAGGCCAACTTTTGCGCGGATGTTGGTAACTGGCCATCTTTATCGTCGGCAACTGGCCGATAGTAGGTTGGCAACTGGCCATCCTTTAACATTGGTAACTGGCCAATTTGTAATCGGCAACTGGCCGATAGAAGGTTGGAAACCGGCCATCCTTTAACCTTGGCGATTGGCCATATTTGGTTTTGCAATTGGCCGACTATTATCTTCGGCAATTGGCCGTTTCTGACGTTGGCAACTGACCGACTATTACTTTAGAGATTCCTGAGTGGTGGTATGGGACGCCCCTTGGGATACCTGTTTGAGATATTAGTTGGCAACTGGCCAACTTGATATTCTTGGTAACGTTTTGGATTCTTTTTGGATTCATGGGTATGCGGTATGGGACGTTTGCTCAGAAAATCCTAATTGATGTTCCATAACGAACTGAAGAAGCGTGATTTCTGAGCATCTGGTATGGGACTTTTGTTCAGGAATCCAAATCGAAGAAATTGTCCATAATAGCTTTAGTTTTGAATTTCGGGGACGAAATTCTTTAAAGGGGTGAATAATGTAACACCCTGTGTTTTTAGCATGGCGCATGCCAAAAGATGCTCCATGGCCTGAGATGAAGCTTCATCCAAAGCTTCTGTTGTTTGGTAAGAGGTAGATTGGCTTAAGGACAATACCGCGTCAAAATGGCGCTTTGTATTTGGCATTTGACCAAGTGCCAAATCTCGCATCAAATGATGCATTAGGCCAGTTGGCTAGGTGGCCTTGAGCTTGCAGCATAATCATTGCGCATTATGAAAGCTATTGGCCTATAGCCAATATCGCACAATCATTGTGCATCAGGCCAGAGAGGGCTGGCCGAACAAGTGTTGCGCAATAATCACACGCAATCATTGTGCTAACGCGCAATCATTACAAGCAATCATTATGCTAATGCGCAATCATTACACGCAATGATTGTGCGAATACGCAATCATTGTGCAAATACGCAATCATTGCTCATGAACAGTGAAGCAGGCATCAATTTGGTCCTCTTTTCATACTTGTAGAAATTCCATTAAGACATATATAGGGAGGGGTAGTTGGTTGAAGGTGCATATGCGGACTATGCACCAAGTAAGCTTCATAGCTTAGCCAGAAGAGTATAAATGATTCCTAAGCCTCATTTATAGTTGCGTAACTTTTCCAATGGAGCGTATTAAGCATGGGCATCACTATGCCATACCTCCGACCAAGTATTCATCACTTGGATGCATTTTGACGGAACGGCCTATACGGACTAGGCCATTACCATTATTTCTTGGCCACAGCCTCGCAAAAGAGTTGGATTAAGTTTCTTATCCCTTCGATTATGAACTACGGTCTGTGCTTGATCCCTTTAGAGTAGGGAAGGGTACGTTGGAAGCCGCACTGAGTTGCAGCATTACCGGTCCAGCACGTTGTCCCCTCATATCATCTAAGCTTGGTAGTTCGATACAAGAGATGATTGTGGCCAAGCTTGATGAGGCTTAGTTGAATGCCATAAAGTGGGTGTTCATACTTCCTATCAAGCTACATAGAGTTGTTAAGCTACACATAGTTGGCCTTATGACCTTATACCCTTTCGGAAAAGGGAAAGTTTGGAATAGTATGAAAGCTAAGTTAGCTGCATCATGCTCCACGAGAATGCTTGCAAGGGCAAATAGACGTGCATTTGCCTAGCTTTAAGGCCCGGATCGTAGATTCATAATGGCGCACCTGGGGAGTTATTACCTGCGCGCCCAGGCGCTCAAAGCGTAATTTTCCGGTCCGTCACAGTTTGTATAAGAGCAAGTTTCGAAAAAACTATTGGGACTTGTGCGGAGTGGACTCGTCAAACGAGTATTATTCCTTCTAAAGGAAATAAAGTTGGAGAGTAGGCCAACTTTTGCGCGGATGTTGGCAACTGTCCATCTTTATCATCGGCAACTGGCCAATAGTGGGTAGGCAACTGACCATCCTTTAAAATTAACAACCGGCCAATTTGTAATCGTCCACTGGCCGATAGCAGGTTGGAAACCGGCCATCCTTTAACCTTGGCGATTGGCATAAATTTGGTGTTGGCAATTGGCCGACTATTATCTTCGGCAATTGGTCGTTTCTGACGTTGGCAACTGGCCGACTATTACTTTAGGGATTCCTTAGTGGTGGTATGGGACAACCCTTGGGATACCTGTTTGAGATATCAGTTGGCAACTGGCCAACTCGATATTCTTGGTAACGTTGTGGATTATTTTTTTATTCATTAATATGCGGTATGGGATGTTTGTTCAGAAAATCCTAATTGATGTTCCATAACGAACTGAAGAAGAGTGATTTCTGAGTATCTGGTATGGGACTTTTGTTCAGGAATCCAAATCGAAGAAATTGTCCACAATAGCTTTAGTTTTGAATTTCCGGGAAGAAATTCTTTAAAGAGTGAATAATGTAACACCCTGTGTTTTAGCACGGCGCATGCTAAAAGATGCGTCATGGCCTGAGATGAAGTTTCATCCAAAGCTTCCATTGGTTGGTAAGAGGTAGATTGGCTTAAGGTCAATACCGCGTCAAAATTGCGCATTGTGTTTGGCATTTGGCCAATAGCCAAATCTCGCATCAAATGATGCATTAGGCCAGTTGGATATGTGGACTTGAGCTTGCAGCGTAATCATTGTGCATTATGAAAGCTATTGGCCTATAGCCAATATCGCACAATCATTGCGCATCAGGCCAGATAGGGCTTGCCAAACGAGTGTTGCGTAATCATCACACGCAATCATTGTGCTAACGCGCAATCATTACAAGCATACATTGTGCTAATGCGCAATCACTACACGCAATGATTGTGCGAATACGCAATCATTGCTCATGAAAAGTGAAGCAGCCATGTTAATTTGGTCTCCTTTCCATACTTGTAGAAATTCCATTAAGACATATATAGGGAGGGGTAGTTGGTTGAAGGTGCATATGCGGACAATGCACCAAGTAAGCTTTATAGCTTAGCCAGAAGAGTATAAATGATGAATAAGTCTCATTTATATTTGCGTAGCTTATCCAATGGAGCGTATTAAGCATGGGGATCACTATGCCATGCCGCGGACCAAGTATTCATCACTTGGATGCATTTTGACGGAACGGCCTCTATGGACTAGGCCTTTACCATTATTGCTTGGCCACGGCCTCGCAAAAGAGTTGGATTAAGTTGCTTGTCCCTTCGATGATGAACTGGGGTCTGTGATTGATCCCTTTAGAGTAGGGAAGGGTACGTAGGCAGTCGCAATTAGTTTCAACATTGCCGGTCAGCCACGTTGGCCCCTCATATCATCTAAGATCGGTAGCTCGATGCAAGAGATGATTTTGGCCAAGCTTGATATGGCTTAGTTGCATGCCAGAAAGTGGGTGTTCATACTTCCTATCAAGCTACATAGAATTGCTAATCTACATAGAGTTTCCCTTATGGCATTATACCCTTTCCGACAAGGGTAAGTTTGGAACTTTATGGAAGCTAAGTTAGTTGCATCATGCTCCACGAGCATGCTTGCAAGGGCAAATGGAAGTGCATTTGCCTAGCTTTAAGGCCAGGATCGTAGCTTCATCATGGCGCACCGGGAGAGTTATGGCCTACGCGCCCAGGCGCGCCTGGCATAATTTTCCGGTCTGTCACAGTTGGTATCAGAGCAAGTTCCGAGAAAACTCTAGGGACTTGTGCGGAGTGGACTTGTCAAACGAGTATTTTTCCTTCTAAAGTAAATATAGTTGGAGAGTAGGCCAACTTTTGCGCGGATGTTGGAAACTGGCCATCTTTATCATCGGCAACTGGCCGATAGTGGGTTGGCAACTGACCATCCTTTAACATTGACAACTGGCAAATTTTTAATCGGTAACTGGCCGAGTGCAGGTTGACAACCGGCCATCATTTTACCTTGGCGATTGGACATATTTGGTGTTGGCAATTGGCCGACAATTATCTTCGGCAATTGGCCGTTTTTGAGTTTGGCAACTGGACGACTATTACTTTAGGGATTCCTGAGTGGTGGTATGGGACAACCCTTGGGGTACCTGTTTGAGATATCAGTTGGCAACTGGCCAACTCAATATTCTTGGTAACGTTGTGGATTATTTTTGGATTCATGAGTATGCGGTATGGGACGTTTTCTCAAAAAATCCTAAATGATGTTCCATAACGAACTGAAGAAGCGTGATTTCTGAGCATCTGGTATGGGACTTTTGTTCAGGAATCCAAATCGAAGAAATTGTCCATAATAGTTTTAATTTTGAATTTTGGGGACAATTTTTTTTAAAGTGGTGAATAATGTAACACCCTGTGTTTTTAGCATGGCGCATGCTAAAAGATGCGTCATGGCCTTAAATGAAGCTTCATCCAAAGCTTCCGTTGGTTAGTAAGAGGTAGATTGGCTTAAGGCCAATACCGCGTCAAAATGGCGCATTGTGTTTTACATTTGGCCAAGAGCAAAATCTCACATCAAATGAAGCATTAGGCCAGTTGGGTAGGTGGCCTTGAGCTTGCAGCGTAATCATTGTGCATTATGAAAGCTATTGGCCTATAGCCAATATCGCATAATCATTGTGCATCAGGTAAAAGAGGGCTGGTCAAACGAGTGTTGTGCAATCATCACACGCAATCATTATGCTAACGCGCAATCATTACACGAAATAATTGTGCTAATGCGCAATCATTCCACACAATGATTTTGCGAATTCGCAATAATTACACTAAATCATTGTGCGAATACCCAATCATTGCTCATGAACAGTGAAGAAGACATGTCAATTTGGTCCCCTTTCCATACTTTTGGAAATTCCATTGTGACATATATAGGGAGGGGTAGTTGGTTGATGGTTCATATGCGGACTATGCACCAAGTAAGCTTCATAGGTTAGCCAGAAGAGTATAAATGATGCCTAAGCCTCATTTATAGTTGCGTAGCTTTTCCAATGGAGCGTATTAAGCATGGGCATCACTATTTCATGTCGCATACCAAGTATTCATCACTTGGATGCATTTTGATGGAACGGCCTATACGGACTAGGAAATTACCATTATTGCTTGGCCACGGCCTCGCAAAAGAGGTTGTTTAAGTTGCTTGTCCCTTTAATGATGAACTACGGTCTGTGCTTGAGGAACCAATCTGATTAGATGGAAACGTCTATAAGAGTCTATTCATAAAAGCACAGAGCTCAGGTGTTAGAAATAACATGATAGTTTCACCGTATCTCGGAATCATGTTATTACTTCTGTTTTTGTTTTTGCAAATTTTTATGTTGATGTCTGCTGGGTTGAAATAGAGTGATTGAGTTACTAAAAAAAAAAAAAAAAAAGACTAGACCAATTAGACCAATCGGAATAAATAACACTTGGATAGCAATATGTGTGTGTTCTCCCTGTCTTCGTCGCCTAAACAAGCGTGGAATGCAGGATCCACGGGAATTACCATGTAATCTTCTGACAAGAAGCATGCGCTTGGATCCAAAAGATCTAATCATGTCGTTAAAAAAAAAAAAAAATGTGTTCAATAAATAGACCGTTGGTTCCCTTGTATATGCCAGACGAGTGGATCTAGAATTAGGATTATCGACCACTGGTCCCCTTGTATATTCCAGTTGTGTTGATATTAGTCCAGACCAGTATCTCAATCCACTAGGTCATAGGTTCATCTTGGCATTGAAGTCCATTCGCAACCATCTATTTCTATATCCATCTCTTAATCCTTCCATGTGATATGTTTGATTCCGGATATTGATGTCCATAGTGCGACTATCTGAGTAGAGCTCTGTCACTTATATATGAATTTTAGTATATCTGAGTATACAGCAATTGGAATTTTGCATCAGGGTACTTCCTCCCGTAATCAATAAGTATGCCAACCAAGGAGGTTCTTTAGTGCATTCCAAGGTTCTGCGTAGATAGCTAGGGTCTGGAGTAAAGGTTTTGTGGGTACACCTCTGGTAAACCCTCCCGAGACTATAACTCGGCCACTAGGGCCACCTAGGGGTTTAAAGGCTTGTTGCACATGCTAAGTGCAATCGACGATGCCTGCGACAGTGAGTTAGGATGTTATTTTTGTAGTTTTAATTTGCTCGGGACTAGCAAATAATAAGTTTGGGGGTATTTGATAGACGCATTTATGTGTCTATTTTCATCTCTATTGTATATATTGTTAGTACCCATTTTTGTACTAATTTTGGTATTTTATCCCTTTGTAGGTGTTTTTGGAGAAATAGGCTTTTGCGGCAAAATTGGCTCGAAAAGTTGCTAAAGGCTCCTGGGAGGACACTTGCTATTCGGACTCTCATTTTGGATAAGGGGTAACCCATTTCCAAGCAGCTGCTAAGCACATACCGGCACTGGATAGGGGGAGGTCACATTTCTCACATTTTCAAAGCAAAGAAATTGGCGCGAAAATTTTCTACAGAAAACAGAATTTTCTGTTTGATTTTTGGATGATTTTTAAGGAGATTCAAGGGCTGATTTTCGTTGGATTAACCCTGTTAAGGATAAACAAGTATGGTATGAGCTGTAGAATCGATTAAACAGGGATAGAAATCCGTGTTGGAGCAAAACAGGGAGAATTCACGATTTGAGTTGTTTTCGGTTTACAAAAGAATTTGTGAAGAGTTTACGGCAAGATTGGAGTGTATGGAGTCCTTATTCAGTCCTGAGAGAGTTTGAGAGAGTTTGGAAACCAAGTTGACGCGTAAAAAGAAGATCAAAAGGCTATAACGTGCTGTGAAGAAGAAAAAGAAAAAGATTTGGATTAACTCGAGTGATTTTGGGGTGTGGTGGATATATATAGGTTGATTCGAGTCATATTGAGAGGCAACAAAGTTTAGGGGAAAGTTTAGAGCCTTAGAGAAACCAGAAAAATCATTGGAAGAGAACGAATTTCTGCTGGTGCAGCTGTGGCCGGAGAAGACGAAGAACACGAAACAGCATTAAAAGAAAGTCGCAGAAACTGTGACCGTAGCTTTCAAACTTTATACCCTTTGTAACAATTTTCCCAACAGTTAGCTTCAGTTTGCAACAGTTCTCTGTATGAATAGGTTCTGTAACAATTATATTTGTTACAAAATCCGCTGCTTAACACTTTTCACTCTTTTAATCAACTTTTGAACACCAAATATGTATTTTGAGCAAGTGGTTAATATGAGGAGCTAAACCTCTTAGCCGAGGCGACGGAGGAAGCCATTATTCCATGAAAAGTGGTATAGTTCTATTTTAATTATTTATTGCAATTATTTTACATGATTATTTGCATAGAAAGAAAAATTGGTTTTTATTGAGTAGTTGTGAAGTGTTTTGATGGGACATGCTTGGTTTTAATACTTTTAATGTTTCATGCTTCGTGCTTACAATTATTACTTCAAAAATCTATTAAAGGCAAATATTAGAATCACTTTAAAGAAGAATATTGCATGAATATTGATTAGAGTTTATCACTTAATTGGTCAATGGTGGAATCCAGAGTCTCGGTATTTTCTTATTATTGTCGAAACAACTCTATTTCATTTTCGAAAATCCTTCACAAGTTCGAGCAACGAACCTTTTTACCACTACAACTACAAAACACATAAGTTTCGAAAATCCTTCACAAGCTATTGGCCTATAGCCAATATCGCACAATCATTATGCATCAGGCCAGAGAGGGCTGGCCGAACGAGTGTTGTGCAATCATCACACGCAATCATTGTGCTAACGCACAATCATTACACATAATCATTGTGCTAATGCGTAATCATTACACGCAATGATTGTGCAAATACGCAATCATTACACGCAATCATTGTGCGAATACGCAATCAATGCTCATGAACAGTGAAGCATGCATGTCAATTTGGTCCCCTTTCCATACTTGTAGAAATTCCATTAAGACATATATAGGGAGGGGTAGTTGGTTGAAGGTGCATATGCGGACTATGCACCAAGTAAGCTTCATAGCTTAGCCAGAAGAGTATAAATGATGCCTAATCCTTATTTATAGTTGCGTAGCTTTGCCAATGTAGCGTATTAAGCATGGGCATCACTATGTCATGCCGCAGACCAAGTATTCATTACTTGGATGCATTTTGACGGAACGTCCTATGCGGACTAGGCCATTACCATTATTGCATGGCCACGGCCTCGCAAAAGAGTTGGATTAAGATGCATCATGTTCCACGAGTATGCTTGCAAGGGTAAATGGATGTGCATTTGCCTAGCTTTAAGGCCCGGATCGTAGCTTCATCATGGAGCATTGGGAGAGTTATTGCCTGCGCGCCCAGGCACGACAGGCGTAATTTTCCGGTCCGTCACAAACTGCTTCTGATTTATCTGTTATAAATTCAGTCCCAGAAACTAATTCGAAATCCCTTCGTATTGGAAAAGATATGCTTGTGTCTTCCCCTAATCAAGGAATATCCACATCACATGGAAGGAAGAAATCTCCCAACAATGGTGTTAAGTTTGTTCTCTCTAATCACTCAGGTGATCAGAAAGTGTGTCTCTTTTGTGATTCATAATGACATGTTGAGCAAAAGAGTAAATCTAGGTTGAATGACAATTATGTTCGTCTTCAACACACCTTAGATTTAATTCTCAAAGGTGTAACTAACATTTGTATGTCTAAACAAATTGGTTTTAGTACTCACCCTGTGTACCCTACCAGGAAAGTCAGTTCGATTTGTTCCTCAAATGTTCAAGCGCGTAACAGTCTTCTTAACAAAAATCATTCGAGAAAAACTCATGGATCTTCTTCAGTTAAATAGGGAGATAATGTTGTTCTTGATGTGAAAAAGGTACCAGAAAAAAGGAAGCAAAAATGGAGATATGGAAGACAACCTAAACTTGGTAATTTAAGGATATAAAGAGATCATCAACAGGCTGTCAATTCCCTCTAGTAAAAATTCTTTAGGTAAGAATCCATATTATGCGTCGTATTTTGATGATAGTAAGTTTTATGATAACTTTTCGCATCAAAACGGTTTTCCTCCAAAGATTTGGAGAAAGAGGTTTAACCGAAAACAACAATCATTTGATGAGCTCAAGGCTCATAATTGTGCTAATTAATCACAAGGTTGAAATCTCACTCACAAAAATCCTGGTTGAGTGAGATATGATCAGGTATACTTGATGGCAAAATGTTTTCTGATTCTCTAGCTATTTTCTTATCGTTCTTAGCTGGATTATCATTCACAAACATTTTTACATAAGTATTTGTTTTTGGTCTTGTCAAGCTTTTGATTTTTAATTTCTTTTTGAAATTTTGTTATGTCAAAATGCTACTCTTATGCTCTAAATTTTTCTCTGGTGAGAATGTAAAATTTATTGAGCTAAATTTTGTGAAATTATTCACATAGCAAAACATTGCGGTATAAACAGTTTTCTGGTTTTACGTTTTTGCTGCTTGGGTACTTTCGGCTATGGGTCAAGTTTGTGTTCGTACGGGTAACCATGTTACATGTCACGGACCAACTTTTGAAACCCTAAAATCTATTTCCCTAAGAAACCATTTAAATACCAAAACCTTTTGTTTGAGTACGCTTAATCCAGGTTTTTGTTTATCAAGAATGGCTTCTCCTCCTTGTTCTTGGGATTTGCCGGAAGATTTTGTTTATAATTCTATATACTTCGAGTTCGAAGTAAAGAAGAAATGAACCATTGTGCATGCTGACACACTCAATCCCGGTGCATCATGCTATTATGCATATTCTCATCAAGATAGAGAAAAAGCTGAGATGGTCTCTGCTGAAGTGGTTCATGGTTTTCTCAATGATCTCGGGAAAGCAAAACTGAAGATTGGGAACTCAATGAAGGATCTTGATGTGTTACGAACTGAGTTGAAAAAGGTTAACTCTGACATTGTTCTCATGAAGTCATATGTTAAGGATCTTCTCAAAGAGGATATCTTCTCCGAAGAAGCAGTCGATGCTGTCAGTCACAAGCTTAAAGGTCTTGAAACCCGTGAAGATTTTGAACACGGACTCTTATTTTAACGTGTGATCGGTTTTGTTGTTCCTTGAGTTGTTTTGTTTTCTTTATTTTTTTCTAGGAAACTTCTTATGATAATTTATTCTTGTGTTTTAAGAAGGATAACTAGGGTTTGGAATAACAATTATTGTGAGTACACATAGCTATTGCCAACGATTTTCATCTTGCAATGTTTTTATATTTATTTATTTAAATTCTAAAGTTTATTTGGAAGATGTTTTTGCAGTATTAATCTTTATGGTTTTATATATTGCAACTTGTTATGGGATATGTGTGTTTGCGTCCGTGAACTATGATTGTCCCATATATGCTCAAAAGTTAAATCTATTATATGTCATTATGCAAATATTGATAAAAGACAGAATGAACTTTTGACAACAAAAGCTAAGCCTATTATGTCATTATGCAAATAATTGATGGAAGATAGGATGAACTTTTGTTTACAAAGATTAAGTCTATTACATGTCTCTATGCAAATAGTGATAAAAGATAGAATGAATCTTTGATTATTCCGTAGTATTGGACTTTCCCTGATCTACATCTTTGTGAATGTACTATGTTGCTCTGTAAGTTTTCTTATGTTGAGCATGGCCAATTGAATTGATCATTTCCTCTGTGGTTAATTCAATTGAGATTTTTGGATACAAATTCATGTTTCATGTGATTTGATTATGTCCAAAGAAATCCTTCTTTTCTTGTAAAAGTAAGGTCGCTCTTGTTGTTCTTTCGGGAATGACATTTTATGGGGGAGAGTTCTTAACTGAACTTGTGCTTAATTGCCATATCTCTGTGGGGAGTGCGGCTGTGGAATATTGTAGGAATTTTTTGTATCTTTATCAACTCCTTGATGAATACACTAAGTTTCAACTATGTGAAATCATCGAAACAAAGTTGATATGTTCTCTTTTGGTCATGAAGTATCTCAATGAAAATTTCATTAGGATCCCACTAGTTTTCGTACCTTTGCCAATTTATATTGACAAAAAGGGGGAGAATTAATGTGTAGTTCATACTACAAATACATATGGTTTACGGATCATTATGTAAGGGGGAGTGGTTTTCATTGTGAGATGAAGTATTGAATAAGGGGGAGTGATACATATCACCATAGTATTGTTGTCAAAGTTGTGATACAATTGGACTTTGATGTTGTGTAATAATACTATGAAACTGTATAACAATGATTGAGAGCAACTGTTTTATCATTGTTATAGCTACGTATTAGAGCATAGCTCTGTTGAACCCACCAAGCGTTGGTATGTCAAGTTTGGTTGTCATATTTTAGTGAATCAAAACTCAATTAAAGAGTCGCTTGATTATGTACTAGAGACAACTTCGTATAGGTTAGACTAGAAAGATTAGGATTATGATACATACAAGTATTACTCGAAGACTTGAAGAATGTGAAGAAGTAACAAGCTACAACGACGACATCATCCTTCCTCTTGAGGTTAGTAATATTTTGACTTGAACTGTTTCATTCCTAACGTATCTTTCAAGTCGTGCTATATTGAAAACATAAATGCGAAGATGTGAATGATTATACTCTAGTAGTAAGACATGATCACATAATCATAGTGTTAAGGAATTAGAATACGAAGTATAACGCTTATCTTTTGAACTTCGTATATAAGACATCAACATAATCGTATGAATGCTATTGTGATTATGTGTATGGGTAAAGGTGAAGATTTCATCCTAGGAAACAATGTTTACATTTGTTTAAAGGAAGTACATTCATGAACTTGTTTTATGAATCGAAAGGGAAATCGCTAGGCTTATTGGTATTGTTATTCGTTGCATATCTTTGGATTACCAATATGTGTGAGATAGTAGAACCGATCATAACTTGTTATGTATCTTGGTAAAACTAATCACAGTGCCTGACTTATGTATTGGTATGACTTTTATTAGTATAACCAATCCTAAGTAATCACCTGAGATGGTATGATCGATATTTGTAATTGGTGTGACCGATCCTAGTAATTGGTGTGACCGATCATAAAAGAGTTGTGTAATCGATCCTTGTAATTGGTGTAACCGGTCCTAGTAATTGGTGTAACCGATCCTGGTAATTGGTGTAACCGATCCTAGTGACTTGTGTAACCGATCACAAGTAATACCATGAGAATATGGTAACCGGTCCTGGTAATTGATGTAACCGATCCTGGTAACTGATGTAACCGGTCCCAGTAACCATATTGAGGTAGAACCGATCCTTGTGTTTGGTAGAACCGTAAACCCAATGATTAGTGAATTGATATTTGATCAATCACAAAGTTGTTCTTGGAATACAGATGAACCAATTCTAAACTTGTTTGGAAGTGTGGTATAATCGATTCCAAGATTGTAAATATGAAAAAGGATTTACAAAGAAAAAAGATGTCGACATACTTTGAACATGTTCAGTAACTCTTATCTTTTATTGTTCAAAGATATTCCTTAATTACTCAAGGAGATCCCGGACCGAAATAAATTAAGAATCTTTTAATTAAGGTTGCTAGTTTTATATGCTTTTAATTACCAACAATTAAATGCATATCTCTGGAAAATAAAAATTGGTAATGTGCATTTACTAATTGGAGATTTTCTAGTGAGATTTCGGAAATATTGGAAAAAGCATTTCCAGGAATTATGAAAACCGATTTGGACATTTATTGCATATCTTAAGAATATTCGGTTTTGGAAATTCCTTGGTGTCCAAACATCCTTGGTCTATAAATACCCAAGTTTGCATTTCGAGCAAACTATCCTAGAGACATGCAAACTTCATCTTTTTGTTGTTTCTGGTGGAGCCGTCTATTCGGAGAGGAAAGTACCCTAATTAGGAGAAATCTCGTACGACCGCTCATTTAAAGATTTCTATGGGATCAAGAAGCGATCTACGAGTACCGTTGGTGGGAAACTGGATAATTGAGGTTTATTTTAGTTTTCGATTGATTTGATTGACTAATGGTTATTGAACTTTGATTGCACCTAGTTTGTTTATTCTTGAGAATCTTCTCTTATGATATAAGATTCACTCAAACTAGATCAAAGTGTCGACGGGATCTTTAGAACTGTTTGTAGATCTAAAGACATCTTGTGATAATCCATTGTTAACAGCCTCCGTTATGTGCGTGATTGATCACAAGAGATTCAAGTGGTGTTGTGCAGGTGTTTATTGAAGATTAAAGAAGATTTGAAGACAAAGAAGATTTCTGATTTGGTTTTCATAACTTTGGGTGTGCACAAACCTTGATCGGCTGGGATCCAACTAGAATCAGATTTATTCGATTGATTAGTTGTGTAAGATCGGCATCACCTTATAGTTTCTTGTTTGATTCTATATTGATTAATTGCAAATCTAAACTCTGCTACTTCGGTAGTTGTTGGATAGATTGATCTAACCAGGCAAAGGAGTTTATTTGTTAAACAGAAGAGCCTTAGCTTATGACTTGAGATATCTTCATCTGAAAGAATCAAGAGAGTTGTTACCAAACAGATTTGTTGTTCCTAGGTGAACTATTGGTTTAGTTGCTTGGTCTCAACTATACGAAGTTTTTTAGATTTTTTATAGCGGCTTAATTCCGAGAGTATTCAATTCTGGACTAGGTCCCGGGGTTTTTCTGCATTTACGGTTTCCTCCTTAACAAAATCTTGTTGTGTCTTTTACTTTTCTATTTCCGCAATTATAATTGTTTATTATAATTAAAAGTAAAATACACAAATGTTAACTCCATATTACTTGATATTGATCCTATAGAGTTTGGTTAAGTCCGAACCTATTATCAAGTAATCACACTTTGATCGTAGTATTGTCTCAATCTCGTATCCATAGGCGATCACACAAAGTGTGAATACCGATTTGTTGTATTGTCTCGACTTTGTCCATAGACAATCACTTTCGGTAAGAAGACTTATAGGTGGATAATTTAAATATTGTGGTGTATTTGGGTACCCTCATCTTTTCAATTGGTATCAGAGCAGGAAAACACGAAAAGATCTAACAATCTGTGTTTGGTGCGATCCAACCTATAAGAAAAGAATCCTATAAATGATTCAGTTAACGTACCACCAAGATTTAATGGGATAAATTACCCGTTTTGGAAATCTGCTATGAGAACTTTTCTTCAATCCCGAGATTTTAATACTTGGCTATTAATCAAAGACGAATATCAACGACCGAAAAAAGAATATTCGGAAAACGAGTTTAAACGCTTAGCGCTTTACACTTATGAAGAAAGAGCTCTTGCAAAACAGAATTCTGATGGATTAAATGCCATAATACATGCAGTATGTCATGATCTTCTACATCATGTTCTGTCATGTGAAACTTCTAAGGAAGCATAGGATACTCTTGAGACTGTATTTGAAGAAACTGATTCCGAAAGAGAAGAAAGACTTCTTTCTCTTTCTTCTGAATGGGAATACCTTAAAATGGATGATAACGATACCTTCGAGGAGTTTAACTCTAAACTTTTTGAGATCGTCAATGCCTCTTTCTCTCTTGGAAAGGCTATACCTGAAAAGGAAATAGTATGCAAGATTCTAAGATCGTTACCATCTAGATACGAGTCTAAGAAACATGCCATAATAGAAGCCAATGATCTGTCAATACTTTCTCGAAGCTCTCTTGTAGGAAAGTTAAAGATATTTGACAAAGAAACTCTGCTAAAGAACCGAAATTTTGGATATGATGTCTCAGCAAATACAAGTCAATCTTCGAAAGAAGTATGTATTAACAAAACTAAGAAAAGTTGTCAAGAGGATGAAATATTTGTTGAAAACGAGCTTAACTCAACAATTATACTTCTAACACAACGGATTAAGGATGCTTTATTGAAAGATAATTTTAATCGTAATACATTATCTTTTTGTTATGAAAAAAGTAATGAAGAAATCCAATGTTTCAAATGCCGTAGATTCGGACATATGGCAAAGCAGTGTTCCAGCAGAAAAGCTCATAAGTGCAACAAGGCTTACATCTCTTCTCTAGATGATATCCCGGAGGAAAAACCCTATGAAGGAATATCTAGCTGTAATGCACTTCTTGCCAAATCTAACAGTAATATACCTTGTGAGTCTAATCAACTCCTAAAGGACTATTTAGAAAAACTTGAGTTGGGAATCAAGGAAAATCAAATATTAAGTCTAGAACTTGAAAATATTTTGAAACCCCTATCAGATAAAACTCAAGAAGATAAATCTGAGCAAGAGAAATTGGTTGACAAACCAAAGAAGTCACAGGTTAAATCTTCTGGTAAAGTGTTAGGTTCTTTATGTGGAGAAGATAACCACAGTGAAATGTTCCATGGAAATCTCCAAAAAAATAAATTCATCAAAGCTCTTCGCAAGGGCATAAATATTTTGAAGGTTGATGAGTTTATTAGATCTCGAAAAGGAACTGCAGACTCTTGCAATAACAAGAGAAAGAAAGAACACAAAGAAACACAATCTATTGTGTTTATAAATCATCCTAAGGATGTCTTTGTTGGCTATGGTGAGATTAATCCTCACCTCAACACACACTGATTGTGTTGAAAGATGCACTCTCACTTGTTTCCCAAAATTCTGATTGTGATGAGGCATAAAACTGGGCAAAATGTGGAAATCTGTTCGTTAGGTAACAATCGATATCTTTTACTTTTGGGAAAAATATATTCGGTTTCCATAAACCAAATTATATCACCCCTTGTTTTTTCTCCTAAGTTATATTATATATATTCTTCTTGTCTGGAACAAAACCATCTTGCGTCAATGGAGAAATCGGTAAAGGAAAGATCATCCCTTGATGATTTAGCACTGTGTGCATCAATTATGATGGAAATTCATGATGGCTTTCAACATGATAATATTCAAGATTCTCTAAGAAAACAGATTCTTACTGTTAGAAGTTGCATTCGACACCATGAGCTGATGATAAAGGATTCAAAATAAGTACTAGCTGATCTTCATTCTCAACTGTTTGAGATGAACAAATCCTCTACTGGAAAATAAAGTGCTCGGAAGAATTTGAATCCAGTATTTGAAAGCGATCTTCACAAGAATCGTGATTACAACAAAATAGACATCAGTTTTTTAATTATTTCAATTATTGTATAAGGTCTATTGCTGAATAAAACTATATATTATTTATGACTAAAATTATTACTTTATAATTTTTCTTGTGATAGTTTTTCCGACTACATAGCCTTTGCTTGAATGCTTTATATTACTGCTATATGTTTATGGGATGTTTGATTTCGGTTTTCTTAACCTTAATATTCGATCTCATATGATGTGTGAACCCTTATGATTTGTGTGGCTTTTTGATTTAGGGGGATTAAGTTCTAGCCCATGTTGGTAGGCTTTATCAAAGGATCATAAGGTGTTCCGATTGAAACTCATATGCAAAAAGTCACAATGTGTTGAATCAATTTGTGTTTACATGAGTTTTGTTTAGCATAAATATATGTGTTTCGGGTTTTCAACTTTTGCTATTGGCACGCATTAGTTAAAACCGATTCAACCTTTCTCTGGTAAAGGTTGCTCTTTGTTGTTGTTCTTTTGTTCTTGCGAGAGGATGACAACACAACGGGGGAGAGTTCTAACTTGAACTTGCGTTTAATGATATATCTTTATGGGGAGAAGAGGATGCGGAATCTGAGGTAACGAATTTGTTAGTTAATCGTTTTCCTGTTTAAGAAAAGCCTGATTTTATTGCATATATTTTGCTTTTGCTTAACAAAATTCAGTACAATTGATGTTTATTCCATTATGTGTGTATGGATGTGTGTGTGTGTGTGTGTGTGTGTGTGATTCAATTGTTTCCGGTTAAGAAAAACCGGTTTGATATCTTTCTTTATTGTTTGGTATCATTTGTTCTTGGCTTAACGAAATTTCGGTGCAATTGATGTGCTTTAATGTCTATGTTTGTTTCAATTGCTTCCGATTAAGAGAAATAATTGTGCAAGTCAATTTATTTGGTTTATATGTATTGTTTATGGCTTAGCAAAATACGGGATCATTTGTTTAGTCCAATTCGATTCCGGATAAGAGAAACTAAGTTAATTCTGATCTTAGTTAGACTTATCAAAGTAAAGGATTCGGTTATTCAAGTCTAATCGAATGCCTTGACAAGAAATACTCACTACACCATTTTAAGGTTTTAGCAACCCAGAGTAGCAACAGCACCAGCGCCGTTACGAAATTTCAGTTGCTAATTTCCGTTGCTAATACTTCGCAACGACAGATTGTTGTTGCTAATTTCGCAACCGCGATATTTTGGTTGCAATTAGCAACTGCTAGTTGTTCATGCATGCGAAGCGCGTGTGTGGTCGGGAACACTTTCACTTGTTTTTACGCCCAAGTCAAAGTTTGGTCAATTCGTTTTCTTTTTTTTTCTACCCCTTCAGCCTTATCCGCCTTATCTTTCCTTCCTTTGAGTTTTCTCAGCCACATTTTTTTTTATTCTCTTTCTTCTTCGAGCTACAGCTCTGAAGAACCCTAGTTCATCAACAACTTCAAACCCTTGTAACCAGATCGATCACAAGACCACCATCAATCTCTTTACTTTTCAAGACCCCATATCAGATTCAAAAGAAAACCCCAGTCTCTTGTTCAACTGACTTCTTCTTAATCAAGAGCACAAAGTCATCAGTATCAGCTTCAGATCCCCTTTCACAAAATCTATTGAACCACAACAACCTAGTTCGATCTGCAGGTAATAATCATTTTTTTCTGTGTATATGTTGGTTTTAGGTTTATGTTTGCTAATGGATTTCAGTGGGAATTTTTATTGCAGTTGGAAGCATCGATCTGAGATTTTAGGTCATTTGTGAGATTTGGAAGCATCGATATGATAATCAGGTAATAAGGTCATCTTTTTGTTCTAGTTTTATGATTTGGGTTCAATTTTAGGTTTGGTTGTCTGTGAGATTTGGGTTTTTATTGTTTTCGATTTTGAATGGTTCTCACCTGAGTATGGAACTAAGAGATCATGATAAGCTTCAATTTTCTTCATGACTTAGTGGTGGTGGTGATGTGCTGATTCTTTATTGATTTTGTTTATCTTGGTTTGGTTTATTTTAGTTGTAATTCTTTATGATTCAATTATGGGTCACAGCAATTTTATGTTTAAGGTGTTAGCTTCAATTTTCCATTATTGATTTAGTTCCAAAATTAGGGATGCAAAATCAACTGCAGTTTGTCGAAAAACCATGAAAATTGATGCATGATTATGAGTTTATATGGGAGATTGCAGCCTTTTAAAATTCCTTCAGCTGATTTCAAAAAACAAAGTTAGCCTTGATATAGGTGGTGGTGTTAGTATTGATATTTCTGGTGTTGGGGTTGATATTAGTACTGGTGCTGGTGGTGTTACTATTAATATGCCTGGTGGGGATGACTATGGAGTTTTGGGGGCATTGTTTTATGAAATAGATACATTGGGTATTTTCAGTTAGCTGATACTAATCAGTTTCTTGCTGAATGACACAAGTTTGTTGTTGTAGGATCTGGATAAATGCAAACTCGGAGAAGAAGTAGGGGAGAAAGATGTAACGCTTGATGCTTCGGGTATTTCATTTTTGACATTTAAAGTTCGCAATTCAAAGTAGTTGTTAAGCTGCAAGTTCCAACATCTTTAATGAAATAGTTCATTACAACTGCTGCCTTGAATGTGATTTTTTTTGTAATCTGAAAGAGCTAGTTACTCATTGTTCCGGTGATTTCTCTTCTTTTTTGTAATCTACCACATAATCAAACTCATAGTGCACTTATGGTGATGGTCTGTAGAATGTGTCTATGTCCAGACCAAGACTGTCCTTCGACAAGCCTTAGGAGGAAGGATTATGTGTATCATGTTCTTAATAGAGATTGCTCTGCTTAATTCATGAGAACTATTTTGTTTCCTCTGGAAGTGTTGAAATATTTTATCTTTGTTGCATATCTATCAGGAAATTAACAGTCCGTCTCTTTGATGGATTATTTCCCAGTAGGATAAGTTGGTTCTGAAATGTAGCTGTTTTGTGCACCAACGTCCGCATGAACTGATCATGATGTGTGTCACTATATCTTACATCGCCAAAAACAACCTCAATCTTAAAGCTAGCCGGAGTTGAGCTCACTGCAGATTCCCTTAAAGCTAGCTGGAGCTTACAGATTCACTTGTATGGGAACTTCATTATCATTTGCAAATCATTTTTTTTATTATGGCCATGTTACTAGTGTCATTAACTTACCGTTTTCTCCAGGAAGGTAAAAATCTGGTTTTGGAATCTTTCCACCAGGAATATATAGCAGAGATGTTAGTAGCGCTCTCAAAGCTTGCATCTAAGTCGGTGCTCCTAATCTTTAAACATGTACCCTTTTAATTTTTTTAGCAAATCATGTCTTCAGTCTGTGATTAAAGCCAAAAAAAAAAAGTGCAAAAACTGAAAAGGTTAGCTTTGTTTTTTTCCGAGCATGTTCACCTCGTTCTAAAAGTGTAAAATATTTGCTGAAAATAATACTAGTTTTATGAGTTCAAGATTAGACATAATTAGGCTAAGAAGGTTATATGGAAGGGTCATACATGTGTAACTTAAAGAAGGTTCATTTATGCTCCTTTGTCTCTCTAAAGAAGTGATTTAGATAATTGTGCATACTCAGAAAAAGAAACTCACTTACGCGCAACATATTATAGGCCATTGATTAATTTTTCTTAAACTCATGACTACTTATACAAGCTATGCTCTGAAAAGGGGCACATGCTCTATAATTACTTGATAAGTTGTTTTTGTTTTTTTTGTTGGTTCCTATCACATTTCAGGAGGATATCCATCTCCCTTAAATTATCATTTCTTCCCGTCTTGCTTAAAGAGTGTGGCAAAAAAGTATAATCTCTTGCTCACTACACTATGTTGCTGTCCGGGTTCCCATTCTGCACCGACCTGTAAATTTCCAATTCCCTTTGTTGTCCTTCAACATGATGTAGATACACTCACAGCAGCAGTAGTTTCTGAATGTTCATGATCAACAACTACTTTGAAACGAAGGTAAACAAACTTCTTTTGAAATCTTTCGTCTATAAGTCATAAGCTTATAATGACAGACCTTGCAAACTAGAATTTAGCTGATTGAACAATCATTTCATTCACTAGTATATATATCCATAGTGTTCATTATCTTATTCTCAGACACTATCATACAATATGGGCTTTTACTAAATGCTGCTTAAAAATTCACACCAAACCCTTCGACTGTAGCTATTCTTTTGGATTAGGTAAACAATTCTGAACATGATACTATTTGCTTGTGCGATTGTATGGTATTGAGGTTGGATTTTATGAGTGTATTATTGTTCACTTATTCTCACACTTGTCTCTCTGAACTAACTGCATTATCAAGGCTCCTAGTTATTATTACTACATTTTGATAAATGAACTGAAATGGAACTTTAAAGTTTGTTCTAAGCCTCCTACGACCATACAGCTCAATTTCAGTTCACTTATAGTAGAGTAGTGGAAGAAAGAGTTCTCTTTGCCCTCTCACATGATGTTCTCTTAAATATTTTGTTTGGATTTGCTTCTACATACATCTCCATTTAGTTCACTTATAGCAGAGTTTGTTGATATTTGCTTTACATGGTTTTGACTTGTCTCTGCAGATTATACAAAATCTAGGGTTTAGTCTTTTGTTTCTGACCTCAGTACTGAAACATCAAATTGGTTATTATGCAGGTATTTTGGCTTAGGTCAAAAAGCAGTACTCTGGTGATATTTTAGAAGAAGCTGAATCTTTGCTGGGGAAATTGGTTAAGCAAGCGGAGTCTCGTGATACTTCTGGTGTTATTTTAGTCTTTCTTTCCCTGTTTTTCAATGCCTCTGTCAGTTGACACAAACTAGGTTACCCATCCATTTATAAACATCAACATAGATCGAATATTGTATGTCGGTCACAACATACATAAGTTTACTTGTGTACATTTGTATCATAGATCGAATATTGTATGTCAGTCACAACATACATAAGTTTACTTGTGTACATTTGTATCAATTGAAGAATCCTTTCTTTTATAATAATATTTTCTAGTAGTGATTCTCAACTACATTTGGATCAGTTTTGTATTGCCATTGTAGTTTGTATATCTGTGTGGGTGTTGAATATGGGGAACTGGGTAATTGTAGGGGGAAATGTGGGGGTAATGAATTTTGACTAGGTCAATAAACATAGACTTGACCTTTTTTTTGTGGTTGCAAAAAATTAGCAACCTCAGTGCTCGGTTGCTAAATTAGAACCAGAACCAACAATATCTAGTTCCGGGTAAGGGTATTCTTGTAGCAACATATTAGCAACAGAACGCTGTTGTTGCTAATAAAAAATGTAGCAACGGCAAGCGTCGTTGCGAATTGCCGTTGCTGACCGAGATTCGCAACAAAGCTTATGCCGTTGCTAAAAATTGCGACACCGTGTTTAGCAACGGCAAAAGCCGGTTGCGACCCTGTTTAGCAACATCTATGGTAGGTTGCTAATACCTTAAAATGGTGTAGTGTACTAGTTAACTAACCTAGTACTTGTCTTGTCTAAAGTGTAAGGTCTAAGTTATTTCCTGAATAATTAGAGCCTGATGAGAAAAATAAAGTTAATTCTGATCTTTATTTTGGTCTTATCGAAATAAGCGATTGTATTTGTGCAATCGGTTTAGCAAGGGAACTAAGTTTCTTAGTCAATTTGTTAAACTATTAGGGAAAATTGCTTCGGGCAATTGTTTCCTTGATAACATATTAAAACCAAATTACTTGTAGTTTCGGTTTTGATATTGGTTATCTAAAATGGTATGTGAAACCTTCGTGCTTAACTCTTATAGGTTGTACAAGTCTTTTTGATTTGTAAGATCCTTTCGGTTTGTCCTTTATTTGCTCGAACCTTTGTCATTTTGTGACAAAAAGGGGGAGAAATATATGGAGTAAACAAGTGATTTGTTATCACTAAGGAAAGGACAATTGTGCTTAAACGTTATATCTAACGAAAGAGTAAAGCATTGACTAAGGGGGAGCAACATATCATATTGCTATTGTATTTATATTGACTACAAAAGGGGAATAACAAAGATGTTCGGATTGAAAATCTACCTATCTTAATTTAGATTCAAATGTCAACAGCGGCATTTATGGATTGAACATATGCAGGGTATTGTGCTGTTGAAACTTAGAATCAAGCGTATGTGTAATGAATTCTTGTAATTTGTTTATCCATATGTATTAAGAGTTTTGTCACTAAAATTGAAAAAGGGGGAGATTGTTAGAGAATAGCTCGGTTGAACCCACCAAGCGTTGGTATGTCAAGTTTGGATGTCATATTTTAGTGAATCAAAACTCAATTAAAGAGTCGCTTGATTATGTACTAGAGACAACTTCGTATAGGTTAGACTAGAAATATTTGGATTATGAGACATACAAGTATTACTCGAAGACTTGAATAATGTGAAGAAGTAACAAGCTACAACGACGATATCATCCTTCCTTTTGAGGTTAGTAATATTTTGACTTGAACTATTTCATTCCTAACGTATCTTTCAAGTCGTGCTCTATTGAAAACATAACTGCGAAGCTGTGAATGATTATACTCTAGTAGTAAGACATGATCACATGATCGTAGTGTTAAGGAATTAGAATACGAAGTATAACGCTTATCTTTTGAACTTCGTTTATAAGACATCAACATAATCGTATGAATACTATTGTGATTATGTGTATGGGTAAAGGTGAAGATTTCATCCTAGGAAACAATGTTTACATTTGTTTAAAGGAAGTACATTCATGAACTTGTTTTATGAATCGAAAGGTAAATCGTTAGGCTTATTGGTATTGTTATTCATTGCATATCTTTGGATTACCAATATGTGTGAGATAGTAGAACCGATCATAACTCGTTATGTATCTTGGTAAAACTAATCACAGTGCCTGACTTATGTATTGGTATGACTTTTATTAGTGTAATCGATCCTAAGTAATCACCTGAGATAGTATGATCGATATTTGTGATTGGTGTAACCGATCCTAGTAATTGGTGTGACACAAAAGAGTTGTGTAATCGATCCTTGTAATTGGTGTAACCGGTCCTAGTAATTGGTGTAACCGATCCTGGTGACTTGTGTAACCGATCACAAGTAATACCATGAGAATATGGTAACTGGTCCTGGTAATTGATGTAACCGATCCTGGTAACTGATGTAACCGGTCCCAGTAACCATATTGAGGTAGAACCGATCCTTGTGTTTGGTAGAACCGTAAACCCAATGATTAGTGAATTGATATTTGATCAATCACAAAGTTGTTCTTGGAATACAGATGAACCAATTCTAAACTTGTTTGGAAGTGTGGTATAATCGATTCCAATATTGTAAATATGAAAAAGGATTTACAAAGAAAAAAGATGTCGACATACTTTGAACATGTTCAGTAACTTATCTTTTATTGTTCAAAGATATTCCTTCATTACTCAAGGAGATCCCGGACCGAAATAAATTAAGAATCTTTTAATTAAGGTTGTTAGTTTTATATGCTTTTAATTACCAGCAATTAAATGAATATCTATAGAAAATAAAAATTGGTAATGTGCATTTACTAATTGGAGATTTTCTAGTGAGATTTCGGAAATATTGGACAAAGCATTTCCAGGAATTATGAAAACCGATTTGGGCATTTATTGCATATCTTAAGAATATTCGGTTTTGGAAATTCCTTGGTCTCTATAAATACCCAAGTTTGCATTTCGAGCAAACTATCCTAAGAGCCAGGCAAACTTCATCTTTTTGTTGTTTCTGGTGGAGCCGTCTACTCGGAGAGGAAAGTACCCTAATTAGGCGAAATCTCTTACGACCGCTCGTTTAAATACTTTTGTGGGATCAAGAAGCGATCTACGAGTACCGTTGGTTGGAAACTGGATAATTGCGGTTTATTTTAGTTTTCGATTGATTTGATTGACTAACGGTTGTTGAACTTTGATTGCACCTAGTTTGTTTATTCTTGAGAATCTTCTCTTATGATATAAGATTTACTCAAACTAGATCAAAGTTTCGACGGGATCTTTAGAACTGTTTGTAGATCTAAAGACGTCTTGTGATAATCCATTGTTAACAGACTCCGTTCTGTCCATGATTGATCACAAGAGATTCAAGTGGTGTTGTGCAGGTGTTTATTGAAGATTAAAGAAGATTTGAAGACAAAGAAGATTTATGATTTGGTTTTTATATCTTTGGGTGTGAACAAACCTTGATCGGCTGGGATCCAACTAGAATCGGATTTATTCGATTAATTAGTTGTGTGAGATCGGCATCACCTTATAGTTTGTTGTTTGATTCTATATTGATTGATTGCAAATCTAAACTCTGCTACTTCGGTAGTTGTTGGATAGATTGATCCAACCAGGCAAAGGAGTTTATTTGTTAAACAGAAGAGCCTTTGCTTATGACTTGAGATATCTTCATCTGAAAGAATCAAGAGAGTTGTTACCAAACAGATTTGTTGTTCCTTTACTGTTTGGACTACGATCCAAAGGAATTGTTCCAGTGCGTACACTTATTGAATTTCGGAAGCGCAGGGATACTGAAGAAACTAGGTGAACTATAGGTTTAGTTGCTTGGTCTCAACTATACGAAGTTTGTTAGATTTTGTATAGCGGCTTAATTCCGAAAGTATTCAATTCTGGACTAGGTCCCGGGGTTTTTATGCATTTGCGGTTTCCTTGTTAACAAAATCTTGCTGTGTCTTTTACTTTTCTATTTCCCTAATTATAATTGTTTATTATAATTAAAAGTAAAATACACAAAAGTTAACTCCGTATTACTTGATAGTGATCCTATAGAGTTTGGTTAAGTCTGAACCTATTATCAACTAATCACACTTTGATTGTTGTATTGTCTCAATCTCGTATCCATAGACGATCACACAAAGTGTGAATACCGATTTGTTGTATTGTCTCGACTTTGTCCATACACAATCACTTTCGGTAAGAGGACTTATAGGTGGATAATTTAAAGATTGTGGTGTATTTTGGTACCCTCGTCTTTTCAGTTGATATGAAAGTGTTCATATGGCTAACTTCGGTTAACTATTGTTGAGCCAACCTAGTGTACACGTTTAGGTACGGTTATCCATATCTAAATGAAGGTACATTTCATTTGTGTGTAACAAGCTAAGACCATCTAACGGTGGAGAGATATTGCTTTGGTTTCAAGCAAACTTAGCTTGGCTCTTAGATCAGGTTTCATCTAACGGTGAATATTGATTACTTTGTTTCAAAGCTATCAAACTCTGATTTGAAGACTATATAAGGGAAAACTACAGCAACTGAGAAACCTAATCCCCACACCTCTTGTGTGATACTAGTTGCGACTAGAGTCGATTCTCCTTTAACCTTAGGTTTATTCAAAAACCCTATAGGTTAAAGACTTAAAGACTTCATTGGGATTGTTAAGCCAGACCTAACTATTTTCTCTGTAGTTGCGTGTTTTCATCTTACTTATACTATCGTGATTGAGTATTATCTTTTCTAAGATTTTCTTGAGATTTATCTCAGATAGGTAAGATTAAAAGAAGTCACAAACATCTTCGTCTCATCGTTTGTGATTCCACAGTATCTTGTTTCGCTTCCACATGATTAAGATTATTGTGAGGTGATTGAAATACTTGGTTGTTCTTCGGGAATATAAGTATGGTTTATCAATTGGTTCCTGTGCACCTTGATTTATCATAAGACGGAACAAAACTCATAGGTATTTCTGTAGGAGACAGATTTATCTATATCAATAGACTTTTCTATGTTAGACGGATCGGTTTATCAAGTCTTCGACTTTGGGTTGTAACAACTCTTAGTTGTGGGTGAGATCAGCTAAGGTAATCAAGTATGTAGAATCTTGCTGGAGTTCAGAGACGTAAGGAACGCAACTGTACCTTGATCAGTGTGAGATTGGTTAGGGATCAACTATATTCCAGTCCGAAGTTCATTGGTAGTAGGCTAGTGTCTGTAGCGGCTTAATACAGTGTGGTGTTCAAATATAGACTAGGTCCCGGGGGTTTTCTGCATTTGCGGTTTCCTTGTTAACAAAATTTCTGGTGTCTGTGTTATTTCTTTTCCGCATTATATTTGTTTATATAATTGAAATATCACAGGTTGTGCGTTAAGTTCAATTAGTTCTTGAATCTGGCCTTTGGGTTGTTGATTGAATTGATTGACACTTGGATATTGGTTTGTGATACCGTCCAAGTTATTTCTCTTATTCAATCGGGCTCGCAAATTCCTATTTGTTTGATTGCAGATTGAATTCAGAAATTGAGATATAACTCTTTGATATACTTTTCTAAAGATTGAGTCTGACTGTCTAGTTGATTATTTTGAAAATATATTGGAGTTAGTCCATTCATATTTCTGAACGAAATATTGGGTGTGGTTGTTAGACCCCCGCTTTTTCAAATGGTTATCTAAAGATTAATTTAGATGCCTCTTTTCTGCTGGAAATTTTACAAGGTGGTATAGGGCTAATTGTGAGGGATTTTGCAGGTACCTTCTTTGGTGCTTAAGGTATTGAAGTTGAAGAATTGGAGTGCTTAGCTATGAAGGCAGCTGTTAATTGGGAAATTTAAAAGAATCTTAGTAAACTCATATTTGAGTCAGAAGGTCTTAATAAAATCTATTAACGAACAAACTTACTATGCTCATTGGATGAATCAGTCTTTAATCTTAAATATTAGGTTTCTTTTAAGTAAAACTAATCATTGGAAGTGTTTCAGTTAGTGGGGTTAATGGAGTAGCAGACAAGCTAGCTGAAAGAGCTAGAACTTTGAAGTCTGTTTTGAATTTTTAATTGATCTGCCTCAAGATATTAAGGAATTGGTTGATCAAGACTCTTGTGTAAACTATATATTAATTGATAACAATAATATCTTTTTGAATCAAAAAAATGCTCTTAAATAAAGAAGAACAATTATTCGGGGGATACATAAACTATTTGGGGGATATTTTTACTGTAGCTTCCGGCATGGTTTTTCAATGATGCCGGCATGGTCGATGGATTGTCGGCATTGAAAAACCATGCCGACAGCTACAGTGAAATATCCCCCAATTGCATGTTCATAAATAAGCACCAAACTAAGCTCCCCCTTTTGTTAGTGTACCAAACGGACTTGGGACCACCTAAAATAGGGCCAAATTGAAATTTCACCCAAAAGAATCCATATACCTACAAAATTATATTATCAGTCCTGACCTAATGTCCATTTTATGACACTTATGACTTTAAATTTGTAACTATAACTCAAAAATTTGCTTGTCCCAAAAATCTATTCACGATTTTTTGTTGCTTGTACTGTGTGTGAATTGTGACCCCTAAATTGATATGTAACCAAAATTCGCATAAGGATGGAAATTAGGCTCACGATCTATACCTTAACTCAAAATCTATCACATTTATTGGACCGACCGACCGGAGGGCCTGAAGGTATGGAGTCCCTTTTATGGCCACTTTTTTTGTAAATTGTAGAGTAACTTTTTTTTCTTCATAAAAGAGGCAAGCCTCAAAAGTTGATTAATAAAACCGATTTGAGGTCGAAATCGTTACAGGGTTTACAAGGATCAGATACAATCATCAAATATTTTCTCCACCAGTTCTTGACTGTCACTCCTACCATTACACACATTACAACCAAATCAGAATTCTCAACTGTCCCAGAGGACAAATCCACATGGACCACATTAGGTGGCCAATATTGTTTTGTTTGAAACCAAACTAAACATTGCATCACTGCCAAAAGCAGCCATGGGATCTTCAAAAGATCCATCCAGGGTTTTTTAACACCTTGTAAATTAAGGTAATCCAAAGTATCAAAGTAACATAAACTAAATCTAAAACTAAAGTAACCGGAGTCTTTTGTGTTGGTTGAAATCAGTCTGAAACGGTCTGTAACTGTCCGAATCGGCCTTGGAATCTTGGTAACTATTGTTACAGTTGATGAGATTGTTGATGATGATCTTGAGGTTGCTGTTGTTGATTCCACTGATAGAGTTGAAGTTGTTGCCGTTGCTGTTGCAGTTGATATGTCACCATAGAAACACATGTTTTTACACTTGAGTTCTTCACATGAACAAAGGAAAACAGACACAAACCCTAAGACAAAAACCCAAATAAAAAACGAGATTTACAAGCTTGCTATTGAATCTAAGAAGAGTATCAAACTCTAAAACAGTTGCAGACTTTGTAGATCTAGAAATTTGAAAACAATAAAGCTAAATCGAGTACTACAATTTAACATACGAGCAAAGGAATAAAAAAGAAGAGATTATTTAGGAAGAACTGCTCCGATCTGCTCTCATGGAGGCGGATCAGAGCAGCGGCGCTTTAGGGTTTTGGAGTTTCTCTTATCTCAGGAAAAGAGAAAGAGAACTTCTTCTTTTTTACTTTTTTTTTTGTAGAGTAACGAACATGTGCAATTTGATAAAAAGATTGGAAATGGTTTTTCTCCCGTTCAACTGTCGCACGGGAAAAGCCTAAATTGCCCCTTTGCGTTTCTAACACTCCTGCACACTTTATCATAAATATCTCTCAAACCAGGGGTATATACCTATTCTTCTATATTTCTATTTCTTAATCTCTTTCCATTCTCGATTCTTCTCCTCTCTCTCGAACCTCTTCTTACTTCGGGAATTTTATCATCTTCATCAAGTAATAGCTCTGAATTACTGATACCACGCCAACCAACACAAATTTAACCCTCAATTTCGTTATTACGATCTCAGTCAACACAAACTTAACCCTAAATCTGCTAAAGTTTTGGAAAATTGGGAATTTTTTGGACGAAGAACTTAAGAAGTGAATGAAATTGGGAATTTTTGCGACGAAGAAGTGAAAGAAAATCGGAAAGAGAAATTGATATATTTGATGGGGTAGAGCAGGATTTACTCTACTTTTTTTCGAAATTTCAATTCCTCCAACAAAATTTCCTTCAACCTCTTCCAATCCTACTAGCATATTACATTCTCCGTCAATCTAACTACGGTAATGAACTGAACCTTCTCTTATGCAACTTCTTCGGGTTAATCATGATTAGATCCTTATTTGGTTGCATTACAATAACAATTTGATTTGACGCCGTCGTTCAATTGCTGTCACTTAAAAATTGTATTCTTCACTTTACCTATTTGTAAATATGCTTGAGAGAACGATGTTCAACTGCTAAATTTGTTTCGGTTTCTTGCCAACTTCATTCTCAGGTATAAGATTGTGAATCTTAATTGCATCTGTCTTAGGGGATCACAAATTTTCTTTTACAGTCTCATTGCAGCGGTGTTTCGTTTTTTTCCGGTCAGCCCTCCCCACCGTGACAGCGGTTTTCTGGTCCAATCTTTAGCGCACTCAAAATTTATATCGTGACTCGAAATTTTGTATGGAGATCCAAAATTGGCTTCCTAACCCAAAATCCACACGTGACCTTAAATTAACCATTTAAACATAAAACTTGTCAGTGTGATTCTTACTCAAAAACCTGCAATTATACCCAAGAATATGCCGCCTTCAGACAATTTATAAAGCGATCTAAGATCTATCTCATAATCTTTTGTTCGATAAAATATTTGGTGCTTGAACTCCGATCATCCGTATCTATCTCTTGATATAAAATCTCCCCGTGACAAAACAAATGACAGATGGTGCAAAACCCGCCATATGGGGAAAAACAGCTTCATGTCCGAAAACGAATATTATAACACTGTTGACCGTAAATCAAAAATTAGTCTGCAGTGATCCAATTTGTCTTGACACAAATAATTGACCTTCGTATACCAAAATATGCACAACAATCCTAGATATGCAGTGTTGACCGAAATCTGCCTCTTTGTCTAAAGTATTGTATTGGACCCCAATTTTGTTTAATGATTTAAAATTTGTGGTTGTTAATGGAGGTACCAGTTTATTGGGAGGGTACCAAATCCCATAATTTAAATACTTAAAGGCCTAGACAAATAAAACTCCCACATTGAATGGTGAAAAAATCCTCGCTCCCTATTGGCCGAAATAAGCCTTTTTTTAGTTTTGTGAAACGTGCGCTTTGGTGAAGACATTTGGCAACGTATGATTGGTTTAAAAAGAATAGGAAACCAAATCAAAAAAGGAAACCAAATTCAATTTGGAATTCATGACGTGACAGTATTTTGGTGAGGATACTTGGCAACATATGATTGGCTTAAATTACAAACTTAAAAGGAAAACCTAACTTACCGTGTTTGAAATTTTATGGAAGTCCAAATTCAATATGGAAATCGAGTAACTACTATATTATGACTCTTTAATATATGAAGGGGGAAAATAATCCGCATATTTTCTGTGAAAATAAAATGAAAAGATAAATAAAATCTGCACATATTCTCCACCTATTTAATGTATTTTCCCCGCCACACCAAATCAAACATACATCGCCATGGGACGGGGTGAAGCCCCACTCACACCAAATCAAAAATGCATCGACACGGGGCGGAGCAAAGCCTAGCGCACACCAAATCAAAACTGCATTACCACGGGGCGGGGCGAAGCCCCGATCACACCAAGTTAAAAGGAAAAAATAAATAAAATTTACACATATTCTCCACCTATTTAATGTATTTGCCCTGCCACACCAAATCAAAAATACATTGTAACGGGGCAGGGCATAACCCCACATACACTAAGTTAAAAGAAAAAATATGCCCAGTGCGTTACACGGGCACAAATCTAGTTTATCTTATTAGTAAAAAGAAAAATTACCCACCTATTACGTCAACATTTATGGGTGGCATTAGTAAATTGCGTTTTGCCCCTAGTCACATCGATATCACACTGTCATCTTCAATCAAATAGTACATGGCATTATCCAAAATAATGCAAGGGGTTATTACTAAATCCATATTGAACAAACAACCTTTCCGTTGGATCTACTGAACTGGTAACCCCTTCCGGAATTTAGTAACTCTTACTGTCTTACAACAGCCTTGGCCCTTGATATAAAAGGGGACCACCGCATTTGGATTGAACTCTGTCTGGTACACATCTTCTCAATTTGCAAGGTGTATATGCTCTATGTTTTAATATCGGTAGTAATTTGTGCCAGTTAACGTTGACTGCGATTTATGTTCTCGGTGTCTGTTCATTAAGTATCTCACACTCACAATTATGTTAAAAGAAGAATGTATAGGAAAAGTAAGGGCAACAACCTCACGCCAAATTGTTCTTATTAAATTAGATTGCTGCAGGCAAGTTCAGATCTACAGATGCTCCAACATTGAAACCTAAATGGACGGATGGTCACCTGTGAGCCCTTGCAAGAAAGATGCCTAGCGATCCTGTCCAAGAGTTTTTTACCTTTTCCATTTCCTGTTAAGAGTTGATAGGACGGTAAACTCCTCTGCCACGTAGGAGTGGGTGCAAAAAAATTACATACTCGGTCTCCAAGAAGTGTTCGGGTGACATTATAATTTTGGTAGCTACACAGCAACAGAAGAGATTTTTTTTTTTTAAGCTTGGATATTTCTTACGTGTGGTGGTATACTATAGTTCTACTAGTTGTTATTTATTTATTCAGTCAAACGAAAATGCCAGATTAAATCTCTTGATTCATGCCATCCATTTCCTGAGGTAATTTCAAGAGTTACGTTAACCTATACATACGAATATTTTGTGTTCACACCAGTATGTTTTTGTCACTGTTCCCTTTTTCTTCTTCCTTTTTTTTTCTTACAAAGGCAACAAGGATCGCACACTCGTCGTACACAGTTGACAGTTAGTTAACGCCACTACCACATGTAGGTATACCTGGATTCCCGCTTTTTCCGGATTATATCATCAAACTGTGTAGGTTGTAACTTCACAGCTAAAAATTCTTACACTCAAAGAGTTTGGACAAGAAAGACGGAAAAAAGATAACTAAAAATGTCAAACTCTTTTTGATCTGAGAAATATCTTAGTTTTCTTGTATACTTGGAGAAAGTGGGGGTGGGGTTATGAATAAACAATTCATAAACAAATCTAGTTTAGATTATTGGGTTATAAAGGAAATTCGTCATTGGCTATCTGAAAATCACAAAATTCCATTTCTCCATAGACAGAACCAGATATGGCAGCAGTATCATCTGAAAAAGGCGGAAATGATGAGTATTATGAACCTTTGTTGGGGATCACTAGTAGTAATCATCTGATCAGTACTAATTCCGGTACAATTGAAGGTGTTGTTGATTACAGAGGAGAGAAAGTGAGTATTGGATCAAATTTTGGTGGATGGAGATCAGCTTTTCTTATAATTGGAGCTGAATTTGGAGAAACCATAGCTTACTATGGAATTTCTTCAAATCTAATCAGCTATCTAACTGGTCCTTTAGGTCAGTCCACTGCCGTAGCTGCAGCTAATGTCAACGCATGGTGTGGTATGGTATGGATGCTTCCCCTTCTTGGTGCCTTTGTTGCAGACTCTTATCTTGGTCGATATCGTACCATTTTCTTCTCTTCTGTAATCTATGTACTGGTAAGTTTTCAATCTCTTTTTCAACTAACAAGGATTTCAAGTTTGTTCAATTTTCCTTGAAGTTTTACGGTAGCCATGGATTCTGCGAATTGCGCCTTTTACCCTTTCACTTTTACTTGTGCATGGCACACTCCAGAGATCTGGACTCCTATCGCTTATGCTTTACAAGATGTAGGCATGTTTAGGAGCCGGTGGTTTGTAGGGCCATACTGATTTTAGACCACAGTTATAACCTGTGGATTTCTGATATCCACATAATCTGGTATCCTAATATTGAAGAAAAATGAGAATAATTTAGCCAAATTCGAATAAATTGCGAGCCATGATTTACTGCTAACATTATATTTATGATTTGTATAGGGACTAGGATTTCTGACTCTCTCAGCGGTTCTTACTTCTCTTATGAGCCCCACCGAATACGAGGCAGTGAATGGAACATCTTCTGCTTCTCCTGCTCCGTTCTTAATCCTGTTGTTCTTTTTATCATTGTACCTAGTAGCAATTGGCAAGGCTGGATTCAAGCCATGCGCAGAAGCTTTTGGTGCCGATCAATTTGATGAACGAATCCCGGAGGAGAACTCATCCAAAAGCTCATTCTTCAATTGGTGGTATTTTGGGTTATGTGTTGGTAGTAGCATTTCTCATGTAGTCTTGACTTACATTCAAGATAACATAAGCTGGATTCTTGGTTTCGCAATTCCTTGCATTTGTATGCTTCTTGGGCTCTTTGTTTTCTTACTCGGAACCAAAACTTACCGGTTTAGTAAAGACGAGAACAAAGAAAATCCAATATTAAGAATAGCCAGAGTATATGTTGCATCTGCAAGGAACTGGAGAGCTACTTCAACTGATAACGAAGAGGAGGGAATCAAAATGTCAGACAATCAACTTCGTGTTGGTGCTGACCAATTCAAGTAAGTAAAATGATAAACTTTAAGTAAATTTTATTTAGAAGCTCAAGTGATAGTTTTTACTGAATGATGCTTTACCTGTAGTTCTCACCATATGCTTAGAATTTTGTCACTTGAAATCAAGGAATGTCACAGTTATAACCCCTTTTTAAGTTTTGTTTTGTGTAGTCAGGTACTGAGGTCTGTTGTTTTCATTTCCTTAGTTTCATTCATGAATGTTAAACCAATTCCTGCTTTAGCACTTTCAAAGTTGAACATACATACACATGTGGTGTTAACTTTCTTTATAACAAACAATACAAGATGTCAAGAACAAGCTAACTGCTGTTGGGAATTTTCAAATTTGCACATGAATTCTAGGATTACTTCGAGCCTCTAGACCATGTGATATCATGCGACACTAAGAGATTTTCAAATTTTCATACTATGTATTAGAAAAATCCTTGGCGAGTTAAGAAATTGTGACTAAATAAACTTTTTTAATATTGTAGGTTTTTGGATAAGGCGTTGATCGAATTACCAAATTCGGATCAAGTTGGTTCAAATAAACATGGCATGTCCTGTAGTGTTGATCAGGTTGAAGATGCAAAAGTAGTCCTGCGTTTGGTTCCTATATGGATTGTATGCCTAACTTATGCAGTTGTGTCTGCTCAAAGCTCAACTTTCTTCACAAAGCAGGCAAGCACCATGAACAGAAGAATAGGACAAGGCTTCCAAATACCACCTGCATCCCTTCTAACCGTCAATTCTTTATCAATCATTATTTTCATCCCAATTTATGACCGAATTTTTGTTCCTCTGACACGACTTTTAACCCGAAATCAAAGTGGCATATCAATGCTTCAGAGAATTGGTGTCGGTATGTTTATATCTACACTGGCAATGGCTTTAGCCGCAGTAGTTGAGAAGAAGAGACTTCAAACTGCTGTTGATTTCGGATTGATAGACAAACCGAATGAAATAATTCCTATCGGTTTCGGGTGGTTGGTTCCTCAATATGTACTACTCGGTATTGCTGAGGTTTTTGCCATGGTTGGCTTACAAGAATTCTTTTATGATCAAGTGCCAGACAAGTTGAGAAGCATGGGCCTTTCCTTATACTTGAGCATTTTTGGCATAGGTGACTTTCTTAGTAGCTTTCTCATCTATGCAATTGACAAATCAACTAGTGGAAGCAGTCAAGGTAGCTGGTTCCAGGATAACCTGAATCGAGCTCACCTGGATTACTTTTATTGGTTTCTAGCTGGACTTAGCGCCATAAATTTAGTTGCTTACTTGTATGTCTCAAAATTTTATCTCTATAAAAGAGTAAGTTTGATGTAAATGAATGTGAAATAAAGTAAAATGAAAAAAAGTACCTGTATGTGAACCATTTTATTTTACTGAAACGGCTGATATTTTCCTTGAGGTCAGTTGTTCGAATCCCTATTTTAGGTACTTGCCTCTTTATGAATTTTTGTAGAAGAAAAACATGGCAACAATCATGCTGCCTCGTCCTGAAAGCATCCTGCATCCACATCCTCGATGGGATTTTTGCCACCAACTATGAAAAATTGTTACCTTGTGCATTCTGCGGTGTGCCATACCGGTAAAACCATCCTGCTGCCTCGTCCAAGAAGTAAAAATGCAAAGTAAGACCGCGTGGGAAGCTTGAAGCCAGGGACGACTGTGAAAGATTTAGGGAATAAGGACAACTTACTTCCAATGGACTACAAGTCTGTATGGGAAGCTATGGAAGAGTGTCAGAAGCTTGGCCTCACTAAGTCGATAGGTGTCAGCAACTTCTCCTCCAAAAAGATTCAAGAGCTAATGAGCACAGCCAGCATCCCTACTGCCGTAAGTTATAATAAGTGAGGTTTTGTGCTTGCTATTTGTAGTTGATTCCAATTCCAAATTTCACAGCCTAACACAGATGAGGTTTCAGGTTAAGTCAGTGGTGACTGCACAAAATGACCTGAGCTACTACACCTAGGCAGCTAGCTTCAAACAATTCCGGTTCACAGTGGTTCTCGCCTCTGGAGTGTACAGCTTTTGGGGATGATCTTAAAGAACTTGTCCAATTCAGACACTTCCACTTGTTGCCTTGCATCATGATATGAAATTAGGGCATCACAAAGAACACAGGAACAATAAGCTCAAATTGAAGGGGAAAAAACAAGCAAATCAAATCAATTTCACCAACAAAAAAAAAACAAGAAACTGAATTTTCTAATTCATTTCCAAAGCATTACAAATCAATAATTCGACTCCACAAACAACTTTCAATTTCCTGTTACTTACAAAATACTGTTTGCATTTAGGTGATACTTGAAACCAATTTTAGAAATTTTTGACAGTAAGTTTTGCGTTTTATATAATATGCCTTCTGAGTTTGGCGAGAAGATTTATAGTGCATGTATGAAATTAGGGCATCACAAAGAACAACAACAATAAGCTCAAAGACTTAGAAGTATCAGTTCTAATCAATTTCACCAAAAAGAAACCAAGAAACTGAAATTTCCCATTCATTTCCGAAGCATTACAAATCAAAACAAAGCTCATAACAGCTTCGAATTACTTCACTGTCAACTAATTAAACTAAGAGAAATTACCCAAACCCTAATACTAACTTTACAGAAAACACCAATTTCAAGAAAACCAAACCCTAACCTCCAAATCCGTAAAGAGTTCTCCCCTGTCGTTTCAAAGCATAAACAACATCCATAGCAGTAACAGTCTTTCTTCGGGCATGTTCAGTATAAGTAACAGCATCACGAATCACATTCTCAAGAAAGATCTTAAGAACTCCACGAGTCTCTTCATAAATCAATCCACTGATACGTTTCACTCCACCTCTTCTTGCTAATCTTCTGATAGCTGGCTTGGTAATACCTTGGATGTTATCTCTCAGAACTTTTCTATGCCTCTTTGCTCCTCCCTTTCCCAAACCCTTTCCTCCTTTTCCTCTTCCTGACATTTTTTTTTCTCCGATATTGAAATTTCTTTCTCTCTGGATTTTTTTTCCTTTCTTTGATTTGTGAGAGATGGTGGTGGGTGGTGGTGGTTATTTATAGATTTAATTTGGACTTTGTCAAACTTTGAGATGGTGTTTGTACCGTCAGATAGAATGGTGATCCGTATGAATGATTTTTGTTTGTAAATTAACCGTTAGATTAAAGACACTGGTTTTTTATTGGCTGAATAAGAAGTACTAGGATTGTGCTCTTCTGCTTCTTTATTTTCCTTTTTGTGTTTTCGCTTTGAGAAAGAGTTTGATGTTATTGCGCGTTGGATTAGAAGTTTGGTTTTTGATTTTTGTGTTTTCTGCGGAGAATACTTTGGGAGCTCAGAACCGGGATACGATATTCTAGGATAGTTTATCTTATTAATTCAATTTATAATAAATTTATTATGGGGAGGATTTCCTTACATTTTTATTTTCACATTATCTCACTCATTGAACGTCGTCGTCGATTTTATGAATAAAAATCAAACCATTATGAATTTGAAGCTAATATTTTGGGAATATGTTCCTCTAACAAAGCTCTGTGTTCTCACCAAAAATGAACGTATTCTGAAATGTATAACATCACCCATCACCAAAAATGGCAAGGACGAAGTCACGATTTTTTCACAAGGAACTAAGATAAAAAAAAAAAAACACGCTTTATAGCAACAAAAGATAAAAGCAAAGTTACATAACTTTATAATTGTCAAAATGTTACTCGACGTTTCGATGATTAAATCTATGCCAAACTTCCTGGCCGTTTCTTTTTCAATATACATAACCATAGAATAGGTCTACAAGGACGCCCATTTCATTGTGAAGTCTGGTTTTGATAATTTCCATTGGCCGAAAATACTCGCTCTGTTGTTGTCGTAGAAACTAGTAGGGTAAGCACAAGTTCAATGTAGTCAATTTTCCATTCTTCACCATCCATTCACACAAACGAGATATATTCTTCAGTTGCTTGAACTCTTCAAAAAAAAAATATACTATGCTCATAATATCGAAGTGTACCCTCGAGTGTAACTTTTCTTGTTTTGTTAAATCTTTTGGATAAAACTTATCAACCAACTTGGAAATATCATCAATTCTAAATGAATTTTGGCCTTTACGAGGATCCAGAGATGAGCTAAGAATAAGTAGCTTTATCGCATGTTCATTGAACCTCCTATTTAGTTCTTGCAATTGAGCATCTATTGTAACATAAAAGATATCCACAGTATAATCGTAAAATTACTTGAAAAATGACGAGCTGGTACTCCTTTTACTAATGGAACATAATTAGTATTCAAATCAGGAATATCTATAGTTCTTGCCTCACAAAATCTAGTTACCTCGATAATTATTTTATCTGCTCCATCATCTCTCAACTTTTAAAGTAATGCTTTAGTTGGAGAAACAAGTTTCATTGCATTTATAATATCTTGAGATTGCTATTGCAAAGCTTGAGAGAGCAAGTCATTGATAGACAAGGTTTCCTTCATGAGATGCAATATAAAAAATTATTGATCAATGTGGAGCTTTGGTACTATCTTGAATTAAGTTTAGCAAAACTTCACATGTAGTATTAAAAACATGTTAATCAAATTAGATATTGATCAAAAATGAGAACTTCAACGAGTATCTACATGTCACTGTAAACTGGATATTTGATTCTAACCATTTCCAATCCCAATTTCATCGATATATATCATAACTTGAGAAATTATCAATTCATCTTTGTGATTACAAGAAGCACCAACAATACTAGTAACCATATTTATTTTATGAAATATTGATCAACCCGTATAACTTATATTGTTGCATTTACTAATGGAAATTGTAATTTATGTGCTAAATAATAAATATAATAAGCATATGGACAATCATTCATAATCAAAGCTTGAAACCATTGTTAGAGCATTTCTCAGTTGAACCCACAAGTTTTGCTATCTCAAGCTTTTTGTCAATGTTAGGTGATCAAAACTATATCTTGATTTTTAGTCTACTAAGTCAAGTTTCAGATAGGTTAGAATTGTAGTTGAGTATCAGAGATCACCCTCAAAAGACTGAAGATCGACGAAGACATTTGGAGAACTTATGTATCAGGTATGTGAAGACTGAACAATTATATTTCACTTCATTATACCATCATTCTATCTATTGAGACTTTTTCATATGACTTATAGTAAAATTACAAAGAAGAAGTTTCGAGTCAAGCTTGTCTTGTGAAAAATCTCGAAATATGATTTAGTGATTAGATGTTCAAAGGTCCTTAACAATATTAGTTCTATGAATTAATTTGTGGATCAATTGAAAATTGCCCATGCAAATGATTATATCACTTGGGAATGTTTCAAACATCATAAGAGAGAAATATGAACCTACCAATATTTCTACTCAGGGTAGGTTGGTGAACCAGTTCGCAAACCATACATATCTGAGATACAAAAATACAGGAAGGTTGGCGAACTGGTTCGCAAACCGCAAGTTCAGTTGGGAACAATTCACGAACCCGGTAGGCGAATCGTGGTGAACTGAATTTTATTAGTTGGATAAATAGGCTCGCAGTTGGCTAACCCGATTCACGAACCGTGGTCAACTGGGCTCGGTAGTCTAGTAGGGTTGGCGAAACCGATTCACGAACCGTAGCACCCTGACTCGTGAACAAGCCCTATGGTACCAACTGTCCCGATAATGTTTAGCAAATGCTTAAAGACTTATTATTTTAATATGTTTAGCAATGTTATAACTATGGTAAACACTTCCAAGACTTCATTGATTACTTAAACACTTATGTGTTTGCATCATGATTAATTTATTAGGTGTTCAAAATAAAAATCAAATAGCTTTCAGTTCCTTGGATAACTTGCCAAACTGAACAATCATTATACACAGTTTCGTAACTGAACCTATGAGTATAGACTTTTATTATATTTTGAAGACCTAAAGTGTTTGCTTGATTTTCAAAGTTATCTTAACTTGAATTCTAAACTAACACTGGTCTTTGAAACTATAAATAGAGCATCTCTGTCAACCGGGAAAATCAATCCCTGAAACTTTGTGTCCTAGTTGATTCCAGAGTCGTTCTCTATTGTCTTATGTTTTCTATGTGAAACGTTATTAGGTGTACGACTAAAAGACTTTGCTTTGGGGATTCGTGAAGCTATGTCTGAAAATGCGGGGGTACCAAAATACACCAATACTTTTTATTTAGGCAATCTATATGGACAAACTCAATACAACTCCGAGAGTTAAACTCAATCAAGGAATAGTATCTAGAGTTATATCTCTCTCTCTTGTAATTAGAACATTTACATAAACAAATCCGCGAACCTAACTTATAAGAGATAACTTGGACGGTACCAAAGACCAATGTCCAAGAATCAATCAAGTCGTATCCAACAAACTTGGTCAAATGTATCTACTATGTGTTAGCTCGGTTGAACCCACCAAGCGTTGGTATGTCAAGTTTGGTTGTCATATTTTAGTAAGTCAAAACTAATCTAAGAGTCGCTTGATTATGTACTAGAGACAACTTCGTTTAGGTTAGACTAGAAAGTCTAGGAATGTTGAGACATACAAGTATTACTTGAAGACCTGAAGAACGTGAAGAAGTAACGATCTACAACGACGACATCATCCTTCCTCTTGAGGTTAATAATATTGACTTGAACTGTTTCATTCCTAACGTATCTTTCAAGTCGTGCTATATTGAAAACATAACTGCGAAGCTGTGTATGGATATATTACTCTAGTAGTGAGACATGATCACATGATCATAGTATTAGGGAATTAGACTACGAAGTATAACGCTTATCTTTTGAACTTCGTAGATATGACATCGACATAATCTTATGAATGTTGTTATGATTATGTGAATGGGGAAAGGTGAAGATTTCATCCTAGGAAACAATGTTTTACATTTGTTTAAAGGAAGTACATTCATGAACTTGTTTTATGAATCAAAAGGAAATCGCTAGGCTTATTGGTATGGCTATTCATTGCAAATCCTTGGATTACCAATATGTGTGAGATGGTAGAACCGATTGTAACTCTGTTATGTATCTTGGTATAACTAATCACAATGCCTGACTTATGATTTGGTACGACTAGTTTTGATTAATTAGTGTAACCGATCCTAAGTAATCACCTGATATGGTAAGATCGATATTTGTAATTGGTGTAACCGATCCTAGCGACAGGTGTGACCGATCACAAGCAATACCATGTGTATATGGTAACCGGTCCTGGTAATTGATGTAACCGATCCTGATAACTGATGTAACCGGTCCTGGTAACTTGTGTGACCGATCACAAGTGTTTCCATATTAGGGTATAACCGATTCTAGTGATTGGTAGAACCGATTGAACCCATAGATGTGATTTGATATTTGATCAATCACATAGTTGTCTTGGAATACAGATGAACCATTTCTAAACTTGTTTGGAAGTGTGGTATAATCGATTCTAAGATTGTAAATATGAAAGAGGATTTACAAAAAAGAGATGTCAACATACTTTGAACACGAACGGTAACTCTTATATTTTATTGTTCAAAGATATTCCTTAGTACTCAAGGAGATCCTGTACCGAAATTAATTAAGAATATTTAAATTAAGGTTGTTAGTTTTATATGCTTTAATTACCAGCAATTAAATGCGTATCTCGAGAGAATAAAAATTAGTAATGTGCATTTACTAATTGGACATTTTCTATTGAGAGATTTCGGAAAATATTGGACAAAGCATTTACTGGAATTATGAAAACCGAATGGGAATTAATTACATATCTTGAGAATACTTTCTGTTTTGGAAATTCCTTGGTGTCCAAACTTCCTTGGTCTATAAATACCTAAGTTTGCATTTCTAGCAAACTATCCTAATAGCCAGGCAAACTTCATCTTTTTGTTGTTTCTGGTAGAGCCGTCTAATCGGAGAGGAAAGTACCCTAATTAGGCGAAATCTCTTATGACAGCTCGTTTAAAGACTTTTGTGGGATAAAGAAGCTCTACGAGTACCGTTGGTGGGAAACTAGATAATTGCAGTGTTATTAGTTTTTGATTGATTTGATTGACTAACAGTTGTTAAAACTTTGATTGCACCTAGTTTATTTATTCTTGAGAATATTCTCTTCTGATATGAGATTCACTCAAACTAGATCGAAGTATAGACGGGATCTTTAGAACTGTTTGTAGATCTAAAGACATCTTGTGATAATCCATTATTAACAGACTTTGTTCTGTGTGTGATTGATCACAAGAGATTCAAGTGGTGTTGTGCAGGTTTTATTTGAAGATTAAAGAAGATTTGAAGACGAAGAAGATTTCTTATTGGTTTTTCATATCTTTATGTTGCACAAACCTTGATCGGTTGGGATCCAACTAGAATCGGATTTATTCGATTAATTAGTTGTGTGAGATCGGCATTCACAATATATCTCTATGAGATTTTCTTGGATTGAGTGTGAATCTAAACTTGACTGCTTCTGTAGTTATTGGATAGATTGATCTAACCTGGCAAAGGAGTTTATTAGTTTAAACAGAAGAGCCTTTGCATATGACTTGAGATATCTTTATCTGGAAAGAATCAATAGAGTTGTTACAAAACAGATTTGTTGTTCCTTTACTGTTTGGAATACGATCCAAAGGAATTGTTCCAGTGTGTGCACTCATCGAAGTCGGAAGCGCAGGGATACTGAGGAAACTAAGTGAACTAGGGGTAGTTGCTTGGTCTCAACTATACGAAGTTGGTTTAGATTTTGTATATCGGCTTAATTCTGAGAGTATTCAATTCTGGACTAGGTCCCGGGGGTTTTCTGCATTTGCGGTTTCCTCGTTAACAAAATATTGCCGTGTCTTTTACTTTTTTATTTCCGCAATTATAATTAGAAGTAAAATACACAAACGTTAACTCCGCTTTACTTGATAGTGATCCTATAAAGTTTGGTTAAGTCCGAACCTATTACAAAGTAATCACACTTTGGTTGTCGTATTTCCACAATCTCGTATCCATAGACAATCACACAAAGTGTGAATACCGATTTGTAGTATTGTCTCGACTTTGTCCATAGACAATCACTTTCGGTAAGAGGACTTATAGGTGGATAAATTAAAGATTGTGGTGTATTTGGGTACCCTCGTCTTTTCACTATGATTGATCAACGCATAACCTGTGATATTTCAATTATAAAGATACACAATATAATGCGGAAAAAGAAATAACACAGACACCAGAAATTTTGTTAACGAGGAAACCGCAAAAGCAGAATAACCCAGGGACGTAGTCCAGATTAAAATCCAAACTGTATTAAGCAGCTACAGACACTAGCCTACTACCAATTAACTTTAGAGTGGAATGTAGTTGAGCTCTAAAAGGTATCCCACCGATTAAGCGCCTCTTGAATCCCAGCAAGACTACGCGCTCTTAGCTGACGTCACACCAACTAAGAGTTGCTTCAAATCAATTGAAGACTTTAAACCAAATCTTCCTCCCACAGATTAAGCTTATATATGATTTCCTTTTACAATTAAAATTTTTGATCAAAGGTGATGGAAATCGATAGCAATAGACAAAGTCTAGCTAACCTCAAAATCCGGACTTATGCAACCCGAAGTGCAGCCTAGATTATTATTCACCTCATAAGTTTAAAACTTGTGGAATCAACAAAGTTTGAGATGAAGAGAACTTTGATGATTTCTATCTATCTTGATCGAGTGAGAAGCTCAACTATCAATCAAGATCAGGATACTCGAGTTATCAAGAGAATATAATTGGACCTGGCTTCATGAATCCCTATGGAATCTTTGTAGTCGCTAAACCCTAAAAGGGTTAGGAAGAGGACGACTCTAGATACAACTAGGACACACCAAATATTAGTGTCGGGATTCAAAAATCCCAGTTGCTTGAAGTTCCCCTTTTATAGACATTCAAAGCATAGGTTGCTTTAGGTTTAAGCTAAGATAGCTTTGAAACCAGGCAATCAATATCCACCATTAGATGAATCTTTGAATCTGATTTACATAAACAAGATATACACTCTGGTTAGGTGAAACCGTAACCCTACTGTGTATAAAGACTATGTTCAAGGTGGTTAGTCGAAACTAGCCAATTTGAACTTAAATGCTAAATACTCATTTTCATGAACATGTAAGACATTAACCTTGAGTCACAATCATGTGATCAAATAAGTCTAGTTTTTTTAGAGAATTAATCAAATGCAAATTATCTCGTAGAATTAATCGACGTGGTTAGTAGGTGTACAAAGTATAAATACCATTGCCGTTCGTGAGTCATTTTAGACACAGTACGTGTACCGGTTTGTAAGCTAACGAGCCAAACCAAGTTCCGGAGTCAACAAAACTATTTAGTTATGCGTACCGGTATGGATACCTTAAGACTATCACCGGTTCCGGAGTCCACATAACTATTTTGGTTTGTGTACCGGTTTGGATACACAACTGAGTTCGGGAACACAAAACTATTTTGGTGCGTGCACCGATTTGGATACTAACCCGGTTCCGTGACCACAGTTCTTAAATGGTTTGCATACTAGTATGCTTATCGATCCGGTTAACGAGTTGAACATATTTTCACATGGTGTGAATAAGAATATGCGTACCACAAATCTGCAAGTCGATATATAGTTACTCCGCTACGTGTACGAATACATGTCAGACATATAACAATTTTCCCAGTTTGTAAAACTGATAACACTGTCTTGTATTCGAATCTAAAGTAGTTCTATATTTTTATCTAAATCGATTCGAAACATTCCCGAATAATATCAATGACACATATCACAGATCCATGCTATTTTCGAATGACACAACTTGAATCGTGATTTTGATTCCGATCAATAAATTGTCCTTAACCAAAATTCATCAAGTATGAACAAATGTTCATTAAGCTAAGCCATTATATTTCTAGAACTAATTACCAAGATAAACTTGACTTGAAATTCTTGTCTATGCATGATAGTCTAATTAGTTATGCGACATCGTCTCAAATGATAGAAAAGTGAATATAACTTGAGAAATAGGTGGTTCAGTTTTCACTTATCTTTTGTTGATGAAGTTCTCCAAAAGGTTTGGTTGATCTCACCTTCAAATGGTAGAACGCAGTGATGACTGTCGTGATCCACTGTTTCTCAACTACATTTTTATCCTAGTCCGAGACTTAACTAATTGTAGACTACAAATCAAGATATAGTTTTGACAACTAAATTTGATCACAAGCTTGAGATAGCAACACTTGTGAGTTCGACCGAGCAGTGCTCTAACAATCTCCCTCTTTGTCAATTTTAGTGACAAAACTATCAATATATATGGATAAAAAACAAAGCTTTGACAACTCATCCAATCCATCATGTCTTGATTTCCTTGGCTTCTTCAACTCCTTGAACTCTTCGTAATTTCAAGAAGCAATAATTCTGAACGTGTTCAACTCAGCATCGTTGTTGCTGAAGATCAGTATCCATAGCGATAACAACTTTGAAAACAAATATTCTCAATCGTTGTTATACAGAAACATAGTATTATTACTTCTCCAAAGTTCAATTGTATCCCAACTCTGAAGTAATACTACGGTGATATGTTTCTCCCCCTTAATCAATACTTACATCTTTTGCATAATAGGTGAAACATATAAATTATCGATTCACTCCCCCTTACATAATGATCCGTAAACCATATGTATGTAGTATGAAACTACTAAATAATTCTCCCCCTTTTTGTCAACAAAATTGGCAAAGGTACGAAAATCGCGGGATTGTAATTAATACAATCAAAAGATATGTCAAGTTTTAAGGAAGTTAGAGATACTACATTATAACAGAGTTAAAATGCAACTCTACATATCAACTTTATTTAGATGATGTCACATAGTAAGAAATACTTAGCGCTCATCTAGGAGAGTTAAGATACAAGAATCCCCTTTAAATTCCACAACCACACTCCCCACAAAGATATAGCAATTAAGCACAAGTTCATTTAAGAACTCTCCCCCCATTTGATGTGATTCCCAAGAGAACAACATGAGTGACCTTACTTTATGAAAAAAAAAGGATTTTGTTGGAAATTAACATATCACATGGATTTGTATCCTGAATATCGACTTAAATTAATCTCAACGCCAGTTACAAACAGAAAGATAATTTCAATCGGTATGACTCAACATAAGAAAATCTTATGGAGTGTGTAACGCAGTAATAACACAGAAGTGTGATCATGAGTAGACCAATACTGCGAGAAATTCTCAAAGAGTTTGTTCTATTTTTCGTTTATAAAAAACATAATAGAATTAACTTTTGAGCATATATGAAATATCAGCTTGATTCACGAAAACGTAAAGGAACATATATTTCATAAGATATTGATCAATACACAAGAATATCCATGGGGATCAAGTGTTGCTATCATCTTATCTAAGAAACAAACTTGTAAAGAGCATACAAGTTGATTTGCTTCTTAGAATGAAGGATCTATCTATTCCGCCGGTATTTACACCAAGAATGGCTACCAAAAGCGTATAAAAAGATTTCATTGACAAAAAAGAAGATGCACATATATATAACTCATTAAGAATCGTGCATCATATGTTCACATATAAACCAAGGAGGTCGTGAACATTCAAGCAATAACCGAGTTCAATAACACTCAAGACTTAAACTATGAATCATGATCAAAAGAGATTTAATGATCAAAGTTGTCATATAAGTGTTAGAGAGTGTTTTTCTAATGCCAAACATATTATAGAAATAGTTTGAATGCATCTGAAAAATATTTGGCAGGAACCCGACCCTAAGTTACGAAAGAAAGACATAAAAGATAGTTCGTGAATCTTGGCCCTCATGGTACACGTACCAGTATGCGTACCATCCTTTAAAAAAAAGTCTAGGAACTTTTTAATATGTATACTGGCATGCATACCCCTTGGTTCACGAAATCCAGAGTTTCCATGGTACACATACCTGTATGTGTACCCTTCTTTAGATGTCGATATTCGATACGCTTGTTTTTCCCATAACTTCTTCGTCTGAACTCGAAATGACTTCATTCTTTTTGTATTCTCTTTGTAATTGAATTATCTTCAAGATGGTGATGATAAATATTTAATTTGAATGAGTTAAGTTTGGTATTTGGCATGTCTCTTGATTGTAATCATCTTTGCTCCTTTTCGTTACACTTCTTCCACTTCTCTTCGACTTGGGCACTTGGATACTTTGCAATAATTCTATTCTTAGATCTTTTTAGCACTTTGTAACTCATTTTTGGATGATTCACCTAATAGAGACAAATAAGAGAAAACAAGAGTAATAACAAGAATACATGCAAGAATAATAGCCAACATGATATGTGCGCCATAGTTCTTTTGCTTTCCTCACCGTATTCATAATAGGGAATTTCTTGGTGAGGATGCACTTTCAACACAACCAAGTTGTGTTGGGGTGAATAATGTATTGCTCACCACAGATGGTTGAAACAAACTTTTCCACATCTATGGATTTTTCACCATCTATAGTTTTTGGCTTATTTCGTTTCTTCTTTCACCAATTCTTGCATTTCACTTTTGGATTATCATGAAATATATCACTTTTAGACCCATTCATATCTAAATCCATCTTTCCAAATAATTTTTTAACTTCAAACATCATGGATTTTTCTTTTTCCATAGTCATGGAATTTTATGGGAGATCATTCCTTTTCACACTCAATGCATTATTGACTTTCTTTGGTACCCACTTCTGAGTATGTTTAGGAACAACCAGAACTTTCTTCCCATTCGAATGAGAATTGGATTGACTATTTTTTTGAAAGTTAGTCTTTCTCTAATTGGGAGCATCGGATCTTGTCTCTGTCTTTACAAAGTTAACCTTTTGATAATCATTACAATTGTGAAAAGGTTTTGTATGACGTTTATAAGCATATCTTGGTTATCAAAACACTAATTCTTTTGCTTAAAGGTTGGACAATTATAACCTGTAATATTAAGGGGATTAACCTTAACATATGATCTAGGTTTCATAACTTATTGTGGTACCCAAACAAGAACATCATGAAGTTTTTCATTCCTTATACGAAAACGGCATACCCTTTGAAGGTGACCTTTATTTCCGCAATAACAGCAACCATAAGGAATGCTCTTACCTGGATTCGTATGTGCTGGCTTTGGAGGTTGATATATTTTGCTCTTTCGAACCTTAAAGCCAGAGTAGGTATTTCACTTTTGTCATCAGTGGAAATGTTGAGAAGAATCACTAACCTTGACAAATTTTACTTCTTTTCTAATACTTGGAGCATCTATTCTCTTATAGCCCAATCCTCGTGTATCACGATGATTTTTACTTGCTCCTAACATAGTGGTTAATTTGTTTGAACTAGTATTGAACTTTTTCAAGTCCTCTTCAACATCTTGATTTTATCAAGAGCAGCAGCAAGATCAGCCTCAAGGCGTTTTTATCTGTCTTCAAAAATAATTTGTTGAGAGTTAATCCTTGCTTCAGATTCTGCAAGTTTCTATTCCAACAAAAAATATTTCTGATAAAGATTATCACATTCAAGTGACTTCTTACGTAGGTATTCCTCAAAATCTTTGAGGATCGATTCGTTAGAGCGATTCGAAACAAAAAGACTTGCGTAAATTCTTCTTAATTTCTTGTTTCCTCGACAGAGATGGGTCAGAAAAGGAGTAACACAAGGAGTCGTCAACTTTTCAACCGGTTCCAATAACTTAACATACTTTGAGATTTCCTCATCAACGTCTCTATCAATATCTGAGTCACCTTCATCAGAAAGTTTATCCAACTGTTCTTGTAGGCGTGCTTCCCAGTTATCAAAAGTTTCTACATCCATAGGATATTTAGATATTGATCTAGATGTGACAGTTTCCTCAGGTGTTGGATCCAAACTTTGATCAAAATCAACTGGTTGATTCTGAACTGGTGATATGTTATTAGAGATAGTACGTTCGTCCATAGAATCAGACTGCTTCAAACATAAACTTATTAGGTCTTAGCGTTTTTGCCTGCTCCGATACCAATTGAAAACACTAGGGTACAAAAATACACCACCACTTTTTTTTAGACAATATGTATGGACAAACTCAATACAACTCTGAGAGTTAAACTCAATCAAGGATTAGTATCTGGATTTATATATATCTCTCTCTCCCTCTCTTGTAATTAGAACGCTTACAGAAACAAATCCGTGAACCTAATTACAAAGAGATAATTTGGGACGGTACCAAAAACCAATGTCCAAGAATCAATCAAGTCGTATCCAATAAACTAGGTCAGATGTATCTACTATGATTGATCAACGCACAACCTATGATATTTCAATTATAAAGATAAACAATATAATGCGGAAAAAATAATAATGCAGATACCAGAATTTTTGTTAACGAGGAAACCGCAAATGCAGAAAAACCCCGGGACCTAGTCCAGATTAAACACTAAACTATATTAAGCAGCTACAGACATTAGCCTACTGCTAATTAACTTCGGAATGGAATGTAGTTAAGCCCTAAAAGGTATCCCAACGATTAAGGTACAGTCGCGCTCCTTGCGCCTCTTGAATCCCAGCAGGAATCCGCGCAATTGATTCCCTTAGATGACGTCACACCAACTAAAAGTTGCTTCAACACAATTGAAGACTTTAAACCAAATCTGCGTCCCACAGATTAAGCCTATATATGATTTCCTTTTACAATGAAAAAGTTTGATCAAAAGGTGATGAAAATCAATAGCAATAGACAATGTCTAGCTAACCTCAAAATCCAGACTTATGCAACCCGAAGTGCATCCTAGATTATTATTCACCTCACAAGTTAAAAACTTGTGGAATCAACAAATTTTGAGATGAAGAGAACTTTGATGATTTCTATCTATCTTGATCGAGTGAGTAGCTCAACGATCGATCAAGATCAGGATACTCGAGTTATCAAGAGAATATAATTGGCCCTGGCTTCACGAATCCCTATGGAGTCTTTGTAGTCGCTAAACCCTAAAAGGTTTAGGAAGAGGACGACTCTAGATACAACTAGGACACACCAAAAAGTAGTGTCGGGATTCAAAAATCCCAGTTGCTTGAAGTTCCCCTTTTATAGACATTCAAAGCATAGGTTGATTTAGGTTTAAGTTAAGATAGCTTTGGAACCAAGCAATTAATATCCACCATTAGATGAATCTTTGAATCTGATTTACATAAAAAAGATATACACTCTGGTTAGGTGAAACCGTTACCTAATCATGTATAAAGACTATGTTCAAGGTGGTTAGCCGAAACTAGCCGATTTGAACTTAAATGCTAAATACTCATTTTCATGAACACATAAGACATTAACCTTGAGTCACAATCATGTGATCAAATAAGTCTGGTGTTTTTAGATAATTAATCAAATGCAAATTATCTCGTAAAAATAATTTAATCGCACTTGAAAATAATCAACATGGTTAGTAGGTGTACAAAGTACAAATGTCATTGTCTTTCGTGAGTCGGTTTAGTCACAGTACGTGTATTGGTTTGTAAGCTAACGAGCCAAACCAAGTTCCGGAGTCAACAGAACTATTTAGGTATGCGTACCAGTATGGATACCTTAAGACTATCACCAGTTCCAGAGTCCACATAACTATTTTGGTTTGCGTACCTATTTGGATACACAACTGAGTTCGAGAACACAAAACTATTTTGGTACGCGTACCGGTTTGGATACTAACCCGGTTCCGTGACCACAGTTCCTAAATAGTTTGCATACGAGTATGCGTACCGATCTAGTTCATGAGTTGAACAGATTTTCACATGGTGTGCATAAGAAATCAAATAGATTTCCATACCTTGATCTTTAATCTAAACGGAAATCAAATAGGCTTATCTGTTAGAGGCAGATTGGTATTAAAAGACTTCACTTCGACTGAAGGAACTCTTACGATGTCAAAGACGTCAGGTAAGGGAATCAAGTGCGTAGAACCTTGCGAGGTTCAAGAGCTGTAAGGAGCGCGACTGTAACTGAATCGCTTGGAGGGTGGGTTCGGTCTTAACAACATTCTAGTCCGAAGTCTGATAGTAGGCTAGTGTCTGTAGTGGCTTAATACAGTATGGTGTTCAATGTGGACGAGGTCCCGGGGTTTTTATGTTATTGCGGTTTCCTCATTAACAAAATTTATGGTGTCTTGTGTTTTTCCTTTCCACATTATATTGTTTATCTTTATAATTGGATTTCCACATGTTCGTAAATATTCAATCTAATTAGATATGTCTGCTTAATTGTAATGGATACGAGACTAGTTTCTTGTAGAATTCATATCTTGAAAGATAGATAACAAGTTTAATCACTTGGAAGAATTCCGATTGAATTATTTGGATACGACTAGATTGATCTTGGATATTGATTTTTCAGATCGTCCAAGTACTCTGCTTAACAATCAGGTTCATAGACCTTGTGTCTACATACATACTGATTGATTAGAGGTTGAGATATTTAATCTATATACATATTGTCAAGGATCATTCAGTTGGTATACTTGCTATTGTATTAATTTTTGTCTATATAGGTTGCCGACGAAAAATTTGGGTTGCGTTTTCAATTGGTATTAGAGAAGGTAAACACTGTTGACCTAATAAGTCTGTGTTTGAAGTGGTCTGTATTATGGACAAGAGTGCAATCTCTATTAACGTACCACCAATTTTTGATGACATAAATTACTTATGGTGGAAAACTGTTATGCGTCTCTTCTTACAAGCCCGTGACTTTCAGACATGGATTCTTGTTGTAAGAGGATATATAATGCTCCACTAGTTGGATAAGGAGCTGCTGCTGTTCCTAAAGGCATAGAAACATATGACGATGAAGAAATCAAAGATGTTAAATGCAACTCTGATGGATTGAACTCCATTATCCACGCCATAAGCCAAGATATTCAACATCATGTGTCTAGGTGCACTAAATCAAAAGATGCTTGGGATATCTTAGAAATCGTATTTGAAGGGAATTTCGTAGAAAAGAAGCCAGGCTTCAAAACTTAACTTCTGACTGGGAAAACCTTTGTATGTCTGATGAAGATACGTTTGAGGAATTTAATCACAAATTGTTAGAAATAGTGAATGCTTGTTATTTATTAGGAAAGACTATTCCTGAACGGGATATTGTGATGAAAATTATGAGATCTTTGCTAGCTCGATACGAGTCTAAGAAACATGCCATCATGAAAGAAAACGATCTTACTACACTTTCTAGTAGTAATCTTGTTAGAAAGTTAAAGATTTTTGATCATGAACAACAAACTAAAGCTGACAAAGGTATTGCGTTCAAAGCACTTAAAAACACTGATGTACTTGCTAAAATAGAAATTGTTGCTATCTTTGAGAAAGAGCTTGTTAACGAACTTTCATATGAAGATCTTGAAAATTCGGTTTCTCTTATTACAAGATAGTTTAGAGATCTTATAAAAAAAGAATAAACGGTTTTCAAGAGAACGTCCTTCATCATCAACCAAACCTCATGATCGTATTACCCCTAAAAAGGATGATGATGAAAATACGCCACAGTGCTTCAAGTGTAGAGGTTTTGGTCACTTTGCCAATGAGTGTCCAAATCGACGAAAATACACTGACAACAAGGGTCTTGCTGCAACCCTTGATGAAACTAATTATCATTATAATTCAGAAGAAGAAAAAAGTTCAATCTTAACATTTCTAGCTAAAACAACTAATCTTGATGAGAGTAGTGATACTCACATCAATCTTGAAAAGCTGTTTGAAGATCCCTCATCCATAAATTTTGAGGATTTAATGGATTTTTCTCCTTCGAAAATCACATTACTGATCTTCCAGAAACATCTCTGATGTGTCTGACAGCTGAAACTGGGAGTGTTTCTGATCCTCTTCTCAACCGATCATGTCCTTATTGTACAACTGAAGGTCATGAACTTCAACAATGCTTCAAGTACAAGCAGAAAGTGAGGTATGTCAATAAACTGCAGCGGAGGGGGAGTCGTTTGACAAATGTTATTAAACTCTTCCAAAAGCCGGACCCAACTAAGGTATGTAACCCCGTTTCTATTTCTTCTTCTAAAAGTGTTATCGAGGAAAAGGTCAAGTCAAAGGGAAAGAAGGGTCACGGTCTAAACGATCGAAAGAAATGGAAATTCACAATCCAGTGAAGTAATCAAGTGGTGAGCTTACTGATGCTTCGGAGTTACCTTGTCTAATCATAGAGAAGGTGTTGAAAACATAAGGGAAAGGATTGATAGGGCTCTAGTTAATGTGGACTGGTTTGAATGTTTCTAGATGCAATAGTCTATCATCTAACCAGAACTGCCTCGGATCATAATCTTTTTCTAATTATTTTCGATCTAATAAAGGTTAAGCAGGATAGGCCATATAAATTTTTTAGAGGTTGGATGGAACATAAGGATTACAACACATTTATAGAAAATGCTTGAAGTGTAAACAAATTGCATGCTAACAATGATTTTCATAAATGTTTGAATGATTTGGCTGGGGACTTCAAGGATTGGAATAAGAATGTTTTCAAAAACATTTTTAAAAACAAGGAGTTGATTTTAAAGAAAATTGATAAGGAAAATGGTAAACCTGGTCATTAGGTATCTAGGAAAAAACTTTTGGACTTAGAAAAAGATCTAGAAACTTGGAATAAGATAGAAAACATTTACTGGCTAGAAAATAGTAGAGATAATTTTTTTAAAGAGCATGATAAATGTACAAAATACTTCCATGTGGTGGCGTCGAATATGAAAAGACACAATACTATACATTCTTTAAGAGACCGTTCCGGTATATGGTTAGAAGAGAAAGAATAGTTAGATGTTTTACTTAGAAATCATTTTCTGGGTATAAGTACAACTGCGGGTAATAATATTGATCTTATTTTTGATCAAATTATTCCTAAAGTTATATTTTATTTGGGAAATGAGAATCTAACCAGATTACCTTTTTAGCATGAATCCGTGGGGTTCACTGGGTCCAGATGGATATCCGCCGTTTTTTTTCTTCCAGAAACACCGGAATCTCTTGGAAGATGATGTTTATGGACTGGTTACAAAGTTTTTTGAATCGGGTAAACTTCCAATAGCTTTGAATGAAAATTTTATTGCTTTGATTCCAAAAGTAGAAAATCCAATTACCCCGGTTGATTTCAGACCAATCAGTTTGAGTAATGCTCTTTATAAATTAATCTCGAAGATTTTAGCTACTAGATTGAAAACTGTTTTGGATAAAATAATTGCTCCGAATCAATAAGCTTTTATTCCTAAACGGCAGATTGTTGATAATATTGTTATTGCATATGAAAGGTTGCATTCCATGAATACAAGCAAGACCAAAAAAGGATTTTTGGCTTTGAAGTTGGATTTATCAAAAGAATTTGATAAAATGGAATGGCGATTTATTATGCACATGTTTAGGAATTTTGGTTTTAGTAATAAATGGTGTGATTTAATTTTTGAATGCATTTCAACAGTTGAATCTACTGTTCTGCTAAATGGAATTCCAGGCTTACAATTTAGCCCAACAAGGGGTTTCCGACAAGGAGATCCTTTGTCTCCATATTTGTTCATTACAACTTTGGAGGGTTTGTCTAGACTTTTCAATTATGCTGAACAGAATAAAACTTTCTTGGGTATGCGAATTGATAAAAATTGTCCTGTCATATCTCATTTACTATTCGCAGATGATTGTTTTATATTCTGTAAAGAGGATATATCTGAACTTAGGCAATTGATGAATATATTGGATGTTTTTAGTAGATCTTCAAGGCAAAACATTAATTATCATAAATCGGGGGTTTTCTTTAGTAAAAAGGTTAATAATAAACACATTAAGATCCTAGCTAGAATGATGAGGGTTCAATGAATATCAAAGGATGAAAAAAATATTTGGGGACTCCTCTATTCTTTAATAGGCAAAGATCTTTAAATTTTGAAGCTTTGCTAGAGAAAGCATATAAGACTCTGCATGGATGGAAAGCAAAGCTATTGTCTCAAGCGGGTCGTACTGTGCTGATCAATTCAACATTATCTGCTTTTCCAATATATCAGATGCAATATATTGAATTTCCTTCAGATGTACTTGACAAGTTTGACAACATACAAAGAGATTTCTGGTGGAATAAAAGTATCCTTAAGAAAGCTTATTACCCGAAAACTTGGTGTAAGATTTGTACGCCTAAATCTTGTGGGGGGTTGGTTATACGAAATCCACATAAAATGAATATTTCTTTGTTAAGTAAGCTAACATGGAGATTATTAAATAATCCAAATGATTTATGGGTTAGACTGCTTAGGGGTAAATATTTTCCAAGAAACCATCCTTTTCATAAAAAATAATATTATAATGCATCTTGGATATGGACTAGTATTATTAGAGGAATTGAATTCATAAAAGAAAATAGTATTTGGGAGGTTGGCAATGGAAGAAATATTCAAATTGCAAAGGATAACTGGATTCCTAGGCATGGTATTTTAAATGATTGGAAGAATGAGGAGTTAGTATATGTTTCAGACCTAATTGATATGCATGGTATTGGGATGTAGATCTTATTGATTCGGTGTTTCCAAGAAATATTGCGTCTAGAATTAAATCAATTCATATAAGTGACAATAATCAGAATAGACTGAGATGGATGGAAAATAGAAATGGTGAATTTACGACTAGGTCTGCATATCGTATTTTATCTAATGAACATCATAACAATTCAGATAAACTATGGAATCAAATCTGGAAGACGAAATGCATACCCAGGGTAACTCTGTTTACATGGAAAATGGCAGCAGATGTTTTATCTCTGAGAGCAAAAATGAATTCAGTTTTAAAGCATGTAGATTCTCATTGTCTCTCATGTAATGCAAATGTGCCTGAAACTTCAGCACATTTGTTTGTTCATTGCTCATTGACTACAACAGTCTGGTTTGGATTGGGTATTCAGAAGCCAAGTTATGCTTAAGATTTCTTATCTTGGATAAGAAATTGGTTTACTTCAGAACTTTGGGAATGGAAAGAAATTTTTGCAGTCATATGCTAGAAAATTTGGAACCATAGAAATGTTGTAAATTTTAACAGGGCCAAGCCAAATCCTATAGAGTGCATTAAGGAGATTAGAAAGTTTTTGAATGATTGGAAAAATAGTTCAGTAGATGCATTTTATAAACCAAGAAAAAGAATAAAAAATAGAGTAAGCAATGGGAGTGATTCTAACAATGAAAAGCATGGGAGCTTTACTGTTGATGCTTCTTATGATGAAGTGGATGGTTCTTTTGGCATTGGAATCATCTACTGGCGGCACAATATTATTGCTAACATTCTGTTTTTTTTAGGGTATACCACAGGACCAACTGCAGCGGAAGGATTAGCGATCTACAAACTGTGCAATGGGCAGGGGAGATAGGCGTTGATAATATCAAAGTTACAACAGATTGTAAAGATGTGGTGAGTTTTTTGGGTAACAGAACATCCTCTTGTGACTGGAGAGCAAAAGCTATTTTGAAGGATGTGTTATCTTGTGTGGGTAATAGTATGTTTGAATGTAATTATGTAAATAAAAGTTATAATGGGGAGGCGAACAAACTAGCAAAATGGAGTCGTGTAAAAAAGAAATGTTTTGTACTCTACTAGTATAAGCTTGAAAGATAAAATCCTAGATGGTATTGTAAAGAGACATAACATTTTGTTGTGCAGCAGTTAGCGTTTAAGAAACTTTCTTTTATTAAAAAAAAAACTGATTTGCCATTTAAAAAGGCTCTTCCTCCATGTACCCCCAGAAACTCTAACGATACCCCTTGATCCCTATCAACTTATCTTTCTACCCCATCAAACTGCCTCAATTCTTATACCCAACAATCGTATACTAGAATGGCAGAATACTCGGTAAAGTATTATCTTCATCTTCTTCTTTCCTTCTTCAGATTTTAAAAGAAACTGGTGACACAACTCAATCGTCTTTTTCTCTGCTTCAATCTGAAAGTGCCTAATTTTATTAACCTCAATTATCCCAAAAACAAAAAAACCCTAGTTTTTCATCTTGATTTCTCTTATTCTAAGTTTTTCTCTGTCCGATTCACCCTCTGCAAAAAGAAAAAAAAATACAAATCCACCACAAAAGAAACGAAAAGAAAGCCAGAATCTCTTAAATTACACAGAAGTTAGATTTTGGGTTGAGAATTTTGGGTTCGTAAGTTCTATATGGGTGATGTTTATGCTGGTGAAGGTCTAATGGGTAAAACTAGGGTGTTTCATACTTGTGAGGATTGTAGTAGATATGTTGGGGAGTTTAAGTGAAATGATAAACGCATGGTCCTGACTATTACCATTTCAGGTAATTTTCAATCCACCATAATAAGAACTATTGTAGGTGAATGTTGTCAGTTTCTGGCAATATTTCACAAGGTCATTTGAACAATTATCACAGAAGTGACGAGCCCCGAGCAAAAGCCCAACACCTACTATGTCCTTAATTTTGAGTTTTAAAGTAAAGTAGGAATAATTTCATGTTTTAAATACTCAGAGATGATAAGAAAAAATGATCAATCAGAAAAATGAAGAAAATTATAAAACGCTAGCTAGTCACAAATCCACAATGAGTATCAAAAGCTGTAAAGCGAATATAGCATGTCTATATCACGCAAATAAGAAAACAACAATAAGTTCAAATACTGCATACGAGTTTGACAACTTAGGGTTTTCATAACAAACTAATTCTCTAATGTTCACAATTTTAATGGAGTTTTTCTCTCCATCTACGGTTATCTAAATAACAGGGGTATGTGTATCAAAAAAACTCGATTATTTCTCAAAATTTGTACAAACCGAATTTCAACTTCTTTTCCAACTAACAGGGGTACCGTTAGAGTTTCTGGGGGTATACCAAGGTAGTTAATATCACATATCGGTCTTGTATCGGTTGGGTCCGATACACCTATACAAAAGATAATATCGGTTGTTATCGGTGATACAACATTAAAACTAGAATTTCAAATATTTATAAAACCATAGTAAAAAATAATAAGAATCATGCATATATCTCAAATTTCCAAAATACCAAAATACAAGGTTGTTCATTAGCTAGCATTGTGATTGTTGTCCCATTATGCCGGTAAATCTTTCTTATTATCCTTCACTTTTATGTTTTACATTTCCCTGCCCTGCAATCGGAATATTGTTTCCATCTTATATCCTACCATATAGTTGTTGATTTTATATCATAAATATAGTAAGACTTTTTTAACTTTTCCACGTTGTTACTTGTTTGTAAAGACTACATGCATGTTGATGGAAAATTTATTCATTGAAACCGATATTATCGATGTATAAGTAAAACCGATATATCGTTCCGTACCGGCCTGTACAACCGATAATATCATTTCATCTTTGTATCGCCGATATTTTCAGTATCGTATAGGTATTTTCCGATATCCAATAAAAACCTGTAATATCGGCCTGTACAACCGATATTGACTACCTTGGGGTATACAGAGGAGAGCAGCAGTTAGCATTTAATAAAAACTTTCTTTTAAAAATATACTACGGCTACGGATCGTCTGTTACCAAAACCCTCTGTTCCTCTATTCCACCCAATCCTTGATAGCCACGTATCTCCTATTATAACTACCACATTTAACAAATTTGGACGTGATAGATACTTGACTAATTAAAAGGAGATTTTCTAAGAGAAAAATTAGGAAATATTTGATTTACCGTATATCTTTTATTCCCAGTAGCATATACTCCCCAATATCATCTTCTTCTTTAGTTTGCTTAGCTTTTGAGTTGTGTTTCGTTTTTGTTCATGGAGCATCAGGAGGTAACATTTTTTTTCTGCAATTTTTTCTTCTTAACTTCTTGCTTATATTGAATTATGTTTATTGTTCGTACATTAAAAATATGGGTAGTTTTCGTAATCTAGTTGTGTTCGACCAATTTTTCTTTTTGTAGACCACAATCTCTGAAGATGAATGTGTGGACGTTGGATCTCACATACGTCGTAGATTGGATTTTGACAATGGTATAAATTTAAATGTTTCTACAGAAGAAGAGAAATATGAAGATATGACTAATCTTGTAAATTCTAATGACCGTGTTAATCTGGTTCACTCTAAAATTTGGAAGGAACAGGTACCAGTAATTGGGATGGAATTTGAGACCGAAGACGAAGCATTTAAGTTTTACAACACATATGTGTTCAATTTTGGTTTTAGCATTAGAAGAAGTACATTACATTGTTTCAATGATGGCAGATTGAAAGATAGGCTTTATGTTTGTTCAGCGCAAGGTACACGTGGGAATGATAAACATGATGTTAATGTCAAAAAACATCGCGCGGAGACAAGATTTGATTGCCTAGCAAGGTTGAAAATTAGTTTCACAAAAAATAATAAGTATAAAGTTGTCGATTTTTTTGCTAATCATACACATATCACTACTACTCCTAGTAAGTCTCATTTATTTAGATTGCAGAGGAAAATGAGTATTGCAAACACCACACAAGCAGATATGGCCGAAGCATCAGGAATTGCTCCTAGAGAAACTATGGAATTTTTAAGTAGACAATCTGATGGCCGTCAAAATGTTGGATTTATAAATGTGGATTATAAAAACTATTTACGCTCTAAGCGAACGATTAGAATGAAAACAGGGGATACAGGTGGTGTGTTAGAGTATCTGCAGAAAATGCAATCAAATGATCCTAATTTCGTTTATACTATTCAAGTTGACGAAAATGATTTGATAACAAATATTTTTTGGGCTGACGCAAGAATGATGGTAGACTATGATTACTTCGGTGATGTGGTAAGTTTCGACACTACCCATAGAGAAAACAAAGATGGAAGACCCTTTGCCATGTTTGTTGGAGTAAATAATCACAGGCAAACCATTATATTTGGTGCTGCTTTATTATATGATGAAACAACGGAAACTTTCATGTGGTTATTTGATACTTTTGCTGAAACTATATCTGGGAAGAAGCCTAAGTGTATTTTTACTGACCAAGATGCAGCAGTGGCTAAGGCACTGGCTTCACAATGGCCAGAAACATGTCATTGATTGTGTATCTGGCACATGTTTCAAAATGCTGCAAAACATTTAAGCCATGAGTTTCAAAAATTTAATGATTTCACAAAAGATTCTAATAATTGTGTATATAATTATGAAGATGAAGAAGAATTTACAGATGCTTGGAGGAAGATTCTCGCAAAATATGATCTCAACAACAATGTTTGGTTAAATACATTATTCAGTTTAAGAGAAAAATGGGCGTTGGTTTATGGGAGGGATACTTTTTGCGCAGAAATGACCACAACTCAACGTAGTGAAAGTTTGAATAGTGTTATAAAAAAAAATACATCAACTACACTTATGATTTAGTGCTATTTTTTGAGCATTTTGAAAGAATGGTTGACTCTTGTCGCTACGATGAATTAAAGATGGATTTTAAACTAAGTCAAAGTAATCCTGCAATGATGTTTCCGGTGAAAATTTAAAGCATGCTGCGGAGATTTATACACCGTCGGTGTTCGAATTATTTTAGAAGGAATTGTGTAGAGGTCATGATTGTGTTTTGAACATTGTCAGTGAGAATGAGACAGTGAGTAAATATGCAGTTACTCCTCATGGAAAGAAATATCATCGTACAGTCGTCTTTGATTCACTTAATAATGATGTTTCATGTAGTTGTAGGAAATTTGAGTTTGCGGGTTACTTATGTTCACATGCTCTAAAGGTTCTCTCAGGAAAAAACATCAAGGCTATTCCTACTCAATACATATTGAATAGATGGACAAAAGACATCAAATCTGGGAGCAGAAGGGGTGTTTCAAAATTAGTAGGGGAAAATGACAAAAAAGTAGATATTGCTAGGCGTTATAGAGACTTATGTAGACTACATTTTCAATTAGCAACAAGGACATCGGAATCTGAAGAAGCTTATGAAATTGCTTTCTTGGCTCTCAATAACACGTTAAAGGATGTTGATGCAAGCTTGAGGGGACTAAAAATTCAAGAAAATTTAGAAAACCAAGACATCCCGCCAGCAGTTGACGAAGAATCCAATCTCAATGCGCCTGTTATGATGATAACTGCAATGTTAAAGGAATTAGAATTCGACAGAAAACTGTAATTGATATGAGCTCTGAAAGACCTATTTTTTTTTTTGGAAATTGCTGTTTCAAAGAAAAGGACTAGCAAAACGGTGGAACCTCCGGGCAATATTGAGACTGTACCAGCATCGGTTGTCCAACGACAAATGTTGAATGCGTCGCAAGTCGTTCAGGTATTTAATTTTTCTAGTTACTAAAAGCTATTTCTAATTAAACACTCAAAACACATAAGATATTTGAGATATTTGTTTAATCTTTCACCTGTTCAAATACTAGGATCCTAGAGCTTTATTAGGAACCATGAGTATGAGCAGTCGTGAAGTAGTAGCAGCACCAATACCTATACACATTATGCCGGTAATATACTTCTTCCAACTATTATAATTGCCGGTTATTAAGATCTTACATTATGGGTTTAATTTTCTTATTGCTAGCAATGAACTGCCACCTGATTGCTTGTGATTAACTATACCAACAATACTTTATGCGTGGCTATGTTCCATTGAGCAATTATCAACGACGTCCAGTTTTTTGCGATTATCAACAACATCCAACTGGCTTGGTTTGACTCTTACGGGTAAATTATCTTGGTTCATCTGCTAATGTGTTTGTATTTGAGTTAAATAATTAGTGATTTTCACTTTAGTCATATTTACATATTGTAGGAACAAACACAATTACGAGGAGCATAACATTTAGATCAGTCACGTCCTCAAGAGAATCCATGGGAGTTACATTATAGACGAAGTTCGTTATTTCTAGTATATGAAGTTGGAAGAGATGGAACCAGTGATTGTGCAAGCACTCTTTTATGTTTGGATTCACCTGGGACGCCATTTTAAAAAAAATTCCATTATTAAATATAGTTGTTTTTGCATATTATTTTGTTTATGTTGACCAAATTGATAGAGGTTTCTCTTAAACTATGTAAATTTCCTATGAAGTGCATTGCTAAATTAGATACTATGACGTTTTGATCCAAAAAACTACGCTGTAGTGTATTTCCAAAAGTTGCAGGGGAAATGTAACTGGTCTTAAACTGTAGACAAGCGATGCTCGCAGGCACTGTTGAAGTAAAATAAGTTTGCTTGAGTATGCTAATGCTTTGTCAGTGGTAACCAGTTTAGACAAACTTGACGTAACTGTTGATAAGCAGACTAGCATTGACTAGCCGTGACCAGTTCAAGTTCGACATCCATACAAGTATTTAAGAAGGACCTGTACAGTAATGAGAAGCAATGCTCGCAGGCACTGTTAAATTCTTTCTGTCTTAAGCTCTGCAAAAATTTGGATTACGAACTGACAAAATAGGGATTGGGACCGGGGAGTATGTTGCTCGATAAGGAATAATGAGTATTCTATGAAGAGATAACTAAGGGAGCAATATTTATTTCATAATTTTTCTCTTAAAAAATCTCCTTTTAATTAGTCAAGTATCTATCACGTCCAAATTTGTTAAATGGGGTAGTTATAATAAGAGATACGTGGCTATCAAGGATTGGGTGGAATAGCGGAACAGAGGGTTTTGGTAACAGACGACCCGTAGCCATATACTACAGTACTTTTTTTCCAGCGTCCACCAATCACATGTCCCAATTTCAGGGGGAGAAAACAAGCCGTCTCCGCATTTTGATTCCCCTTTGACTCTTGGCTATCTGTTTTCCGGGCCTCAGAACTTTTCAGAGAAACAGAGATGGCAGGAGGTGGTTCTTCTAATGTAGAGATCAACTATGATCAACCCTTGTTGCTTAGTAGTGGATATATTGAAGGTGTTGTTGATTACAGAGGAGAAAAAGTGAGTAATATCAATAGATACAAATTTGGTGGATGGAGATCTGCATCGTTTATAATTGGAGCTGAAATGGGTGAAACAGTCGCTAATTATGGAATTGCTTCAAATCTCATCAATTACTTAACTGGTCCTTTGGGTCAATCAACAGTTTCAGCAGCAGCTAATGTAAATGTTTGGGCTGGTGTTATGTGGATTCTTCCTCTTTTTGGTGCTTTTATTGCTGATTCTTATCTTGGAAGATTTCGCACCGTCTTCTTCTCTTCTCTCATCTATGTCCTGGTAATATTTCTCTCTCAATTCTTGTTTTTGGGTGTTTTAAATTTCTAGGGTTCATCTCCTATTTCAGACTTGAGACCTCTTATTTTTATGCCCCAGTTTAATTGCAATTCGATTGAAGGAAATTAGACACATAGTGGACTGGTGCTTCCTGAATTATCAATTGCTTCAAATTTGAATGTTGTTTCTTTTCACACCTTACAGTAGACTACTTACTGAGCTTTGATCTCAGGGAGGCCCAGTTTTATAGCCTACAGCGAATAGGCATGAACAGAACATCGTTTCTCATCTAGGAGTTGAGCTTTATTAAGTTCAGCTTTGATCAATTTCAACAACATTAGCAAGCAGTAGTTTTACAGATTGAAATAAAATTGAATTAGAATAATTCATATCCAGTGGATCATTTTGATTAACAGAACAATATTGCTGTGATGTCTTAGGGACTGGGGTTGATAACTATATCAGTTGTGCTTCCTGCTCATGATTGCCCAAATGATACAGCGAACAACATGCCTTGTTCATCTGCTTCTTCTTTCAAAGTCATATTTTTCTTTACTTCTTTGTATTTAGCAGCAGTTGGGAAAGCTGGATTTAAGCCATGTGCAGAAGCTTTTGGTGCTGATCAGTTTGATGGACAAAATCCTGAGGAAGCTGAATCTAAGAGCTCCTTCTTCAATTGGTGGTATTTTGGACTATGCATTAGTAGTAGTTTTTCCCTCTTAATCTTGACGTATGTGCAAGATAACTTGAATTGGGGTCTTGGATTTGGCATTCCATGCATTTCCATGTCATTTGCACTTGTTGCTTTCTTGCTTGGAAGAAAAACTTACCGATACAGTCTGAAAGAAGATAAACAAAACCCATTATTGGCAATAGCTCAAGTTTTCATCACAGCTTCCAATAACTGGAGAATTACCTCGTCATCTGGTACTACCCAATTAGAGGAAGACAGTGTAATTCCTTATCACAATCGTGTTGGTGCTCATCAATTCAAGTAAGAGATACTTATCCCATTTTTCTTTCCTTTTTTGAACACTCTATACTGTCTGAGGTTAATATTACATGGACCTGAATCTGTTGAAGCATTAGATCGATATTCAACTGGTGATATTATATGCTAAAAGTTGCGTACGAGTCCTTTCATTGTTTTAGTTATTTATGGGTTTAGTACAATTTTTAGGTTTTTGGACAAAGCACTGATTGATACAACAAACACTTCCGTGGAAACGAGGGTGAACGAAAAACCATGTAGCATCAGGCAAGTTGAAGATGCAAAGATGGTGCTACGTTTGTTTCCTATTTGGGCTACTTGTTTGATTTATGCTGTTGTCGTTGCTCAATCCACCACCTTTTTTACTAAGCAAGGTAGCACCATGGATAGACTAATAGGATCAAACATTCAAATACCACCCGCATCACTTCAAGCCCTTATTAGCTTATCTATCATTTTCTTCATGCCCATATATGATCGTGTATTTGTTCCTTTTGCTCGAAATTTCACTGGAGAACCCAATGGAATTACAATGCTTCAAAGACTCGGCTGTGGTATGTTGTTATCTACCCTAGCCATGGTTGTAGCAGCTGTTGTTGAGAAGAAAAGACTTCAAACTGCTGTAGATTTTGGATTGATCGACATGCCAAAAGAAACAGTTCCAATGAGTGTTTGGTGGTTAATTCCTCAATATTTATTGCTCGGTCTTACTGAAGTTTTAACCATGGTTGGCTTGCAAGAATTCTTCTATGATCAAGTTCCAGATGGGTTGAGAAGCATGGGTGTTTCCATTTACTTGAGCATTTTTGGCGTCGGAAACTTCCTAAGTGGGTTTCTCATCTCTGTCATTGAGAAGGTAACTAGTGGGAGCGGTCAACATAGCTGGTTTCCTGACAACCTCAACCGTGCACATCTTGATTATTTTTATTGGTTTCTGGCGGGACTTAGTGCAGTAGACTTGGTTGCCTACTTATACTTTTCTAATTCGTATGTTTATAAACGCAAAGCTTCAGCATAAGGGTATGTTAAACAACTCAAACTTGTCTATGTCCTTTATGAGCATTTTTTTTACTGCTTTCCTCTATAGTGTTTGTATCGACTATTTGACTAAGTTGAATCTGTATAAAGCTAAATTGTTGCCGCCACTCCATTTGATCGTTCAATTTTCTTAATTCCAAAACTGACGTGTCGATAAAGATGATAGTCAAACTATCCATGAAGTTTGTCAAGCTAGTGGTAGATATTTTCACTTGAATGCGGTTGATTACATAGCTTAGCACTACAGGAAGTTTTAGTTAGGGTGATTTGCAGAGAGAGTGCATGATATCACCCCAAGTCCTAGCTGCATAAGACGGTAACTAGTAAAACGTTTTCAGGAAACAATCTTAGGTGTCTCTTTTGGAGTTAGCCTAAAACCCTCCCGACTTTCACATGTATGGAAAATTCAAGCTAACCCACTTACCGATTGACACAGAGAAATGTCAAAATAGGTCTCTCTGTGATCAAGATCCCTCGCCTTTTGAGAATACCCTTTTTATTCCTGTTTGTATATGCATGCGTATAAGAATAATATGATACATGTGGGTGAGTTGAAGAATATTATCTTGCTATTTGTTTGAAATTTGTATTCTAGCTGGAGGAAGAGGAGTAAAAGCAGTTCGAGTAGACGACAGTTTTATATTCGACAGTGACTAAAAGACAAACATCAAAGGAAACTAATTAATATTAATTTATGTGATTAATCAAATGTTTCCATTAATGTTTCACTTTTTATTCATTTATAATCATAACCCACTAAGGCATTAATTATTCTCTTCATTTAATCATCTCTCTCTTTTCGTCTTTATGCAGGGCACTGAGAGTGAGTGAGAGAAGTAATGGCTGAGTCAACTAATACCAGAGAATACGAAGAACCACTACTGAACAATAGTACTACTGATAATGGAGGAGAGGTAAACAGTAATCTTAATGCTATCCAAGGTGTTGTAGATTACAGAGGTGAGAAAGTGAGTGATAGTAATAGATCAAAATTTGGTGGATTGAGATCTGCTTCACGTATAGTTTTAGGTGAAATTGTGCAGGCATTTTGTTATTTCGGTCAATCCCTGGTCACGGCAGCAGCCAACGTTAACGTTTGGACTGGAGTGGCATCTGTTCTACCGATTGTTGGTGCCTTAGTTGCAGATTCTTATCTCGGCCAATATTATACTATCATATCATCTTTTCTTATCTATATACTGGTTAGTCATCACTTATCTCTTTTTGTATGTTGTGTATATCCGAAAGCAGAATATATATGTTGTTTCTCTACAGATGCCAAGAACTTTTATATTAGTTTTGTGTATAGATGTTGAAGGCTTACAGTAGAATATCATTTTCAGAGATTGGCAATATTAACTCTGTCAACTGTCCATCCTTCGCATAGGCCACAGGATTGCTCTAGTAACAATGAGAAGTACAATGCCTCTTGCACTTCTTCTTCATCTTTCGAGGTCACAATTTTCTTCTCTGCTTTGTATCTAGTGGCAATTGGGAATTCTGGGTATAAGCCGTGTGCTTGTGCTTTTGGGGCTGATCAATTTGACGAACAAAACCCTAAGGAATGCCAGTCCAGAAGCTCGTTCTTCAATTGGTGGAACTTTGGAATGTTTTTTGGTGCCATAATGTCTGGCGTAATCTTGAATTACATCCAAGACAATATGGGTTGGGGCTATGGATTCGGCATTACATGCATTTCCATGATGTTAACACTAACTATTTTCTTGCTTGGAACCAAAACTTTTCGTTATAGTGTGGGAGCAGATAAAGAAAACCCTTTAATCAGAATATCTCGAGTATTTGTTGCGGCAATAATGAATTGTAGAACTACTTGCTCATCATCAAATACTATTGAAGCTGTGGAAGTAGGAATACCAAATCATGTTCAAATTCTAGCTCGCCAATACAAGTAAGTAACTTTTTTTTCTTTCTATTTTATTTCAATGCGGAAATTTTGAAGCATATAATACAAGAAGGTTTCTATCACACATACAGTGCAAGAAAACAAACTCTTGTATGCAATCTTAATTAGTACATGTCTCACATGTATAGGTTTTTGGACAAGGCATTGATAGATACACCGAACAACGTCACTGGTTCAAGAGAACATGGCATACAAATGTAGTGTTAGTCAAGTTGAAGAAGCAAAGGCGGTATTACGTTTGATTCCAATATGGATTTCATGCTTAACATATGCAGTTTTGGTTACTCAATCTGTTACCTTTTTCACTAAGCAAGCTACTACCATGGACAGATCACTTGGACCAAAGCTTCAGATGCCAGCTGCTTCAATTGTCTTCCATTATCTTTCTTATAGTTTATGATTCTCTAACTGTTCCTTTTGCTAGAGCTTTTACTGGCAAACCCAACGGCATAACAATGCTTCAAAGAGTTGGTTGTGGCATCTTTTTATCTACAGCCACCATGATGTTAGCGGCTGTTATTGAGAAGAAAAGGCTTCAAATGGCTTTAGATTTTGGGTTGATTGATATGCCAAAAGCAACAGTTCCAATGACGGTTTGGTGGTTAGCTCCTCAATGTGTTTTGTTTGGGCTTGCTAATATGTTAGCTTTCGCTGGCTTGCAAGAATTCTTCTATGATCAAATACCGAGGGATTTAAGGAGCATCGGCGTAGCCCTTTTCTACAGCCTCCTTGGTATAGGGGACTTTCTGAGTAGTTTCCTCATTTATTTCATCGACAAATTAACTGGTAGTGGGAAGAATCAGTGTAGTTGGTTTTCGAACAATCTCAATCGTGCACATCTGGATTACCTATATTGGTTTCTTACTGGACTCAGTGTACTGTCTTTTATCGCTTTCCTACTTCTATCAAAATCTTATCACTACAACTCTGGAAGATCTTTGGTGTAATGAACATACATATATGGGAACAATGAATGTACTGTCTCTGTGTTCAAGATAGGAAAAAGGAGAACAAACTAGCAGCTATCCGAGGGGATTCAAGGGACTTTACTGCGTCATCGATTACATAACTTTTCAAATCGAACGCAAAGTGAAACACTAATTTTGGCACGGCGGACTCAATGAAATCTTGGGACTGAAAGCA
>JAJJMB010008958.1:73380-239847 GCA_023531105.1 Papaver atlanticum | reverse complement strand
TAACCAGCATAGATCAACCAGGAAAGCTAACAATTATTTCGCGTGGTTCATTATCAGATGCTACTACCTTCTGGCTTTTGCCAATTGGTTGGTATTGAAAGAACCAAAATTTGCTGTCTTTCACCATGATTTATACGGGGATACCCAGATAAGACTAGCAAGGGATACCATTAGAGTGATCCTATGGTCGAGATCTCTCCCACTTGAAGATCAGGATCCCTCCAGAACTTGATAACATGGAGGCTCTCTTCCTCTGTTGATCTCCGAACTATTATACGAGATGCATAACCTTTTTCTTTCATGAAAAGGCATATCTGTGAGGGATTGTTGGCTGCTAGTGTAACCATGTACAACCAACCCTTCTTGGACAACAGTTTGTCTGCAACAGGTAGTATTTTATCAATAACAGTCCGTCCATTTTCCCCTCCAGCCCAAGCAGAAGCAATTCCTTCACGACCTACTTCATCTTCTGGAGTTGGTACATATGGTGGGTTAACAACCATCACATCAACCTTCCCCCACAGTCGTGTTTCCAGCCCCGATGATGCAATATTATCACATAGTACCTCTGCATGGACTGTATGAGCTTTCAAAGTTTCACTTGTAACTCTCACGGCATGTGGATTTATATCTGTAGCAAAATAGCTAACACTTGCAGCATTGTCCTCCTTCTTTAGCATGATCGCTAGAGATGTAATGACATAACCACTACCACAACCAACTTCCATGCAAAATACAGGTTGATGCTCTAAAAGATTTTTTCGATCAGCCAAGAGTGCATCAACTAAAGCAAAGGAATCATCACAGGGTTCATAAACCTCTGGATGCCCACTTACAAGGCGAATTTGAGCAATTCTAGAGGGCATCCTTGACGGAACCTGGTTGGAGATGGTGACATTAGAATTTCTAGTTAGAGTTCACAAAGAATTATGACATCAACATAATGAACAAAGACAAGGTACCACAATACGTGTTTCAACTTTACAGAAAACACTATCCCTAGTTTCTAATTTAAAACACGCGTGATCAGCAAAACAAAAACAACCAAATTTTCTTTCACATAGAAAGTACAACAAGGTTGAGGTTCGAGTCAAATACTACGGACATAGTCGTTCTAGTTTTGAGTTTAATCCATCTCAAGGAGCCAATAAAGTAAGCCTTAAGTGCACGTCATTTGTTAAGCTAGTGAAACTATTGTTTGATCTGATATCAATGATTTTGGATTTTTGCATACCTGCCTATTTTTTCATTCATCTTTTTCCTTGGTTCTTATTGAGGGTAATACTTCAAGACTGTGGTCCATGTTGACTGTTTTACGTCACAAAAACCTGAAAGAAACAAGGCCATAATAATAATCCAATATGTTGGAGGAGAGTAAAAGTTCTAGAGACCCTACGTACTGATCACGAATTTCATAAGGAAAAAAAAAATACACATCTAATTTTTTTTGCATCTTTTTATGCAAACAAACGAACTATTAAAATAAGTAAATAACCGATTTGGTGGTTATACCAAGAGGTTTGAGTTTCGAATCCCACTTGCTACAACCACCAAATGGGTTATTAGCTTTCTTTCTTCGCCTAGCTACCTGCACGTGCAGGTAGTAGCAGGCCTCTTCTTATGAAAGAGGTTTTAAAAACTAAAAAAATTTAGAGATGTAATACTTATAGTCCTTGTAAAGACATGCATGAACTGATAATGACTCTGGATTAATGGAAAAAATTTCTCAGTGAATTGACAAGAACATACTTTCAACTAGGTTCAAGCACCAGCAGCAATGGAGAGAATTGCAATAATCTTGACCCTGTTGACCTAATTCCAATTTCCAAGCAGTTATTTCTTCCTATGAATGAATCTCTGCAACCTGTATAGTAAACAAAACAGAGTTAGTTTCTAACTAAAAATACTCACAAGGAACTTACTTATTGCTGAAATAAGAACATATAAGTTGGGTCTGGCATGATAGAAAATAACGTCAAACAAAAATCAGATGACTCTGACCTCTATTCTTTGATCACTTATTTTATTGCATAAAATGAGCACATAATTTGCCTACAAAGTTAAACTGACTTCAACTTACAGAAAGTAAAGACACGTGAGTTTTAATGTGTATTACACTGTAACTAGTAAGTAGTAACACATACAGAAAGGTGGCCCTCCACTAGTTTACTTAAAACGGCATTGAGAAATGCCTTGTAACGAGAAATACAAAAAGAGATCAGTACATGGGGGAGAGATATTGAAACTTTTGTCGTTGTCAAATAAAGGCATGAGTCAGGGCAACAATGATGCTCCCATGTGAGCATACTTCGTGAATACTTTGTGAATTTCATTTCGCACAAAACGACACCCAGAAGAAGCAACCGTTTGCAAGATGTTTGACAGTCTAGTGCGAATGCCCGCATGAAATCAAGACAAAGAAAAAGCCTCAAAGAGAAGGATGAGATAGCTCAGAAGCAAGACAGGCTGCATGGTGCCAAATTGAAGGAGATATTCACAAATGAGCTCCGGTGAAGCCGATTGGTAGTGCCAAAAAAGAAAAGGACATGCCAATACAACCGAATATGAGCAGACTAAAGTGGACCATAGATGCACATGAAACTCCAATTTTCGTTTCTTTTAGCAAAAAAACTCATACTCATACTCAATCGATTGATTTTCTTGTTTAGGAAGTTCTCATGTTGTTTTTATTACAAAACCAAAAAAATTGATTTCTGAAACCCCAAAGTATATGTAATGTAGTAGCGATTAGGGAGAAAGATGCAGTAATCGGTCATGACAAAATGATAAGCACCAAAAACCCAGAAAGTATTGCAGGTAGCTCTATATAAATAGGTTATCTGTCACCAAAAGTTTCAGCTGCACAACTTTCACCATTCAAAAAAATCTTTCAATTTTGTAGTTTGTGTGAAAACCATATCTCCTTACACTAGGGTTCATAACGAGAAATATCTAAAGGGGCATTGCTTAACTCCATTATGGCTAGCAAATCGAGCATCTTTTGACCTAGTTATGCGGTGTTAAAGAACATGAAGATAGTGAAACTGGCAACTGTCTAATAGAGAACCAGATATCATTCAGCATTTGAGACTCTAATTTGAACTCAAGAGTAAGTTTGAAACTGTTTGATGAAATTCGCCGAAATTGATAACAAAATTGAAATGGTAAAGAGAGAAAGCGATTACTAACGCAATCTACGTACCTTATAGAAGGCCTCCTAAAATCGGCCAATTAATAAACTACTAGAAACCCATTCTCCTGGAATGGGCAACCCCGATATCATATAATTTAGCCCTAATTTACAAAATCATAACCTAATACAATCCATGGCCACAAAGTATAAACATGAATTCATTAGCCAATAGTGAAGCAATGAATTCATTCAATGAGCGAAGAATTCATTAAAGAAGAACCCTATGATATGACAATCAAATCAATGAATATTGATACACAAAAAGAAAAGAAGATGTTTGATCTTACCTTGAACATCTAGGATCAACCAAAACCCTAGGCGTTTTAATGGAGAAAGAATGCATATAAGTACAGTAGTGCAGATTGAAGAGGGAAGACTCGGGACTGTCCGAAGACTCGGAACCGGTTCTCTAGCAGTAAATCCATTTATAACAAGAAAAAGAAAAGAAAAAAAAAACACAAGCAAGAATGAGTGACCAAATATTCTTTATTTATAACAAGGTTATTTGCTCGACAGTGTGTGGATGGGTGTTTGTGTTAGGGTACCCACCCAACTCGTCATAAGCTCATGGGTAGAACTCAACTCGAAAACCGGTTAACTAGATGAGGGATCCCATTGACTTATAAACTACCCAATTAAACCCCATCTACCAATGTGTGACTAAGGTCCCAACATCCCATCACGTTTCCAGACCCAACGTCCTCGTTGGCCCACTCTATCGACACTGGCCCGACGGTAGCCCTTTCCTTATGGCGGCTCCACTCGTCTACCAGTATTCAATGCGGTGGCAACTACGCCCATACATAGGTGCCCCTACACTTTAATCTAGCCTATAGGTCACCCCTTCCTTGGAGGGGGCACGGGTCGTGGTGGTTGGCTCTGATACCAAATGTTAGGGTACCCACCCTAACTCGTTATAAGCCCATGGGTAGAACTCAACTCGAAAACCGGTTAAATAGATGAGGGATCCCATTGACTTATAAACTACCCAATTAAGCCCCATCTACCAATGTGGGACTAAGGTCCCAACAGTTTGGTAATGTGCAAAGCATGTGCACTCGAAGACTTGTGGCTGTAATTTTTTTTTGACACGATCAGTGTGGGAATTGAACCCGCAACCCCGCAACCTATAGGTTGGGAGCCCAACCCCTGGCCAAGTGTGGTCGTAATTGTTGAATGCAGAGAAGGTATATCATGTTCTAATTGTAGCCAAGAACATGTGGAGGACTTAATGTTACAATGGAGAAAACAGAAACTTTAAGAAGGAAAAGGTTGATGGTACGTATGTTATGCAGAAGAACCGTCCTTGCGTCAGTTTTTTACTTGCCATCTACAGAAATGTAAATCTAGACTCCTCTTAATAGATTTTTGTTGGCAATCTTGTGTATATACTGCAATAAGAATTAGAAAACGAAGAAGAATGCAAACCTAATTTAGACCAAATCAAAGTCGAGGCAAGGATTATATCATCTAGTCTTAAGACAGATTCACCCCACACTGGTGCTTACGGATTATCAATGTCTGTCTCCCAGGATACAACGACTCAATTACTTCTCGATGTGGCAGCACTCTAAACTTCGAGAAACGGCGAACCAAAACTAAAAGTGATGAACTCTCTCTTTAATACAAACTTAAGATGATTTCAGAATGCAGTAGAATTATAATTACATTTCTAATTGATATTATAACCTAATTGTGAAGGGTATATACAAATGCTAATGGTACCTCTTCGCTGAATCGTCGTGTTGCTTCATGAAGGGTTGTTAAATTCAAACCTCAATTTGAATTCGTGAAGGATTGTGTCTGTATACGAATAAGTATTTTAGGTTTCTCTTAGTTTCACAATAACTAAATCTTCGTAACTGGACTAAACACTATAAGGTCCAAACCATACATCTACATCCCATTTATAAATCCAATATACAAAGAATTTTCTATTCATGTGAAAATTGTCACGTCAATTACAATTTTCCAAGAAGTTTATAGAGAGTTCATCCTTGCAAGGCAGCACCGTTATGGATGGCTGTGAGGTATGTACTTTTGCTTTTTGTTTTGCCTGGAATGTTATCAGTTATCAACAGATATCAGGTAATCCCCTACTTATATTTATCACACACTGTTTTTACTATAAATCTGTTTTGTTCGTTTATATCAAGAGTTAGATCTTATCTATTTTAACGCTGAGCAAGTAGAATTTGAGAAGGCAAGGTAAATCTGTAAAATTATAAACAAAGTTTAAGCTTCACTTGAGATACATCATTAAGAAAGTTTAACATCATTGTACATGCATAGATCTCACATTGAAGTTAAGTTCCCCTCCTATAGCGGTAAGAATTTGAAAAATATATGAAAGTAACCAATTGTAGTGTACTAAGCCCAGCAAGAAGCCAATAAAAGTAATCAAGATGAGCCTGATTGAGGTTGTTTGCAAACCAACCATATGAACCGTTACCGCAGGTCACCCTCTCTATGACAGTGATGAGAATGCCACTAAGAAAGCTTCCTATGCCGTACATGCTATAAAAAAGTGAGAGACCTAAACTTGTTAACCCTTTTGGAGATTGATCATAGAAAAATTATTGCAAACCAATCAAGGTAAAAACAGACTCGAAACCAGACAAGACATATTTAGGAACCAACCACAGCACACTCATTCGAATGGTTGCATTTGGATTGTCTATCAACCCGAAATCTAGAGCTCTTTGTAGCCTTTTCTTCTCAATTACAGCTGCAACCACCATAGATGTTGTAGAAAAGAATATACCAGCACCTATCCTTTGTAGTGTGGTTATGCCATTGGGATTGCCGGTAATAACCCGAACAAGTGGAATGAAGAGACGATCATAGATTGGTATGAAGAAGGCAGCGGATAAGGTCGTGAAGATATAAATTGAGGCAGCTGGTATTTGGAAATTTGTTCCTATGGATCTGTCCAGGGTGATGCTTTGCTTAGTGAAGAAAGTCCTTGATTGAGAAGACACAACAACATAGATCAAACATGTAGTCCATATTGGAACCAACTTTACTAGCACCTTTGCATCTTCGACCTGACTAATACTGCATTATATGCAATATCTTCTTGAAACAAGTGGGTTGTTCGAAAAATCAATAAGCGCTTTGTACAGAAACCTGCACACGCTGTAAACTTGTTTAGGAGAAAATTTGCAAGTGATTCTGCACTTGGTTGAAACAAGCCTTGAACAGAACTTAGTATGAAATTGCTTTCTTACTTGAATTGATGAGAACCAGAAGGAGTTTTATGTGCAATTCCTATTGCCAGCTCGTGGTCGATACTAGGCTTGCATCTCCAGTTCTTTGTGGCAACAACAAAAACTTGGATTATGTCCAATATCGCGTCTGTATTTTGCTCTTTGACATTATAACGATAAGTATGCATTGCAAGCAAGAAGATACACATAACAGTCATAACTATTATCCACTCGCTCCAAGCACTGACGACGATAGTCAAGAAAAGGCGACGCCACGGGCAAGATGTAACTAATAGCTTCTTGTAGCTCTTGGTTGGCGCTCGCCAGAAGACGTGAACAATGCCTATACTCTTCTACGAAATGTTCAAACATGACATATGCCGCTCTCGTCATACGTTCAAGACGCCTAATCCCCAGCATCAATTCTTCCCGAGACATCACAGCAAATAACCAAAAGAGAACTTAACAGATGAACCAACAACACAATATTGGATGTTACTTATAGAGTTGCAAAAATAAAATAAAAAATAAAACAAAAAATAAAATAAAATAATTATTAATTATAAATTAGCCAACATCATGCGATACTTGACTATCTCCTCTTCTACTAATGATAAGCTACCATGGGCCCCCTTCACCGCTTCATAAGCATTCATCCGTGCAACCCCAGCCTATCTAAAACGACGAACCACCTTACCAAAAGCGACTTGAGAAATGATGCCAGTACACGCCATGTAGTAAGTATCTGCACAATCAGATCAATTTGTGCGTGCCCTTTCTAAAGCTTGTTCGCATCTTGCCAATTCTTGCACGCATTCGACCTTAATCTGATGTAAGTGGTGAATTTCTCGCTCATATATGTCTATTCGAGGATCCCGAGGCGCTACAGGTAGCGCCAAGACCCACTCCCTAGTAAGTCGAGTATACGACATCTAAAAAAAAAACCCACAAAAGAGAGAAGGAAGAAAGAAAAAGAGAGCAAAACAAATAATAAGAAACATCTCACTAAAATACACGTATATATACATGTCCAACCCTACCAACTTGCTAACCCTAATCTCTTCGAACACGTGTATGGCGCTCAAGCTCAGTCAAAGCAAGAGAGAGTGCCACGTCAATGACACTTTGAGAAGCAGAAACGTACACTAAGTCCAAGCCAAAGGCCACTCGACGGCTCTTTAACCAGAAGCGCCTTGCTGATAAAATCGCAGGAAAAACCTTTCCAGCGTATTTGAGGTCCGTTATCTGTGCTTCCACATCCATTAACATCCCATGCGCGTCCGCGTGCTCCCGCTCATAATATTGACGTATCAAAGGACAAACACCTACAAGGCGCCTCAGTAAGGAAATCTATGCTAGCAGCCGTACATAGTCGGCCATTGCCCCAAGAACAAAACAAAGGGAGAATGATAGCACACAAACAAACAGTAAATATTACAAAACCCTGAATACTTATATAAAGGAATAATAAAACCTTCCATCTGTTTAAAATGTCATATCTGGCTCGAGACGCGAGCCAAATTCAACAAATGAGAAACCGGAAAGTACAACACAAACTTCAAAGTCCTAAAAAGAAAATACATAATAATAACAATAATAATGAAGAAGAAGCGTTCATTGATCAGCCTGCTCTGCTAACTCCGCTTCGGCTTCCTCCAACAACCTTTGTTCCTCTTCCAATGTCTTTTTGGCTCGGGCAATCCCGTTGACTACCTCGACAGATTCCTGGATCAAACGCTCATGAGTCACCATCAACTCTTCCAGAGTAGCCTTCACACAAACAATCCTTTCTCTAAGACCAGCAACGATACTTGGCAACTGAGTCCGGCGCGCGTTCACCTTGGTTTCCGCTTCCTGCCAAAGAGTATCAAGCCATCCAATGTTGAACTGCATGTTAGCAGCATTGGTAATCACCCGGCGCTAGCTTTGAAGCTAAGCAACTGTAGGATGATCGCTTGCATCCACCATCTCGCCTAACACATCTAATACACTCAAAGTATATGACATAATGATATTAACATCAGGGAAAACCGCATCTGAGCCAATATGTCCATGTTGCGTAGCGACTTGAGCATACAATGGCTCATAGCGACGAGGAATCCAAAATCCAAACACCGACACATAATTATCCCCGTCTCGAATGGAATCTCGCTCCATAGGTTTGCCCAAGATAAGGAATGCAGGCGGAATGACACGATTACCACCAGCTGGAGGGATCAATTGAGCGAATCGCTGGGACGCTATCGTCTGGTGATGACCTTGAGTATTACTTTTTTTCCCCTCTCATGACCGTCTCTGGCGTCAGAGCGACCCTGCTTGGTCATGGCCTTTTCCTGAAAAGATAGCGTTAAAAAAAAAGGAGAGGGAGGGGGAGCAAAGGAGGAAAAAATAGAAATAAGGAGGATGACTAAACAAAGTCACCAAACACTTACGTGAGTAAGTGGAAGAGAATGAGGAGATACGGCGCCTTGATGAGCTGTAGCAGAAACCTGATAGACGCATTATTGTGTCTAATATGTCTCAATTGTATATATTGTTAGTGTTCGATTTTGTATTTATTTTGTTATTTTATGTCTTTGTAGGTATTTTTAGAGAAATAAGCTCTTGCGGCGAAATTGGCTCGTTAAGTGGTGCTTTACACCCCAGGATAGAGTAATAAAGGCACCCCAGAAATGCACCGGAAGCACCCCAGAAATACACCGGAGGAACCCCGAAAAAATGTTGGAAACACCCCATAAAAAGTGTTAAAGGCACCCACCAAAATTACTAAAGGCACCCTGAAAATGGATAAGGGCACCCCCAAGGCAGGCGAGCTGTTAAAGGCACCCGCATTTTGGATTCAGGGCACTTCACCTTCATCGTTTGACAAGAAAATTTTGGCGGGAATTCTGAATTCAAATTTCAGTTCCTGCGTATTTGATGTTTGATATTTTGAGGAAGATTCAGTCGGATTTTCATCTTGTTTCGGATATGTACCAGCCTGTTAGATCACAACAGAGGTGGTAAGTGCATTCATTTCAATTAAATCACAGAATCTCATCAAACAGAGGGTGTTTTATTCTCGGAATATATTTTTGAAATATTTTGGAAGACACTCATTGATTGGAAGATATATTATCCTGGAATGTTATTCTGCATTGACTGAGGGATATTTGAAGCGTAAAGAGATAAGCAGAACAATTCATGTCACGCAGAGAAAGAAAATAAGAAATTATTCCCGAGAATAATTTTTCTTTACTGTGAAGATTGTTAGGAGTAATTGACGAGATTTGGAGGAGCTTCTGGGTTATAAATAACTTCTGGGATGTAGAGGAAAGGGGTAGAGAGAATTGGGAGACGTTTAGAGCATAAAAAATCGAGAAAAAAAAAGTTACAGGAAAAATAAGTTTTCTGCTGGTGAAGAAGGTACGAAGAACATAAGACCCTTCAAGACCGTCGTTCTTCAACAGTGCCAGTGACGGTATTCCTGTATCGTTTTCTGTAACAATTGATTTTGTAACAAATATAAGTGTTACAGAACCCGATTTTATTCATTTTTCTCCCATTTCATCATTTGTGAACCATTTTTGAGCATTAATAAAGATGAATTTTGAGCATGTTTCCATGATAATGATGAGCTAATTCTCGCGTAATCAAGGCACGGAGGAAGCTATTTATGCATGAATAATTGGTAACCATTCTATTTTTCTCTAATTTATATTTTATAATTCACTCAATCACTACTTTGTAGAATTTTAATTGCTTGCATAATTTTTCCTAATTAGTTGTGATTCAATTAGATAGGTTATGCTTTGGTTAGATAATCTATGCTTAAGGGATACAATTAATGTTTGAGAATATGCTTGATAATTTGTGAATTAAGAAAAAGAAATTTTAAAAATAATTAGAGTTTTGGAATCTTTATCATCATTTATTCATGTGTAATAGTGGAATCTAGTGTCTTGGTTATTTTCACTCTAAACAAAAACAAATTTGGATTAAAATTTTCTCTACTTTTAGTTTAAATTAATCTAGCTTTCACAAGTCTTACGAACTCATTCTTACCACTATCAAAATTACATCAAAACCGAAGAGGAGGAATTAGCACTAGAAGCGCCTTGACCAGTTAATTGACGCTCTTGTCGCCCTAGGGAAAAGAAAAGATAAAGAGAGATGAGAAAAATATAGGGAGTGAAGAAGTCAGCATTCACTTCTCCTCCCGAACCCCCTATATATATGTATATACATAAATATATTCTAATTAATGCGATAAAAGACGAATGATAGACACATGTCTAGATAACAGATTCAATACCAGGCTGCTCCTGCTGCGGGTTAACCGGCTGACCAGGTAAAGTGTCAGGATGGAGGGGAGCACTTGAGCTAGCACCTGCATCATAATGCGGCAAACTACTATTGGAAGAACGCCCTCTGAGGAAAGCTGCGGCCCTGTCCGAAAGGGACCTACGAGGAGGAGATCGCGGAAAACGCAGAATAGGCACTATACCAGAGTCTCAGCGCCTTTGTCTATCAGCGAACCTCTGCGGTAATTCGTTTACGTTAATTCCGAACCACTCATGAGCAAAGTATCTTAACGGGCCATGTGGAGGGGCACTTGGCTAAGACATAACCCAACGCAATAAATACCCAGGAAAGACACAAGCAGAAAAAAACTTGCAGAAAACAAAAGTGATATACAAATACATAAAAGAAGTAAGAAGCACCTTGTCCTCTTGAGGTAAAGAACCGTAGAGGTTACGAACAGCATCCTGAATCTTTGACGATGTTGGCGGCTTTCCTTTAGCTTTGCTCCGAGGAAGAGGAGCTTCGAGGCGCTTGCTTTTCTCACCAGAAGCGAGTCCATGAGAACGCATGACATCGGCGGGTAACCTAGTACAACCTAGGCGGTATAGTTCCTTCGGATCCGGCGTAGGAATCATCACAGCATCCGCCGCTAAGGCTTGGTGCAAACTTTCCAACTCCCTAATCCAATACATGAACCATCGATGAGTAACCTTCAATTCTCTACCCAACTGCGGAACCTTTACAGGGTTAAATGGTGGACGATAGAAGCGTGGTTTGTTGTCTTTAAAAACGAAGCGCATAAAGCTCTGTTCTACCAACTGTGGATCCGCCACACACGCTGGAGAGAGATAAGAGCTGGCCCCTTGATCAAATCCTTCCTGGCAAGCAACGCGATCTAGATTGTAAGCCTCGGCAAAAAACTCCCCCTTGTAAAAACCAGGAAGGTACCCGGGAGTCACCGCGGCTACGAAATTGCAAGCATTAAAAGCAGGAGCATCCAATTGAGTATCCACATAATCCTCAGTAAAAAGAGAGACAAACCGATGAGAATCCTCCCCACTCTCATCATCATCATAAGGAAGAAAGTTAAAATGGTTCAAGTGATCTAGCAAAGGCGCCAAGCGAACAGATTGCTTGACAAGAATTTTATCATATAAAGCTGTTCGAGGGTAAGAAGTAGGGTAAGTGACAACCTGCACTGTACCATCCCCAGCAGTAATGACTCGTTCTCCTTCGAGTTCTAGATCATTTGCATCCGACCTATAATGATGATAATTCTCCCAACCCCACATTTGCATAAATTCGCCGGAAGATACGTCTCGACTGTAAAAAAAGCATCATTGGCCTTTTAAATATCACTCACCAACAGATCCAAGTGATGGTACAAACCGCCGAGGAACATAGGCGCCAGGGGAAATGAGATGCCGCGTGATAATCATTGACTCGTCCCTGACTGCGTCGCTAGGAGAATGCTCAAAGACTTCGTGAGATAGCAAGTAAGATAAGAAAGCGGCTAACTCGTGCTGATCTATGGATCCAGCTGGAGGAGAAGGACGTTCCCATCCAAACTCTCCCACCAACCGAGGCGCTCACATCTTAACCCACATGCTCATGGTAGCTCGCCTGGCGGGTTCCTGAGAAGTCTTGAGAGCGGCGACAATCTCTTCAGCGGAAAGCACCTTCTTACCCTTACTAGGCGTGGCCTCATCAGCGCCTTTCTTAAATGGTTTGGTAGGAGTTTGATCCTCAGGAGAAACGTCTACTTCAACAACTTGCCTTTTCGAATCCGTGCGTGCTTGCTTCAAGAAACACAGTATAAGTTCATCACTGGCGGTTAAGATTCCGGCGCCAGACACCTCCTGAAAGTCGTGGCTCCCATGAAGGGGAAGACCAGTTAAATACACCACATCTTCTAATGTGGGGGACGCTTCTCCCCAAGAAAAAAGACAAGTATGAACCAGTGGGATCCACCTCAGGACCAAACGAATCAAATCCTTGTTATTTCTAATAAGGCGCCGATACCGGGATGAAAAAAGCGCCTCCATCAAGTACAATTTGATGATCATTTCACGACAATAAGGAATTGAGAGCATATAGTCTACCCACGGGCGCCATTCAGGACAAAAGCTAGCCCGAGATAAGAAGGATATTTTAGGAAGTACGAAATCGCCACGAGAGAGTCGAAGGCGGGAAAGGGTAGTGATTGGGAGAGGAGTCGGCTCCTCAATCTCCACGCTTAAAGCCAATCACTGACCTCTTTATCAACAACAGGCGGGTGAAAGCTAGTTGGCCTACTGACTCGATGAAGGAAGTCGTCTTCCAAGAGAGAAGCGGCATCAGTCGATTGTGATGTATTCTGTGTACCCTTACTAGTGGCTTTCTGTTTAGCCAGAATAGCCCCCCAATTCTTGCCCTTCCCAGGGGAAAAGAAACGTTCCTCCTCCGACAGAATGGGGAGCACACAAGGGGTATCCTCGCCTTCAGAGTCTCCGCCGCTAAGAGAGTTCTCTGCCGCCGAGCTCTCGTGACCGCTCATGAGGAAGAAAGAAGGAAAAAGGCGCTGATATGAATCTTAAAGAAAGAAGAGAGAGAGGAGAAATCAGAAAGTAAATGTCTTTACAATGACGTATGCACATGTATTTATAGGCCTATAAGAAGAATATAACCGATGGTAACTGAAACGATTTTCGAGAAAGATGAAGAGACGCAACCCACGACCAGTAACCATCAGGTGAGCATACAAACCGCCTCAACCTCTTCAAATCCCAAAGAATGACACGTGTACGGACTCCCAGGAAGTTTGAAGGGCCAGACTAGGGGACTTGCAGAACATGCAAGCTCCCACATATATGTTATGATGTCAAAGAATGACACGTGTAAAAGCCTCCCAAAAAATCTTAAGAAACCAAACAAGGGGACTTGCAAAATACGCAAGTATGAGCACACAAGGACAAGGGGACTTGCGAGAAAGACGCAAGTACCAAGATAAGCCGACTAAGGAACAACAGAGAGAGGCAATAGACTGTTGAGAAGGCTAACGCCTCGCCCAAACATCCATGGGACTTAGTGTAGATACCTGGAAAAATACCAAAGGGGATATCCGGTTTCCCCATATCCTGGAAGGAGTATGGAATAACATCTCATCCAAAGGAAGGCATCTGGATTCCCCATATCCTGGGAGGAGTGCCTCCAAGCGTTCCGCCCTCTTTGGCATTTAAGTACATGTGCAGGAGAGTCACGTGGGAGAAGTCATCTAGAAGAATCTAAAGTACAGTTGTACAACCAAGAAGGGGCAGTAGTAAGATAAGGAAAGATAGGAAAGGACACACGTCTGACATCCCCATTTGGGGAAATGTCTATAAATAGGAGGTCTTTCCCAATGGAAAGACTCAGTGGTATCATTGTGGGAAACCGTGTTCTACTTTCTGGAATAAGTCTCTACACCCTACTTTATCTGTACCCTGTATATCCTGTACCGTGTACAATGCGAAAATTGTCACGTCAATTACAATTTTCCAACAATTTTATAGAGAGTTCATCCTTGCAAGGCAGCACCATTATGGATGGCTGTGAGGTATGTACTTTTGCTTTCTGTTTTGCCTGGAATGTTATCAGTTATCAACAGATATCAGGTAATCCCCTACTTATATTTATCACACACTGTTTTTACTATAAATCTGTTTTGTTCGTTTATATCAAGAGTTAGATCTTATCTATTTTAACGCTGAGCAAGTAGAATTTGAGAAGGCAAGGTAAATCTGTAAAATTATAAACAAAGTTTCAGCTTCACTTGAGATACATCATTAAGAAAGTTTAACATCATTGTACATGCATAGATCTCACATTGAAGTTAAGTTCCCCTCCTATAGCGGTAAGAATTTGAAAAATATATGAAAGTAACCAATTGTAGTGTACTAAGCCCAGCAAGAAGCCAATAAAAGTAATCAAGATGAGCCTGATTGAGGTTGTTTGCAAACCAACCATATGAACCGTTACCGCAGGTCACCCTCTCTATGACAGTGATGAGAATGCCACTAAGAAAGCTTCCTATGCCGTACATGCTGTAAAAAAGTGAGAGACCTAAACTTGTTAACCCTTTTGGAGATTGATCATAGAAAAATTCTTGCAAACCAATCAAGGTAAAAACAGACTCGAAACCAGACAAGACATATTGAGGAACCAACCACAGCACACTCATTGGAATGGTTGCATTTGGATTGTCTATCAACCCGAAATCTATAGCTCTTTGAAGCCTTTTCTTCTCAATTACAGCTGCAACCACCATAGATGTTGTAGAAAAGAATATACCAGCACCTATCCTTTGTAGTGTGGTTATGCCATTGGGATTGCCGGTAACAACCCGAACAAGTGGAATGAAGAGACGATCATAGATTGGTATGAAGAAGGCAGCGGATAAGGTCGTGAAGATATAAATTGAGGCAGCTGGTATTTGGAAATTTGTTCCTATGGATCTGTCCAGGGTGATGCTTTGCTTAGTGAAGAAAGTCGTTGATTGAGAAGACACAACAACATAGATCAAACATGTAGTCCATATTGGAACCAACTTTACTAGCACCTTTGCATCTTCGACCTGACTAATACTGCATGGTATGCAATATCTTCTTGAAACAAGTGGGTTGTTCGAAAAATCAATAAGCGCTTTGTCCAGAAACCTGCACACGCTGTAAACTTGTTTAGGAGAAAATTTGCAAGTGATTCTGCACTTGGTTGAAACAAGCCTTGAACAGAACTTAGCATGAAATTGCTTTCTTACTTGAATTGATGAGAACCGGAAGGAGTTTTATGTGCAATTCCTATTGCCAGCTCGTGGTCGATACTAGGCTTGCATCTCCAGTTCTTTGTGGCAACAACAAAAACTTGGATTATGTCCAATATCGCGTCTGTATTTTGCTCTTTGACATTATAACGATAAGTATGCATTGCAAGCAAGAAGACAGTTAATGCAACCATCATGACAATGGATGAAATGCCAAATGCTATTGCCCAACTTAAGTTATCCTGTATATAGTTCAAAATCAAGTGAGAAAGGATAACCCCAATACTAGCTGCAAAATACCACCAATTGAAGAATGAGCTCTTGGACTTGCATTCGTCTGAGTTGGTCTCATCAAATTGGTCGGCTCCAAATGCCTGTGCACATACTCGAAATCCCGAACCCCCAACAGAGGCCAGATATAAAGATATGTAGAAGAACAGAACTTGGAAAGAAGATGGAGAATTGCAGAGGGCTTCATTGTCAGTGTTGTTATGGCAGTCACTTCGCTGTATGTAAGGATGCACGACTGATAGTGTTAAGAATCCAAATCCCTGACACAACATGAATACACAAGTTATGAAATGTAATGAGCCTTAAGTAAGACTTAAGACATCGACCAAAGGTCCAAAACATTCTCTGCTTTTCTCAAAATTCAAATCTGCACAAACTTTCAAACAAGATGTAGAAGACCCCAAAGAGATATTATAATTTTGAATTCAAGTTTAGCAGCAACTATTCACCAATCTAGTTAGTTCCTATTCCAAGTTGTTAAGAAAGAGAAATACTGCATCCAAAAACTAATGAGAATTATCGAGAGAGTGAGTTTATACCATTATGTAGATGAGACAAGAGAATAAGATGGTACGAAATCGACCAAGAACAGAATCAACGAAGAGTGAAGTGAAGAGTGGAACCATCCATGTAACTCCAGCCAAAATATTGATATTTTGTGCTGCAGTAAGAGTTGATTGCTGGAACGGACCAGTAAGATAGCTGATGAGGTTTATAATCATTCCGTAGAAAACAAATGAGTCGCCAATAGAAATTAGAGTCAAGAAAGAAGCAGATTTCCATCCTCCAAATTTTGATCTGTCAAACACTTTATCTCCTCTGTAATCAACCACACCTTCAACAAAATCACTACTACTGCTGCTGTTTTTCTCTATTCCATGGCCATTTGTAGTGTTGTTATTAGTGAGTAATGGGACTTCATACTCGTTGGCATCAACACTCTTAACAGAACTTAATACCTCCATAATAACTCTCTCTAGCTCACTTTCGCACTCACTGTACACAAAAGTGACATGACTATATAAATATCTAGTGAAGAGTACTATGATGTATGCCGTCCATCAAAATCACAAAGAAAAAGAAAAGAAAAGGGAAGAGCATCCTGGGTCCGGACTGACGATGCTTAAGCTCCACTAATTGAGCTGAGCACTAACTGATTTTAAAAAAGAAACTATTACTCCATGGGACAAGCATATAGCAAAAAAGAAGTACAAAGCATTCAAAATATTTAATATCAAAAGGGGGTTAGGTGATCTAATATCTAAAGTCCTTGAGAGATGATACACCTACCGACGCTTTGTCCCGAGATTCATTCCGATAGTTGATCTGATGGATAAAATCGAAGGCTCTCAACATCGGGATTAGAAAGGCTGAATGTGGGTCCCACCATTGTGTCTGTTGCGGGATTGAAATCGGGAGGAGTTCTCAGTCAACATAGCATTTTCGGTTGGGTGATTGATCTTTGTTGTTTATTGGTGTCATAAAAAATTTTGGATTTTCTGTGTCCTACACTATCCACACGGTTCACGTGGATGGATTACGAAGGACGTAGTATTTTGGATATCACAAGATAAGATATGCCTTTGCAAAAACGTGACTTAATACTACTTAGCTTACGGTGCGTTTGGATAGCACATCAAAAATAACTTTTTGATTTCTAGAAGTCTAAAAGTTAGAAGTCAGTTTGGTTGTCAAATTTCAAAACGACTTCTAAAAGTCAAAAAATTAAGGGTAGATTAATTAAATACCCTTAGTTTTGACACCCAACAAAATATACCCTTATACAACAATAAATATACCTCATCATTTAAAAACCTTATCCATTAAAAAATAAATTACCTTAATACCCTCATTTATAATTATTTTTCATTTACAAACCTTATCCATTAACAAACTTCTTCCTCTATTACTTCACAGCAACTACCACCACCACCACCACCACTCCACCAGCACCGTCGGCACCACCACTCCACTAACTACAACCACCACTAATATTCCAATACCACCACCACTGTCGATGCTATCACCGTCGTCGCCGCCACCACCGCCCTCGCCACCAACGTCGCCGCCGCCGCCACCAACGTCGCCGCCGCCGCCACCACCGCACTGCCACCAAAATTTGGTGTCAACAACCAAAGTTGATAAAAAAAAAACAATCGAAGTTGATCCCAGTGAATGGAGTCAATAACCAAATTTGATATAAATAACAAAAAAACATTCCAGTTCAGTTGTGTCAACAATGGAAGTTGATCCCAATGAATGGGGTCAACAACCAAGTTGACACAATAACTGAAAAAATACTCCATAATTCTTGTGTCAACAATGGAAATTAATCCCAGTGAATGGAGTCAACAACCAGAGTTGACACAAATAACTGAAAAATATTCTAATCCAGTTGTGTCAACAATGGAAGTTGATCCCAGTAAATGGAACCAACAACCAAAGTTTGACACAAAAAACAAAAAAGTGACATATATGAATGGGTGAATTTGGCGTGAGTCAAACACACATCATCTGACGTGGAGTCAGTCATGCTACCATTGCACCACAAATTCAACATTTGAAGAACTTTACAACTATAAAATCCAACCACTACCATCAGTGGAAAAACAATACACAAACACAAACCAACACGAAATTAAGCTGATTTTTTTTTTAACAAACATGATTTAAACTATAAATATGACTATACTAATCCAAGGAAATGTTGTCAACAATAGGAGTCAGTAGTTGATCCCATAGAAAATAATGTCAACAACAGGAGTTGATCCCATAAAAACTGAAGTCCAGAGATCTTTCGACCATGGAAGTTAAATACCTAAGAACCATACCTGTAAAATGGATCTAGAACAGTAATGGCTACAATATAAAAGAAGTGAAGATAATCATATCCTGGTCAATTTCCAATAACACATACAAAACAACAACAAAAAATGTGGTTATAAGTAGTGAAACACATTTCACATGCTTCCACCAAACAACTACTACAGAAGAAGCAAAAAAACATTCCTATTGATCTAGAATAGTACTGGATCCAATATAAAAGAAATGAAGATAATCATATCATGTATAAAATGTACTATAATGCATCCAAAGCATAACGCATAGGCTGCACATGATGGTACGCATAAGGGATTAGTCCCCTAGTTATATCTATGTCAAAAGACAGAATACTAGGCATTGCACCATCAACTTACTGACTAATGCATGTTGGTGGAGAACCTTGTTATTTCCGACAAGAAAATTACATGAATTAATTATTATTAATCAGAAAACATTACACAAATGAATCCCTGGAACCGTAGCTATGAAGAAGCCCAAATTGAGAACATAATTAAACCATAACCATTTGTACCTAAAATTCAAACCTAAGCATCAATTTTTTTTTTCAAATCCTATAATCGAATTTAACAAATAAAACAATTCATCACTAAAAGATACCTTAAAGGAAGCATACCTGCTGAATAGGTTGGTGGAATTGGTAAGAACATGACATTCAAAGCAATTTTTAGGAGAAATGAAATTATTAATTATTCTCGACTTTGAAGAACCAAATTGAAGATTATGATTAATATCTTCTCCTACTTCAATTAATGATACACATTCTATATTATCACCCATTTCCATCACATCTAATTAACCAAATGTTACATAGATCCGGCTACCACCACCAATCCAGGACGAAAAACACCAACCTCCACAACTACTGACCCTATGAATCCAGCATAAAGTTTAAGAATTTCGAAATCGTAATATTATTTTCACAAATTTCAGATCTGAAATCGATTCATTAATAATTTTGATTGAGTTAAATCTCAAATCTAAATGGTGGCTATGAAGATGCCGGTGATGTTGTTGGTTATGGTGGCGGAGATAGAGATGGTGGTGGTGGTGGGTGCGGGGATGAAGTTGATGATGGTACGGTGGGTTCGGTTGATTTTTTATGGAGAGCAGCAGAGAGGAAGTTTAGATCTGAAAATGAAAAATGAAAATAAAGAAACGATTCTTTAAAATCTTATCAGTACATAGGGGTAAATTTGGAAGAAGTAAAAACGTTAATGGACCCCTGATGGGCTTACAGAAATAGAGGGATATATTTATTGATTGATTAGGGTATTTGTGAAACCCATCAAAATAAGGGATATTTATATAATTTCCACAAAAGTTAACTTTCTGTGAAGCAAAATAGTTTTGCTTCGGACTTCGACTTCTGGGGAAACATAAGTCAGAAGCAAATTTGTATCCAAACGCGCTATTAATCTAATGGGTGTCCATGATTCAACATTAATACCCACAACACGTCATCAAAATTCAACACCCAAGCGTAGTGGGAATTCAAGATTCAAAACAAAGATGCCTACCCTAATGGCGTCTGATGTATCAACCGTTAGATCACCAATAAAGCTACTAATCTTACGGTCCATATCTTCCTGATATTAGAATTTGCATAAAATATTTTTTAGACGCCTACCAAATTGGCGTTTTGGAACTTTTTAAGACGCCAAAAGGGATGGTGTCCCTGTGTTGATTCCATCTCACGTTCATCGAAACTAAAGAGCGTTCGGAGGAATTCAAGTTATAAACGACACTTCTTGGGGAGAAAGTTGAATCTTACCTCCCCATTTGTAGGTGAGAGAGATACGAGGGCCAGGGTCCAAAATTTGGTCAAAACTAGTAACAAGGCCTTTTTACATGTTTATGGTGCTCTATGACCATCTCCAATGAGGGAAGAGGGAATTCCCCTAAAATCTGATGTGGCGTCGAATAAAATCAACGTGGAAAGCATTAAGGGAAGACCATGTCCTATGGTGTTCCACTCAATCAGTTTACCGACCGATATCTTATTGGGCGATCGCGTAACAAGTTCACGGTCGGGGAATAGTACACTGATAGCCTTTTCTCTCTTTAATTAAAGCTTCCCCATTGTTTCTGTTTTTTTCTAGTATGTAGCGTTTTATGATTTTTTTTATATCGTTCTATTTTTGTTGTAGCATTTTCTGCCGCATTCATTTTATCGGTCGGTGAAAAGAATACCGATCGGGTTTTTAGTCAATGAATTGAATACTGGTCAGTGTAATGAAGATGGATAGGTGAAAAGAATACCTATCTCTATTCAGTTCTCCTATCACTATTCGGTTCGCCTATCGACATGCATTTCTGTCACTTCCCATATTCCCTTATTCCCCAATCAAATTTCCTATATATGGGTAGGGAAACTGAGTTTTGGGGAACTCCCAACCCCATAGGACATGGCGATTCCCCTATTTAAGGGTACAAATCCTTATTGGAGATGGTCTAAGCGAACTTGATATATCATATATGTGGTTTTTTCATGGGTTACTGAAGATAATTATTTCATGGGCTATTTGAAGATAATAACCTGAAACCGGCAATACGGCCGAAGGCTGCACAATTTTTTTTCTTCAGTTTCTTAAATTAAATTTTGGGTCATAAGGCTGTATTTTGGCATAGAGTATCCGATTATTGTGAATAGAGAAACTAGAGAAGGAGACACAAAATAGAGAGGAAGAAGGAGAAATAAATCTTATTAATCAGTACCATAGACAAACATTAGAGCCTCTATTTATAAGGCTAGACACAATGGCATCCCAGTAATAAATGAGATTTACCCTAGATATTCTTAACATAATTACACGTTTATAACACTCCCCCTGATGACATTGTGTCTAAGCTAATTTCCTCGTTAAAACCTTGACAGGAAACCCCAAAGGGACAAAACCTAATCGAAGGGAAAAGAGAACAATTTTGAGTAACTTAGAACGGAGCTAGACATGCATATGTTGCCTCATTAAAACCTTGACGAGGAAAAACCCAGTGGGACAAAACCTTGACGAATGAAAAAGAGTACAACGTGATAGTCCAGTAAAATACCTTTTACTATGATGCTCCCCCTGATAAGTAATTCAGTTGAATCTTGGCTTGCAAATCTTAGAGTTGATACTTCCCAATGTTGATGAATGGATTTCTTGAATGTAGAAAATTGCTAGTTGATGAAGTTTTCTTTTGTGTTAATCTTCTACTAGTAGTGTTCTCGAGTCTTCATGTTTCTTTAAATACGTTGAGAACTTGTGTCTTGGATTGCTAGCTTCTCAGAGTTGACAATATCATAGGTGTACAAAATTTGTAGTCATACTTTATATGGATCAGCATGATATCCAAATTCATAGGAGATAGTTATGTTGATGTGGTCTAACAAAATGACCTAGTTAATGGTGGGAATCCACCAAATAACCAAAATCCATACAACTACCCCTTGGATGACCAACATGTTGAACAAATTTGCCTCACTAAAACCTTTCCAGTAAAACCCAATGGGAAATTTAGACCAAGGAAAAAGAGCACAATAATCAACATTTTTGAAAGAAAATTAAATGTCAATGAGATGTTGCCTCGTTAAAACCTTGTTAGGAAAACCACATGGGACAAAACCTGAAACGAAGGAAAAAGAGTACAACTTTTGACGTAAATATGGATGCTAATTAACTCAACTATATGAGTGTTATAGAAAACAAGCACCAAATCATAACTATAGTCTATATCATAAACAAGTTTTAAGCAAGCATAATATTGTAACTGCAGATTTAAGAAAAATGATATTCATGTTGCTAAAGCGTGGATTTTTGTGTTTTTAAGGACTTCTCAAGAGACCTATAACGTTGATATCATCAACAAATTAATCCGTATTTTTGGTTTTGTACCAAATTACCAAAAACACATAAAGGATTTTTAAAACCTAACACAATTGAGTCAGGTGGCTGTCTGAATATAATTTGAATCCTACAAAGATTACAAATTTGAATACGTTCCCAATCACATTTCTTGTGTAAATGCAATATGAGTCCTTCAAGGACTACCACGCCAAAAGCATTATACATAGAGAACAAAAATTTATTGAATCAATCCTCGGGTTTGAGCAGAAATAAAACCCTTAAATCGTCCTAAAAAGGAACATATTTCTCGTATAACGCGTTATAACTACATCAACCTGTAAGTAATAGGTTTGGCAATTTTAAGGTGTAAGTTTTGGATCCAAAATTGCGCTATTAAGAAATTAATCCAATCTATTTTGGATTGTATGCCAACCAATCACATATGTCGATACTCCTCTGCAGAGGGGTTCACAACCACCATTATTTGTTATTTCAGTAGCTACCATAAATGAATATTCGGCAATAATTTAGCTTACAACAATCCCACATTCTCAAGTGTATGCATATCTTGTAAATTTTACAGAATTACTGGTACCAGCGCCCGCAGGCATTATAATCTCCCCATCTTCCAGTGAGGAGATATGAACTATGAAAACGTGGATCTTGTTTGATAGACTCTATTGAAGTACTATCTGTAGCTTATTCTAAAATGCTACTTTTTTCTATATGTGATTGGATTTGCCTTTCAAGAGGCAAAAGCTTGTATAAAAGCAAAATGAGACATTTCACACCGACAACCTTTATTCAATTTTATCATATTGGGAGAGAAATTGATATAACTTTGAAGTTAATTAACACAAGCTTCTGATAGTGTATGCTGTCCCCCTGATCATGGCGGAAATTTTATTTTCTTATATACGAAAACTTTAAGTTTCGTAAGGTATTATCCGATTAGTTCGAGATATATACTCACTATGAAATATGTCTTTCGACATAAAAAGAATGTAGCCTTAATAGACATACATATTTACCATCAACCATAGATTATTTTTGGAACACAAACAAAAATAAAATAAAATAAAATGATAGTATATCAAAACCCAAAGCATTAAAGATATGCAAACAAATCTCTGATAACTGCGTGACCTCAAGGGTCAACGAGATTGAATTATGGACACTTTCTTTATCCAAAGAAAATTAAATTAAGATCAACATAGTCACTACAAGGACTAATAATATTGGCTAACTAGCCAGGTTCACACCCTTTGATCTTTAGTGTCCAATTCCAACTACAAGTGGAACTATTTCAAATTTTGGAGAGTAATACAAGGAAGACAACCAAAAATTGTTAAATTGGTGTTTGCAATTGTAAATGCCATAATAACCAATCTCATCCTTTTAGGATCCATGGAGAAATCTAATTCCAATTGGCTTAGATCATTCTTTTTGAGAAAAATAAAGAAATCATTACCGTATTCTTTGTAGAGAAAAATCTACTTTTTTGTTGATGCAAATTTCTTTGAAGGAATAGAAATCAATAATTAATATTGGCTAAAAGTCCTTAGAATGCCAATTTTTACATCTCATTGTAGAGAATTGACGGGGAAAAACCAATATTGGTTTGTACAGTTAATAAAATTGTATCGACAAATAATAATAAAAACAATATTGTCGTTATCAGTATCGCATAGTCAACTTTGTAGTTAACGAATGGTTTCTTGCAAATAAAATAAATAGAAACCATAAATCACATGATCTTTGTCTAATGGACAAAAGATACCAAACTCAATTGGCCATAGGTTTTTCAACCATGTAAGTGATTATTTACCATAAATATAATTATATTGCGATAACACAAATTTTTGGTGAAACCGTTTTTAGATGGATTTTTTTTTTCTTTCTCTATAAAAAAAAATTAGAGAAGAAAATACAAATCTTTGGTGATTACAGTTTCATTAGGGGAATAAAAACTGTAAATCATCTGATGGATTTTTTCTTTTTTTACTCTATGATAAAGAAAATTAGAGAAAAGAAAAAAATCAAATGTATTCCCAAAATTGATTATCCGCATGCTAATATAATCTTATACGTTGTAAATAGAAAAAATATTTTGAATTAAAACAATGATGATTAGTTTACCGTGGAATCTTTGCTGTGTAAATATTAACAACCGCAACTTTTCAATCATCCATCCATGTTAATATCGTTTTCTTTTTCATGTATAACTAGGATGATAGAGGCCGGATGTAGCTTTGACCTCAATGTACAGAACATCAAATTCCAAGGCTAATAACCTACAAAACAAATTAATAAAATAATATTAAAAATATTGATTATCAAAACTTAGCCGCATAACCTGTTAGTGCAAAACACAGCGTGTGAATGCCTCTGGTCTATTTTTAATTAGACCTCCTTTCAACCATCCATATTGGATGATAACAAAAGACGAATTAATAAGCTATCACATATTAAAATAGATGCTCAAAAAAATAGTAAAGTAAATCATGATAAAAAGAGTGGTGAATCCGCTCAGCGTAGAGCGTACTAATGACGTATTGTGAATAGAGAAACTAGAGAAGAAGACACAAAATAGAGAGCAAGAAGGAGAGATAAATCTTATTAATCAGTACCATAGATAAACATTAGAGCCTTTATTTATAAGGCTAGACACAAGGGCATCCCAGTAATAAATGAGATTTATCCTAGATATTTTTAACATAATTACACGTTTATAACACCGACAATTGTTTTTTATCGTCGAAATATTCAAAATTAGTGACAGTTATATCTGTTAAAAAACATTTAGTTACAATTATAACTATTACAATTATTTTGTGTAAACAACCGTGGCAAAATGATTTTCTAACACTTATAATTGTCACAAATTAACTACAGTCAAAGAAAAGAAAAAACATAGGGCCCCCGATAACTTGGGCTCTAGGCCACTGCCTAGACTGCCTCTATCATAAGACGGCCCTGACTAGTAAGACCACAAGTCAACCTAACTTTTCGGGGGCTATTCTTTCGTCAATTCAGGTTTTTCCATCTACATAACCCTTCATTGTCTGGTTAGTTTGGGACCTATAGAAATTATTAGAGGCCTATCATTTTCTTACCCTAGCCTAGAGAAGGCGATATGGGTTGTCTAAAGTGATGAAAATACAAAACTACCCTTTACACTAACCATAATAATTCTTCATCTAAAACAAATACAAAAACCTAAATTAACAATTTTTAATCAAAATATTAAAAACTTTTTTCTTTCAATATCCATGATAATCAAAAACTAAAACATAATCTCAAACAACAATTCAATTTTTGTTTTGGTTTTGAAACAATATTTGTGATCGCAAATAATTTTAGTGATTGAATTTAGTCCCTTTAATTCATTCCTTTTAAGAGGGATTCATCAATGACTCAACTATGAAACTCCGAAATTTCCTCATCAAATTTTGTGAGACTCAATCATAATTGGTTTATATAGGCATCCGTATACCGATTGTTGCTGATGTTCATCAAACACGAAAAAATCGCTCAGAATCAATGCACATGGTACACTCACATCCACCGATTTTGGGTTGATGTTCTTCGTGTTTGATGTACATCAACATCAATATCTATATCAACCGATTCATTAACCATGTTTGAATTTTCACACAAACCCATAATTTTTTATATCTATGTTATAGAACATGAAAATACAAGTTGCCGCAAAAAGAAGAGGACATTCCAGCATCGGACGAAGAAGTTTTGAGCAAAACAGTTGAAGAAATGCCCAGATTTACAATCGATTGATAAGGGAATTTATGTAAACCGATTCTGGCAATTTTTTTTTTTTACAGAAACTCTTGAATTTTAGATTTTATAATTGGTACACGAGGGAACCATATCCACCAATTGTGAACATATTTTTATGTAAAAAAGTTATCATTTTTTGAGTTTTTTTTTACAATCGACACTTGTGGAGGATTTTATCGACCGATTGTGATTAATCGGTCTACGAGTCTATGAACATCCACCGATTCTGGGTTGATGCTTTTTCATTTTTTTTTTTAAATTCATGTTTTGATGATAAATTAACATTAGTTAATTTCTAGGTTACCAAGAATAAACATCAATTAATCACCTGAATTACCAATAATTAATCAAGGGTAATTAGATTAAGGAAAATAATTGGTAGGGTTTTGATTTTGCTTTATAATTACGCATTTTTGTCTTCTATTGATAAGCCTCAAATAATTTCTATAGGCCCCAGACTAGTTAGGCTTCATTGAAACTGAAAAAGCGGGGGTCTAACAACCACACCCAATATTTCGCTTAGCAATCTGTATGGACTAACTCCAATATACTTTCAAGAGAATGAACTAGACATCCAGACTCAATCTTAAGAAAAGTATATCCAAGAGTTATATCTCTATTTCTCAATTCAATCTGCAATCAAATAAATAGGAATTTGCGAGCCCGATTGAATATAAGAAATAACTTGGACGGTATCAAAAACCAATATCCAAGTGTCAATCAATTTAATCAACAACCAAAGGTTGGATTCAATATTGATTGAACTTACGCACAACCTGTGATATTTCAATTATATAGAAAATATAATGCGGAAAAGAAATAACACAGACACTAGAAATTTTGTTAACGAGGAAACCGCAAAAGCAGAAAAAACCCAGGGACCTAGTCCAGATTTGAACACCACACTGTGTTAAGACGCTACAGACACTAGCCTACTCCAAGTTAACTTCAGACTGGAATGTAGTTGAGCCCTAACCAATCTCATACTGATCAAGGTACAGTCGCGTTCCTTACGCCTCTTAATCCCAGCAGGACTCTGCGCACTTGATTCCCTTAGCTGATCTCACCCACAACTAAGAGTTACTACGACCCAATGTCGAAGACTTGATAAACCAATCTGTCTCACACAGAAAAGTCTATTTAATAGATAGATATGTCTCCCACAGATATACCTATGAGTTTTTGTTCCGTCTTTTGATAAACATGAACCAATTGATATACAAGACTTATATTCCCGAAGAACAACCTAGAAATATCAATCACCTCATAATAATCTTAATCGTATGGTAGCGAAACAAGATATTGTGGAATCACAAACGGTGAGACGAAGATGTTTGTAACTACTTTTTTATATTGCCTATCGGAGAATAAATCTCGACAAAATCTTAGAGAAGATAGTACTCAATCACGATAGAAAATAGCAAGATCAGAACACGCAACTACAGAGAAAATAGTTGGGTGTGGCTTCACAATCCCAATGAAGTCTTCAAGTCGTTAACCTACAGGGTTTCATGAAAAACCTAAGGTTAAAGGAGAATATACTCTAGTCGCAACTAGTATCACACAGGAGGTGTGGGGATTAGGTTTCCTAGTTACTAGAGTTCTCCTTTATATAGTCTTCAAATCAGGGTTTGCAATCAATGTTACCTTGGTAACAAAGCATTCAATGTTCACCGTTAGATGAAAACCTGATTAGACTCAAGCTAATATCTTTCAACCGTTAGATCCAACTTAGCTTGTTACACACAAATGAAAAGTGACTTCATTTAGATATAAGTAACCGTACCTAAACATGTACACCTTGTTGGCTCAACAATAGTTAACCGAAGTTAGCCATATAAACACTTTCATATCAACCTTATTCATCTTAACCATAACTAGTTCAAATGACTCAAATGAAACTAGTTCTAGAGTTTTTCAATTGTTTATATTCTCATAGAAGTATACAAGACATAATTGAAGCAAAATCGATTTTGATTCACTCGAATCAATTCATGAACATTATAGCCACAGTTTGCAAAAGATTGTGTTCCTTATTATATAAATGTATTAGTTCAAGAACAAACCGATTTTAGAACATAACCTACTCAAGTATGCGAACGGGTACGCATACCTAAGTGGTCGTACTAAGTTTGGGTTCGCTAGTATGCGAACGGGTACGCATACCTTCCAAAACTCAGTTGAATTTCTGGAACTTAAAACTCACGCCAGTACGCATTCCGGTATGCATACTAAGTTCTCGGACTTCCATAAACCAACCAGTACGCATACGGGTATACATACTACGGTTCCCAGACTTGGAATATCTTGCACAAATCAGTATACAAGTACGCATACTTTGCTATATCCAATCATGGTTATTTGTTCTAAACTCCCATTTCAATCATTGAAACATTCTTAGAAGACGACAATAGCTGTCTCACACAAACTATTAGCTTTGAAGCAATTTTCAAGTGATCGAATGATCAATACGAAACATTTCGAGTCTACATCAAATGACTGTCTCACACAAATCATGTAAGATGTTACCAGTCGATTTTCACATTATCATCTTTTGACTTTCGTCAAGAATATAAGATAAACTTGGTTAAAGTGAAAGCTTACCAACACATACTTCGAGAAATATGTAAGCTAGTTAAACTCATCTCGAAATATCAAATGTGTATAATCGAAGTCTATATAGCTATACGACTTTTGTCTCAAATAGGAGATAGAGTAGATAGACTTTTGAGTGATAGATGAGTTCAAGTCTCCACATACCTTTTGTTGATGAAGTTCCACAAACTCCCCTTGGTAGTTCTTCGTCTTCAATCGATGAACGCCGTGAAGTCTAATGCTCAACTACAGTTTCTATCCTAATCCGAGACTTAGCTATAAGTAGACTAGAAATCAAGACTTATAGTTTTGGCAACTAAACTTGACAACAAGTTTGATATAGCAAGGCTTGCGAGTTCGACCGAGCAGTGCTCTAACAGAAACATTATATAAATCATTTACACATCAGGCTTTCTCTTATCAGCCTTCCACATTCAAGACTCATCGCAAAAAGCGTCGCATGGTCCTTTATTTCTACCAAGCGTTCAATGGTTTGCTTGAATGCAATCTGAAAGCATCTCTGTAACGCCAAATGGTTTGGTGCCGTAGAAATGACTTTGACGCCAAATAGTTAGGTGTCAAACCGAATATTCTCTCCGAAATCTATGCTCAACCATTTGCGTTTTGACTAGTTTGACTAGGTCAAACGCCTAAAAGTTTACCAAGATCAGAATCTTTCAAGAGATGCCAAGTGAACGTAAAATACAAATCCAATTTATAGTTTTGATAGGTAATTATACGATGAAATTCTAGTATATCTTACTCTTTGTTTTTCCAGTACAACGACATAATTAACTTATATGAAGTGTTATGACATCAGGATTAAATAAAAACTATATTCACTGGCATGACTCATTGTGGTCCATTTCGATAATTGAAGAACCCATAAAGTATCTTTGTTCTTTTAGTGTATAGAGAAATCGACCATTTGCGTCAATACAAAAAATTTAGTATAAACAATTGGATTCTACACGCCAAATATTTGATTTGTTTGCCTTGGTAAATCAGTCGAGATTGCTCAATGATCCATTAGCCTCATCAATATATTTAATACTGGAGTCTTTAGGGGCGACCCCAAAAAAATTAGGGGCGACTAATAAGACAAAAATGGGTCACCCAAAACTAAAATAGAGCCACCCCTTATCTCAAATTTTTCGAAATGTCTAAAATGCCCTCCATAATCGGTAGACAATACTACAACCGGTAGTTTATATGATGTATGTTGGTTTGTGTTACAAAAATTATAATCGGTAGTTAAAATGGTAATCTCGTGATGTTAACTTTCTACCGATTGTGGTAGTATCCCCAAATTCATTTTTTTTCAAAAACCGATGGAATTTTGAATTTCTCTATTTGCTCAATCGGTTGTTTCGTGATGTTTATTATCTACCGATTGTACAATCGGTAGTCTCGTGATGTTCTTTATCTACCGATTATGGTAGTAGCCCCAAATTCAAATTTTTCAAAAATCAGTGGAATTTTGAATTTCTCTATTTGCACAATCGGTAGTCTCGTGATGTTTATTATCTACCGATTATACAATCGGTAGTCTTTTGATGTTCTTTATCTACCGATTGTGGTAGTAGCCCCAAATTCAAATTTTTCAAAAACCAATGGAATTTTGAATTTCTCTATTTGCACAATCGGTAGTCTCATGATGTTTATTATATACCGATTGTACAATTGGTAGTCTTGTGATGTTCTTTATCTACCGATTGTGGTAGTAGCCCCAAATTCAAATTTTTCAAAAACCAATGGAATTTTGAATTTTTCTATTTGCTCAATCGGTAGTTTCGTGATGTTTATTATCTTCCGACTGTACCTAAATTCAAAATTTTCAAAAACCAATGGAATTTTTAATTTCTTTCTTGCACAATCGGTAGTTTCGTGATGTTTATTATCTACCGATTGTACAATCGGTGGTCTCGTGATGTTCTTTATCTACCGATTGTGGTAGTAGCCCCAAATTTAATTATTTCAAAACAAAGCAAAGAAGAGAAGAACATAGTCACAGTCGGTTGATAAACCAATATTAAACAACCGATTATGAAGGGATGAAGGGACATATAAGTATTTTCCAGCCTTTTTTATCTTATTAGTCGCCCCTAAAGACGCCAGTATTTAATTTGGAAGTTTATAAATTTATTAATCCCCGCCAAGAAAAATAAACTAAATAAAATTTTATTAATATTAATTTTTTAAAAATGACATTCTAGCTAGTTGTCTGGAATAATTGCAAAGTTTGGGCACTTTACATGACATTGCCCCAGTACTCTGCATTCACACTCCAAGTCCAAAAGAGTAGAACAATCCATTCCTCTTATAATCAGTAGCAAGCTGGGCACTATTTTACTAAAAAAAACAGTGTTGACTGAAAAAGAAAAGAAAAGTTGGGCACTTTTTATTGGAGTTTATCCCATTAAGATCCTTTTTTTTAATATAGAAAAACTTAGACTTTAGAAAAAGACCTAAGAGGGATACACCAGAGAGGTAGTAGCCAAAGATCCACTACTCCCCCTAATTGATTTCTTACATAAAAGAGCCAACTTAAATGAGTTTAAATTTTGTAGTCTATGAATGACTTTAAGACCGACTAAAACACAAGAAATAATATGAAGTCATGAGTTTGTTCCATAATGTTCCGTTCTCCTAATTCTTTCATGATAGCTGAGATCAGAACGACCATAGACAACATTGTGGTAGAGAGTGTTAAAGTGAACTAAGATATCCATTGATTCGGCTTGGATTTCTATGTTGGTGTGTTGCCAATCTTATGCCCATGTGAAAGCTAGATCAGCTCCTCCTGTTTCTCCTCCTGCTCCAAAGTGTCCTGGATATCCTCTAGTCCCAATGATGTTTCCTGCAAAATCCAGCGCAGTAAGAGCAGTGAAATAATGTAGAGTTTCCGTGTCCTTTAGGGTACATATTTTGATAGTGATACCAAAAAGACCCCTACTGTTTTGGTCTATGGGGATAGTAGGTTGGTTAACATTCCTTAAATCATCTCCTTCATGTATAAAAGAGTTTAGGATGTGATTCCGTCTATGTTGGATTCTGTCATGGTTGCACATATGTGATTATGTTTATCTGGCATTCAGAGGAGCGTGATCAAAGATAAAATCACATCTAGCCTTCCAGATGTACCAGCAGGCAGTTGCAAAGATATTGCTGATGTGGTTGTTATTTCCAGGTCTGAACCAAGAGTTAAGCCAATCCACAAAGTCAGTGGTATGATAAAAAAAACCCCCATGATCTGGACCAAGTAAGTGGGTCCAAACAGGAGCAGCAGCAGGGAAATTTAACAACATTTGAGTTAAATTTTCCTCCCCAGAGTGGCATCGCTGATATACTGGATCAATGTAATGCAGAATGCTGACAATTTTAACATTAGTGGGGAGAATTCCATGAGCACATTTACAGATAAAAATTTGAATGACAAGAGTAATGTCCATTTTTCATAAGGCTTTCCAGTTGTTTGTTTGGGGATCATTGCAGTAGAGTCTCTCCATCTTGGTTCTGTAAAGATATTTAACACTGAATTTCCCAGTGTAAGTGAGGTTCCAAATAATTTTTTCCTCCTCTCCTGCATGAATAGGGGCATGAAGGATAGATTGAGCAAAATGGTTGGTGAAGTAAGTATTTATCAGGTCAGCATTCCATTCCCCACTTGGCATCATAAGGTGCTCAACTCTGACTATCTCAGAAGGACAGTTAACAGGTTTAGGGGTGATGTCTTTAATGGTTGGAATCCAGATGTCTTCCCAGATGTTGATAGTCTTGCCATTTCCAATACTCCAAGAGCTGTGATTCTGTATATTGATGATGCCTTCTAGGATACCTTTCCAAATCCATGAGTCTCCATCTTTTGGTTTAATATCCATGTTCAGAACATTTCTGCATGTGAGGTACTTAACATCCATTAGCTGATACCAGAGAGAATCTTTGTCAGTTTCAAGTCTCCACCCAATTTTAGTAATCATTGAGCTGTTGAAGTGCTCTATATTCATGAAGCCTAAGCCTCCCATATCTTTTGGCTTGCAGATAGCAGTCCATGCCTTTGGATAGTAACCTTTAGGATTGTTTAAAGATTTGCCCCAAAAGAAATCTCTATGCAATTTTTTCAGATCCTGACAGGTTTATGTAGGCAACTTGAAACAGTTTATCTGGTAGGTGTTAGCAGTTGATGTGACTGAGCTTATAAGAACATGTCTTCCAGCTAGGTTGAGAGGAGTATTTTCCAGCTGGACAGTCTGAGCTTGAGTTTATCCACTCCAGGTTTGAAAGAGTTGATCTTGCTCCTATGAGTGAAGAGAGGTGAGCCAAGATACTTTTCATTTGTTTGAAGGACTTGAACTCCCATAACATTGCTGATAATGGGGATAAGATTAGGGTTAGTGTTGTTACTGAAGAACACACCAGACTTGCTGAAGTTGATGAGATGACCAGAAGAATCACCATTTTTTTTAGAATGTTCATTAAGTTTTGACTTTTTGTCTTGTTAGCTTTGCAGAAGACCATGCAATCATCAGCAAAAAGAAGATGATTGATAGTAGGTGCTCTCTTACAGATTTTATTGCCAGTGATGAGGCCCATTTCCTCATCTTGGGTGAGAGTCCTAGATAGAGATTCCATGCATAATAATAATAGATAAAGGGATATAGGGTACCCTTGTCTGAGACCCCTAGTAGGTTTGAAGAACTTATCAGTGAAGCCATTTATGAGGACAGCAGAGGTGGTGGTAGAAATGCACTGATATATTTTCCCACACCATTGTTCATTGAAGCCAATTTGTTCCATGATGGCAAGTAAAAATCTCCAGTCAACTCTGTCTTAGCTTTGGCCATATCAATTTTTATTCCCATGCTGCCGTTATCACCTTTCTTTCCTCTTTTGGTCCTCATAGTATGGATAGTTTCATGGGCTATGGCAATATTGTCAGCAATTTGTCTACCAGGAATGAAAGCATATTGGTAAGGGGAGATGATATTTTTTAGGTAGGGTTTCATTCTTTGGGCAATTAGTTTGGAGATGATTTTATAGGTGCTGTTACAGAGACTTATTGGTCAGAAACGACTTGGATATGAAGGGTTATCAGTTTTGGATATAAGAGAAATAAAGGTAGAGTTCATTTCTTTAAGCATGTGGCCATAGGTGAGGAAGTTTTGGACCATTTTGGTGATATCCTCTCCTAGGATGTCCCAATCGGCTTGAATGAAATTTGGGGGAAGCCATCAGGGCCAGGGGCTTTATCTCCAACCATACTGAATAAAATGGTTTTAACTTCATGGTTATCAGGGATTTTATTTAGGATAAGGTTATCTTGGGGGGTAATGGTAGTAGGAATGAGATGAATGATGGCAGGGTTTATATTAATAAGCTCAGCAGCTGCCATGTTGGAGAAGTGGTTGGTGAAGCACCTTGTAACCTCCTGAGGATCATGTAGCCAAGTACCTTTATCATCTTGAATAGAGTTTATCTTGTTCCTTCTAGTTCTACATTTAGTGGCTCTATGGAAATAACTTGTATTCCTATCGCCTAGTTTGATGAGTTGATCTCTGCTTTTGGTCTTCCAGAACTTTTCTTCAATATCTAACAAATCATTTATGACTTTTCTTGCATTTCTTATAGTTTGTCCTCTATCCCATCTGAAGTAGTTGTTGTGTAGCCAGCTTAGGTGTTGCTTGCATTCTTCAATATTGGTTTTGATGTTGCTATAAACTTTTTTGTTCCAGGTTCTAATTTGTAGTTTTATATCCTCGAGTTTTCTGGAAATGAGGTAAGCACTAGATCCAGAGCAAGTCTTATTCCAACATTCAACTATAATTTTATTGCAGTTCTCATGTTCTAACCAAGGCCCAAAGAACTTGAAAGGAATGCTACCATTTTTCCAGTGAGGATTTGAGTTAAGAGAATAGGGTGATGATCAGACCCTATAGCCATCATATTAGATATGGTGGTATTGGGATATAGAAAGAGCCAATCATCAGAAGCAATTCCTCTATCTAGCCTTTGCTCAGTTAGATCAGGGCCAATTCTTTTGTTAGACAAAGTGAAAGGACAACCATTGAACCCTAAGTCCACCATGTCCAACTCAAGAATTTTGTTATTGAAGAAATTTTCCTCAGTGGTGTCATTTGGATGAGTACTGAATTTTTCAGAATCATGTAGAATGAAATTTAAGTCTCTCAAAATCAACCATGGAAGTTGATTAATTGAGGCAATTTTCTCAATCATTTTCCATGATTCAGTTTTTTTTTTGGGTTAATTCATAAGGGCTACCATAATAGCCAGTGAAGAGCCAAGGGGGCCTATTAGCAGGCTTAACTATAGCATTGATGTGGTGTAGGGAGAAATATATAACCTCAACAGTTAGGTTAATTTTCCATACCAAAGCTAAGCCACCCGCTGTGCCACTTTCCCCTCCTAGTTCAACAAACCATTACTGACATTTATTTCTCTCATGATCTTTTTGATGGGATCTTTTTTTTTTTTTAAGTTTCATAGAGGAAGATGATGTCAGGATTTAGTTTATTCAACATGTCATTAAGATATCTCTTAGTATCTTTTGTGCTCAAGCCCTGGCAATTCCAAGCAAGAGATGTAAAGAATTGCCAGAAATAGGATATAATTGGATACATTGAGGTAGATCTTCTAGCAATATGGTCAAAAAAAAGGTATATGTGAAGAGTGCAAGATAGTAATCTAATTGTGTTGGTAGTACTAGTTAGACTAACAATCAAATTGTAGTAAGTATTGAGAGCAGTCAATAGGAATAGAGTAAGGAGTACCTTGCATTCAATAATGTTTCCTTCCAAGGTACCATTAGCCAGACTTTGAGTTGGATAAGTTTGGTTACATGTCATGGGTGTGTCCAAGTCTTTGATTATTTTTGCTTTATTAGCCTGAATGGGATTGAGGGTTTCCACATCCATACTGCTGGCTGGCTTCTTTCTTTTGGTTTCAGCAATGCCAGAAACAACAAGCTATTCCAACTGAGGTTCAAAGTGGTGAGTCTTTTTCTTAGATTTCCATGCTTCCTTTTTTTTTTAAGCTATTTCAATATCCATTTTAGCTTTAATTTGGGTAAAGAGGGAATGGAGTTAAAGGGCAAATTAAGGTTTTGGAGGGGGAGACACTGGAAAAATGTTGGTATTGCAAGATTGATTTGGAATGATAGGGGCTTTGGGTCCCTGGCTATGGAAACAACTTTCATATTTGGTTGTTTTTTCTTGTAGGTGTTGATGAACTTTTTATCCAAGTCCATCTTTCTGTTTCTCAGTTGGCAAGAAATGACATCAGGGTGTTGAGTGGTTTCAGTAATGCAAGTTTGAGGTGGTTGATCTCCAAAGATGAGTGGTTCACTTGAAGAGATGTCTATGTTGGCAACTACACTTTCCAGCTCTAGCTTCTTAGCATATTTCATTGTGGCTTCAAATTCCATTGCAGCATCTTTGTCAGAATAGGAGCCGTGGATAATAGCTTTACCAGTAAGGATACTTTTCTGTTTTTGAATTAAAGGTGATTGAGGTGGTTGGCTTGGCATGCTGGGGATGTGAGGTTGAGTTGGTGGGATGGGACATAAAGGGTTTGGATGATCAAGGATTCTGCAGACTTTGCATAATTTGATACCATTGAGATCATAGGCAAATTCCAACCAGTGAGAGATATTAGTGGTTTCAAAAGCTTCAATCTAAACTTCAGAGGTCGTGTAACATCAATTTTAAGTTTGACTTCCATATTCTTCTCAAATCTGTCCCTTCCATAAGATTTTCTAGCTTCTTGAAAAATTCCATCTGGTTTCAAGATTCCTCTGATGTCAGGTATTATGTGTTTGGGGATTCTCTTAATTAGGAGCCATACCATGAATTTGGAGAAAAGCTCTTTATCAATAAAATCAGGGCCATTAGCAGGTACTTCAACAAGAACAATGAGTTTATCAAAGACTCCTCTTGTTCTTCCTCTTCTGAGAGTAGAGTAATCATCTTCATGGTTAGCCTTAGAGTGTAGAAATTTATTCTTCTGTTCCAGAGATCAACCTCAATCCTGCTCAGCATTTCCCAATTGCTATTAATGAAGTTACTTACTCTTAATGTTTCAAAACAAATATTACTGCACAGCTTCCCTATGAAACACCATTTCTAGTCTAGTTTTTGTTTAGGCTGTATCTTGCCAGGGTTAAGGAAAACTTTTGGGAACAAATCTTCAGGAATAGCCATGGGGGATTTCATTTTGTCAACCAGGCTATCAATGCTGTTGGGGTTGGATTTAGAGGAGGAGTCCATGATGAGAAGGTTGAAAGGTGGGTAAAGGTTACTGTTAGAATACATCTTTTTTTTTTTGGGAATATGCAGCTTTAATTTGAATTTTTTTCTCGGGAGTGTAGTAGTACAAGTAAGGTTTAGGTTGGTACAAAATATGTTTGTTGCTGCATCCAATGGATTGGTTCCAACTATGACCTTTTGAAGTGTTATTCACATGCGTGGACGTTGACCTGTGCCTGGGATGTTGGCTGATGGATAATGGTACTTGGAGAGTATCCCTGTGACACATGTTAGTGGACGAACAAAAAATGATAATAATTAAACTGCTTTCCTTAGGTTGTGAGGTCATTGTTACTATGGGTCACAATTAAACATGGAAAACCGTTCAGTTGAGAGAAAGTGTGGAGAGTACGTACCTTAGACTTGAGATTCTTTTGTTGTTGGATACTTCCGGGTTTCGGGTTAATTGGGTATTGATAGACGCATTTATGTGTCTATTTTCATCTCTATTATGTATATTGTTAGTACCTATTTTTGTACTTATTTTGGTATTTTATCTCTTTGTAGGTGTTTTTGGAGAAATAAACTTTTGCGGTGAAATTTGCTCGAAAAGTTGTTAAAGGCACCTGGGAGGACATTTGCTATTCAGACTCTCACTTTGGATAAGGGGTAACCCATTTCCAAGCAGCTACTAAACACAGACCGGGACTGGATAGGGGGAGGTCACTTTCTTCTCAAAATTCAAAACAGAAAATTGGTGGGAAAATATTTTCATTAACAACAGAATTTCGATCGGATGTTTGGACGTGATTTAGTGAGATTCAATCCCTGAAACTGAGTGGGTAGACGTGATATGACTATATAAAGCTAGTATGGGTGATTTTATCGATCAAATTTGGCTGGATAACTTGGTTTAATCCAAACAGGGAGTTGGAGGAAAAACATGAGCTTGCACGAGTTGTGAGAAATTTAAACGTGTACTGCACGTGCTTGGAAGACTTAATCGATATCCTTGAGCGTGAAGAAGGTATAGAAGGAAAGAAATACAGCTTCAGATGCGTGAAAATCAAAATCAATGATAAAAATGGAAAAAAATATACCCGAGTAAAAGAAGATTAGGAGAGCCAGAGAAGAAGAAATCACGAGTTGCAGAAACTCGGGTTCTGCTGCTGCTGCAGAACTGAAGAACACGAAGAACAAAAGCCTGTAAAGGAAAGTCGTTGAAAACTGTCGCTTAAATGCGACAGTTCCCAACTCCTTTCCAGCGACCGCGGAACAGAGTCTACATCACTTCTCTTGTATCATTCATTTTGTGACGATTTTTGTGCGTCGAAAATTACTGTTTTCAATATTTTCTCCGTTTTCACCATTGTAAACAATTTTTGAGCAAATAAAAAATATTTTTAGAGTGTCTATAATATGAGGAGATAAACCCCAACACTGGGAGGACGGAGGAGGCCGAACTTCATACATGGGTAAATTTGTTTTATTCTTTTTTATGACTTTTGCACTAAAATTAATTGAAATATGATTTGATTAAATTGGTTGTCATTTGATTAGATGGGTCATGCTTAGCTTAGGTGATTTGATGTCCCATGCTTAACATTTACAATCAATGTTTTGAGAATCTACCTTGGCAAAAATAGAGTCCATGTTTATATTTCTTGAGCTAAAATTGTTGAGAATAAATAAGTGAACCTGATGTTATGAAGATTGGCTAAATCCTTGGTCCCAGTACCTCTTGCACCAATTGTAATATTATTGTATACTTTTATTAAATTTAAAAACTCGAATCTTCACAAGTCTCAACGAACTTTTTACTACAACAAAGTTGAAATCATATCAGGTATCCAGATTTCATAAACCCAGTAAGTTGAGTCGCCAAAGTAATTAGTCTTATTGGTCTCGTGCCATCGGCATGGTTACTAAAAGAGGTATAGAAGTTTCATGGCTCGTGATGTTTAGGCATGCCAAGTGTTGCTAACTGCTTAATGTAGGAATTTAAAATTGGCTTATAGGCATAATGATGGTCTTTGCAGTCTAATGACTTGACTGAGAGGGGTTGCGTCTGTTTAATGTGCCGAATATAAGGGAAGGTCCAAGAGTAAAGTGGGGCAGTTACTCTTGGCGATAGAAATTTGAAGGCTGTTGCTTTACCAATGAATATAAAATTCATTTTGGAGAACCAACTCTTCAGTTTCTTATTCCCATTCTCTTGAGAAGAAAAAAACCAGAGAGAAAGATTTGTTTCTACCAGAGAGATCAAGCAATCATGCCTCGAGTTCTTTACAGTGAGGGAGAGATTGTTGAGGAGACACCAGAAATCTTGGAAGAGCATACCTTGAGTTGGTACAATCCCAATTATCCCATTTCCAGTTTTCCTTATGGGATTGCTTTCCCAAATGGCCGAGAAGCAATCAATTATACCCGTATTTCAACTGGCATTGGGAGAATTTGCGGTATAATCGAAGAGTAAATATGGACCAGATGTTTGATCAGACTCTACCATGGCAAGCAAATATTATTGTACAGCATAGATCCAACATTCCAAATCCAACTCAGGAAATTTGAGTAAATTGATTGAAATGTGTATAGCTTAGAATCATGGATAAAATTTATGTTTAGAGAGTGTATTGTGTTTTTTTGCAGCATCATGCAGGAGACAGAGTCCCAGCACGAAGAATGTTTCAGGATAACATTTATGAAGAGGGGGGAAGTAGCAGTGGTGGTGGTGGTGGTAGTAGTAGTGGAGGGGTGGTGTTTCAGAATAGTGTGCATGAGGTTGAAAGTGGTAGCGGGACCAGTAGCTGTGAAAATGAGACCATTCCTGTTGAGGACCAAGGAGATATTCCTACCCCGGCACCCATTTCTGTGAGCCGAGAGCCTGGACATGCATGGCGTGTAGATGAAGGGTGGGTCGTTTATGCTACACATCCACGGATTGGACAGTTTGTGTTAAATGAAGGTGTTGTGCTTGTTGGGGATTGCTACGTTGTTACAGGGGGTGTTCGTCAAGGATTCTTTGCCAATATGATGCCAGCACCTGTTAGGGCAGAAATTCGTAGGAATGCTACAATTCCCATTCCTCATCAAGCAGTTGTCTTTCCTTAACTTGACATGCTGTGTCCAGTGGTTGGTCGAATTGCAGCTGAAGTGGCTATAGTAGCAAATGCAGGATATGGAGAGGTGAATCCACCCCCCATGGGTCCAGTACCACAGCCAGCAGGGGTACCAGCGCCAACACCAATAGGGATTGAACCTACATCTGAACCAGTAACACCTGCACCTACAAGAGAAAGAAGAGGACGAGACTACCCTCCTATGCGTCCAGCCAGTAGACATGCCAGTCGGGAGCGCCAGAGGATGCGAAATGTTGGATCGAACATGCCCAATTCTGGCTAGGAAGGTAAATGAAAGATCTATAATCTGAGGGTGTGAGGGTTAAAACTTTGAATCTGAATCTTTTTGGACAAAAACACATGTTTGGTTGTTAAGTTTATTTTGGTTGTACAATAGATAACGTATGGATTATGGATGCTAGAATTTAAGTTTAAAAAATAATTAAGTATATGGAATTGCTGTATGTTCATGGTGTAGCTAGTTATTCATATAATTGCTCTTTTCCTTTTTTATTCATGGTGATATCTAATTCCCCGAGAAACATGATTCTAGTACATGGGAAGTAGATTATGATGTAGCTAGCACTAGTAAGCATAAAGGAAATAGGATGAAAGGTAAGACAATTTAACTTCACAGTGCAGGTGTGAAAGAATTAAAAAGGAAAAGAGTTTAGAGATACCTAAGAAAGCCTTAAAGCATCAGTCCTTATTCTGATGGAATAAATTGGGATAGTAGGTCTATCTGGGGGTTTTGGGGCAGTTGGTTTATCCTTTATTCTGATGTATGATTGAATTGATGGAGTGATTATTCGAGGGGTGAGAAGGGTTTTTTGTGCAATTGATGTAAGGACAGGTATGAATGTTCAATTTTTGGGAATTGGCAGGGAGAATGGGGTTCTTAGGTGGTTTGGGAATGGGTTTGTAGCTGTGATTACATTTTATAGGAGAACTGTAATAAAAAGTTGCAGGTTTTGGTGTTAGAGATTGAGTTGGGATTACAGGTTGAAATCTCCATGAGGATTTGAGCTTATGGGGATAGTAGCTAGACTGAGTGTGGTCTTTTCCATAGTTGAGAATGAGATTCTTGTTGTTGTTGTTGAGGCAGTTGCATAAGCAGTGATGATCTTTATGATTGTGGTCTAAACGGATTCATGTCTCCAAGATTTTGTTCTTCTTCTCAGTGATTTTATTGATTTTGGAGCTAGCCGGTGGCATAGTAATTGTTGAGGAGCCTTCCATCTTAGGATGGACAAGATTAAGAGATTGAAATAAACAACAAATGAGATTATTGAGCCTCAGGAGATGAAGAACAGAAAACGATGAGAAATTCCGATCGTAACTAGCCGTTGAGGCACTAAAGGACAACACAACGGAAAGAAAAAGGAGGCCGGGGGAGGAGATTAGGTAAGAAAGAGAGAGAATGATTCGTAATATTTGTACCCAGCTGCAAAGTAGATCTTATATTTAGAAATTTAATACGGATCTTGCTGTACGTGAAGCCACAAAATAAGGATTAGAATACACATTTTGTGTGTACACGTTCAATCCCTCTAACCGGAATGGGTTCGACAACTAAAGATGCAATCCGGTCTTTTGTTTCACGATCGAGAATACCGAGCCCATCTTCATATTGGTACATGTACAGACTAGTTCGATCGAGATTTTGGTTATTTTTTTTTTTTCCTTTAGAGATGAACCCATTGTGGTATACAATCAAAACACTAGGTTGGTTTTTTCTTCTCAAAGTTGATTTTGGTTTGTGATTAATTTTGGTTTGTGATCAAATTTGTTTGAAGTTTGGGACTTTGGATTTTTTAATCCAATATTATATAGTGGATCTTCCATTCTTAGTCGTTCTTGAACGGATTTTGAGACTAATAAAAAAAATCATATTACAAGGGTTCCAAGATTTTGATTTTGAGGGCTCATAAGATAACAGAATTGGTTTATAGAATAATAATCTCCAAACTTTTATCCTACTAATTTTGTTAACTCTCTGAATGCATTCTACTAATTAGTGTTAGTGATTAGATTAACTAAACTAAACAAAATTTTGTCATAGATTAGGGATAGTAATTCAAAAAGGTGTTGGAGCCCAGCTTGTTGCTAGGATCCCTTCAAGTTTTTTGTCGGACCCTCTTTGTTTTGCTTAGTAATTTTATTTTATATTAAAAAAAAGGTCAGTTTATCAAACAAAATTAGTGATTAAATTAGACTAATAGAGTTTTTGAAAATCAAAATAAAAAGTTAGGATTTTTCTTTTTGAAGTTGATACGGTTTCATATAAGATACGGTTGGGAGTTCATATTCTCCAAACTTAGGTTTTCCCAGCCATAAGCAAAAGTAGGTTAACTTACGGTTAAGTTTTTTAACCATAGAAAAACCAGAGTAACTTACACTTGGAAAATTTTCGATTTTTTTAATAAAAAGTTTAACGTACGGTTGGGAGTTTATATTTTTCCCAACCGTAACCAATTCTGCGGTTAGGAGTTCATATTTCTCAACCGCAGAATAAGTTATGGTTGTTCAGTTCTTAAATTAATTTATAAATCCCTAAATTAATCAAATTTGACCTATTCATACAATCAAAAGCAACAAAAAAGGATGGGTTCGATTCTTACCTAATTGAAATCATTACTGGCTGAGGATCGACAATTAATCGTTGTTAAAGAAGAAAAAATGGAAGAAGAGGAGAAGAAGCGTGGAAGAGAAGAAGCGAGGAAGAAAAGGAGGAGACGTATTTTTTTTCTCTTGGAAGAACATGGGATCTCTTACCTTTTGGAATTTGGTGGACAATCTGGAATGAAAGGAGCGCTAGACTTTATGGAAATAGAAGAAGAACTTTGGCTCAACTCATAATCTCAGTCAAGTGTACATTGTTCAATTGGTCTAGAAACTCTAATATTTTTGAGGGGCACTCTTTGAATACCTTGACTTGTAATTGGAATGATGTCATTGATAACAACTAATTGTATTATCTCTTTAGGTGTCATCACTTGATGACTCTTGAATTTTCATAGAATTTGCCCTTTTTCTAGTAAATTAATAATATAAAAAAATATGTTGGTTTAGGTTTAGGTTTTTTAGGTTTTTTATTTTATTAATTTAGGTTAGGTAATTAGGTTAATTATCAAAGAGTATTTTTGTTATAGATTACAAAATCAATCAACTACTGTAATATACAAATCTTTGGGAAGTGAGACTGAACATTGGTGACGCCTTCCCAAGTTGCGTCAGCTGGTGTGGTGTGAGACCACTGAATAAGAACTTGAGGTACCTCACGGCCTTGGCGAGTGATTTGCCTGAAATCCAGTGAGCAACATGGGATAAGATGATTTCTCAATCTTCATCCACTTGTGGCAGTGTAGGTCTTATAGAAGCACTAGTTCCAAGTTTTTTCTTCAGTTGAGAAACATGAAACACGGGGTGGATTTTAATTGGGTATGGAGGTCCAATTTATAAGCTACTGCTCCTCTCTTACTCACAATACAAAATGGGCCATAATATCTTGCTGATAATTTGAAATTTCTCCTGTCTGCCAAGGATGATTTCCTGTAAGGTTGTAGCTTTAAATAAACTTGATCCCCCACATCAAAATGCATGTCAGTCCTCTTCTTACCAGCAAACTGCTTGGTTCTTTCCTGATCCTTTTATAAAGATTTTTTCAAAATGTCCACCATAGCTGTTCTGTTTTGCAGATACTCTTCAACCACTGCCACAGAAGTAGTGAACTCAGATGTAATAGCTAAATGTGGAGGTGCATAACCATACAGGGCCTGGAAGTGGGTCATTTTGATGTTGGTGTGATAATTGGTGTTGTACCACCATTATGCAAGGGGGAGCCAACTTGTCCACTGTTTTGGTTTGTGCCCTGTCATGCATCTTAAGTAGCTATCTACAAATGCATTTACCCTTTATGTCTGTCCATCTGTTTGAGGATGGTAAGCAGTGCTGAGATGAAGCTTTGTGCCTAAAGCCCTGAACAGTTCTTGCCAGAATGAACTTGTGAATACTTTGTCTCTGTTAGAGACAATTGAATAAGGAAAGCCATGCACTTTGAAGATGTTGTGATGTGTTTTGTAGTTGTAGTGGTAAAAAGATTCGTTGCTCGAACTTGTGAAGGATAACTTTAGACTTAAATTCAAAACTAAATAGAAAAATCACTAAAAATTATAGCAAACACTGACAAAGTTGATATCAATATTAAAAGAACACTGAGGTTAAGATTCCACTATTTTTCCAAGTTCAAAGTGATTTTATCTAGTATTTATATTTATTCAATTTTTGCGTTTAATTTGATTCTAAGCTATTGCAACATATAGATTTTCAAAATAACAAGTGTAAATCCAAAGTATATAGCATCAAGAACCTATGGCTAAGCATGCTCTATCAAAAGAAATAACAATTGCTTAACAAAAATCATTCAAACAATTATAAATCAAGGCAAATAATCATAAAAATAATTGAGATAAAATAAATAAAATAGAATATACCACTTTTTGTTGGAAAAATAGCTTCCTCTATCGCCTCAGCAATGGGGTTTAGCTCCTCATATTAATCATAATCTCAAAATACATGTTTATGGCTCAAAAGTTGATTAAAAGGGAGAAAAGTGTAAAACAGCGGATTCTGCAGTTGCTGAAGGTCTAAATCAGAAGTCGGAATTGTTGCTGAAAGGCTTCGGTGACTGCAGGAAGATGCGACCGTACCTCGTTGTCACTGAAAATAAGTCTGCTTCTGCAACTGTCTCTGAGGGTCTAATGTTCTTCGTGTTCTTCTTCTTCGCAGCAGCAGAAAAGTTTCTGTATCGACTCCAGTTGATTTTTTTACGCTTCTCTAAGGCTCTAAACTTCTCCAAACTCTCCCCAAATTGTTCGTACCACTAAATATGACTCGAATCAACCTATATATAGCCACTAAACACAAAATCTCTCGAGTTAATCCATAAATATTCTCGGTTTTTTTCTCCTCAAGTTACGGGATTTTTCTTCCCTCTTTACGCGTCAACTTGGTTTCCAAACTCTCTTAAACTCTCTCAAGACTGAATAAGGACTCCATACACTCCAATCTTGCCATAAAATCTTCACAAACTTCTTTTGTAAACCGAAAACATCTCAAAATATGAATACTCCCTGTTTTGCTCCAACACGGATATCTATCCCTGTTTAATCGATTCTACAGCTCATACCAAACTTGTATATCCTTAACAGGGTTAACCCAACGAAAATCAGCCCTTGAATCTCCTTAAAAATCGTCCAAAATTCCAACCAGAAAATTCTGTTTTCTGTAAACAGTTTTCCCGCTATTTTTCGTTTTGAAAATTTGAGAAGAAATGTGACCTCCCCCTATCCAGTGCCGGTCTGTGCTTAGCAGCTGCTTGGAAATGGGTTACCCCTTATCCAAAATGAGAGTCCGAATAGCAAGTGTCCTCCCAGGAGCCTTTAGCAACTTTTCGAGCCAATTTTGCCGCAAAAGCCTATTTCTCCAAAAACACCTACAAAGGGATAAAATACCAAAATTAGTACAAAAATGGGTACTGACAATATACACAATAGAGATGAAAATAGACACATAAATGCATCTATCATGTTGCTTAAGAACTCTTGAGCCACAGTGATTGCAGTGAAAGGGTGACTGAGTGAAATAAAGTGGCTGAAATTAGTAAACCTGTCTACAACAACTAAGATAACATCTTTCTTTTTGGATTTAGGGAGGCCCTCAATGAAATCCATAGTTATATGTTTCCAGGATAGTGTTGGGATAGGAAGTGGCTGGAGAAGACCAGCTGGGTGTAAGTGTTCCACTTTGTTCCTCTGGCAGACTTCACAGTGTGATACAAACATCAATATGTCTTGCTAAAGACTCTTCCAGTAGAAGTACTGTTTTTCCCTAAGATAACTGGCCTGGATACCTGAATGTCCACCTACTGCATAAGAGTGGACAGACCCAATGACGGTGTTTCTTAAGTTGTGTGAAGTACCAACATAAATCCTCCATTTATATCTTAGGATACCTTCAATGTAAGAACAATGAGGAACTGAAGAGCCATTTACAGTCAGTTGAGGAATGACCTGTAAATCCTATTGATCTTGATCATAACTGTGAATAATATCTTGAGCCCAAGTTGGAGTGGACATATTTAAAGAAGCACAACTTGGAGAACTATCCTCATGTGGTATCCTGGAAAGAGCATCAGCTGCTTTGTTTTCCAATCCTTTCTTGTAATGTATAGTGTAGTCAAATCCCAAGAGTTTCATCAACCACCTTTGTTGGAGGAGTGTAGTAATCTTTTGGTCCATAAAATATTTGATGCTCTACTGGTCTGTATTGATGATGAAGTGATGGTCAGTTAAATAACGCCTCCATTTAGTTACAACCATGACCACAACTAGGAGTTCCTTCTCATAAGTGGATAATCCTAGTGCCTTAGGACCCAAGGGTTTGCTGAAGAAGGCAATGGCTCTATGTTCTTGCATAAGGATATCTCCAACACCTCTAGAGCAAGCATCAGTTTCAAGTACAAATGTCTTATTAAAATATGGAAGAGCTAACACAGGGGTGGAACACATAGCTGTTTTTAGCTGAAGAAAGGCCTCCATAGCTGAAGAGGACCACTGGAAAGTTTTTTTATTCAATAAGTCAGTTAATGGATTACTAATAGTACCATAACCCGTAACAAATTTCCTATAATACCCTTTGAGGCAAAGAAATCCTCTCAATCGTTTCAGATTAGTTGGAGTAGGCCAATTTTGCACACAAGCAATTTTTTCAGGGTCAGCTACTACACCATCAGTTGTAATGATGTTTCCTAGTTCTAGAGATGATTTTGCAAAGCTACACTTAGAATATTTAGCAAATAATTTATGCTCCTGTTTATGGTGGTTTTTAGTTCAGGGCTAAAACTGTAAAAACTCCATATTTGTATGTTTGCTTTCTACAAAGAAGTAGAGCTGTCAAGAAGCTGATGAGCGTTTATACTTCTCTGCTTACATATGAATTATATAATTCAATATTTATGAAATTTATTAGAATAATATTGGTGCATGTAGCAACAATCCCAAATATTCTATGAATTTTATTTAAGCTCCCGTTTGCATTATTCACTACTGCAGGACTTGCTAAGTATTTATCCTATGCTATGTTCCCAGCTGAACTCTTAATAATGACATGATATGACGATTAATGTTCACTCTCGGCTGAGTAGCATGAATTTCCAGAATTGTCAGGATTAAGATATGCATGAAGGTACTCAATCAGAGGCGCGCGAGTTGCGCTGTTCTCCAAGATAAAAAAATAATAGTGATTTTGTATCAACGTGCAAAATTCACAAAATTGATTGATTTTGTGTCAATTCACAAAATTCAATTTTTAACCTAATTTTGTTGATTTACAAAAATTAGGTTTTTCCCCCAAAATGGAGCCTGCACGATATCTCGATCCCTATTGGTCGAGACTAAACCTAGCTAGGCAAGCTAGGAAACCGGCCCCTAAAGCCAGTAGAAATACAATCCTACCAAAAATTAGAAACCAAGAAGAGAAGGGAAACTGCGACAATCAAAGGCACCATCAAAAGGGGCGCGACCGTGCCACTTGGCCGGTCGGTTTGCCCTAGCTGGCGCCTTCCATCACCGACCGGTCCTGCCTCATGTTGTTTCCTATCATCCTCTCTTTCCAATCGACCAATCATATCGCTTCTAGCCTACCTGCTGCTACTCCAAATTGCTAGCCAAAGTAGGCTGATCGCGCTTCTTCTTATATATGAAAGATAATCTAGACCGTCCAAGTCAGTCACGGAACGATCACGACCACACGGTTTGGCCTGTCGATTCGAAGATCTTGGCCACCTCCTGGCGCGACCAAACAAGTTCCATGATATTCACCGACATGCCCACTTTTATCTCAGCTAATCAGAACTCTCTGATCCTGCAAGCAACGCTCACAATTGCCAGCCAAAGTAGGCTAGTCGAGCGGCTCCAAAAAGGGTTTTAATTAAGATATGACTGCTGTTAGAGCACTGCTCGGTCGAACTCGCAAGTGTTGCTATCTCAAGCTTGTTTGTCAAGTTTAGTTGCCAAAACTATAAGTCTTGATTTCTAGTCTACTTATAGCTAAGTCTCGGACTAGGATATAAAGTGTAGTTGAGCTCTAGACTCCACGGCGTTCATCATACAAATACGAAGAACTACTCAAGGAACTGGTGGAACTTCATCGACTAAAAGGTATGTGGAGACTTGAACTTATCTATCACTCAAAAAGTCTATCTACTCTATCTCCTATCTTGAGACAAAAGTCGTATTGCTATATAGACTTCGATTATACACATTTGCTATTTCGAGTCGAGTTTATCTCGCTTATCCTTTTCTCGAAATATGTGTTGGTAAGCTTTCGCTTTGGCCAAGTTCATCTTTACAAGTGACGAAAGTCATGTTGATTATTTCAATATCTTGAAAATTGCTTTGATGAAGAATAGTGTGTGAATAACCTCTATTTGACATCCTCTAAGAATGTTTCAATGATTGAAATGAGAATTTAGAATATATATAACCTTGAATGGATATAAACAGTGTATGTGAACTCATACTTGTGTAAGTCCAAAATCCTTGAACCAAAGTATGCGTACTTTGCTGCTCAAGATAACCGGAACTAAAGTCCGCGTACTGTCGGAAGTTCATTTGAACTAGTTATGGTGAAGCTGAATATGGTTGATATGAAAGTGCTCATATGGCTAACCACTTGGTTAATTACTGTGGAACCAACTAGGTGTACACGTTTAGGTACGGTTACACAAACCTAAATGAACGTGCATTTCATTTGTGTATAACAAGTTAAGTTCGATCTAACGGTTGAAAGATATTAGCTTGAATTTAATAAGGTTTTCATCTAACGGTGAATATTGAATGCTTTGTTACTAAGGTAACTTAAATTGCAAACCCTGATTTGGAGACTATATAAAGGAGATCTCTAGCAACTGGGAAACCTCATCCCCACACCTCCTGTGTGATACTAGTTGTATAAGCTAGAGTCAATTCTCCTTTAACCTTAGTTTTTTACCGAGACCCTATAGGTTAACGACTTGAAGACTTCAGTGGGATTGTGAAGCCAGACCTAACTATTTTCTTTGTAGTTGCGTGATCTGATCTTGCTGTTTCTATCTTATTTGTGTACAATCGTAAGATTGGCTTGAGATTAATTTATCCGATAGGCAAGATAGAAAAGTAGTCACAAATATCTTCATCTCATCGTTTGTGATTCCGCAATATCTTGTTTCGCTAGTCGATTAATATTATTGTGAGGTGATTGATAATTCTAGGTTGTTCTTTGGGAATATAAGTACGGGTTATCGATTGGTTCCTATTCACCTTGATTTATCAAAAGACGGAACAAAACTCGTAGGTATTTCTATGGGAGACAAATTTATCTATTCCTGTAGACTTTTCTGTGTGAGACAGATTTGTTTATTAAGGTGTTCGACTTTGGGTCGTAGTTACTCTTAGTTGTGGGTGAGATCAGCTAAGGGAATCAAGTGCGTAGTATCCTGCTGGGATCAGAGACGTAAGGAGCACAACTGTACCTTGGATCAGTGTGAGATTGATTGGGGTTCAACTACAGTCCAGACCGAAGTAAGTTTGTAGTAGGCTAGTGTCTGTAGCGGCTTAATACAGTGTGTGTTCAATCTGGACTAGGTCCCGGGGTTTTTCTGCATTTGCGGTTTCTTCGTTAAAAAAACTTCTGGTGTCTGTGTCATTTCTTTTCCGTATTATATTTTGTTATATAATTGAAATATCACAGGTTGTGCGTTGAATCGATCAATTGGTAAATCCAACCTTTGATTGTTGATTGAAATTGATTGATCCTTGAACATTGGTCTTTGGTATCGTTCAAGTTATTTCTCTTGTATTCAATCAGGCTCGCAGATTTCTATTTGTTTGAGTGAGGATTGAATCGAGAAATTAAGATATAACTCTTTGATATAATTTTTATTAAGATTGAGTCTGACTGTCTAGTTGATTCTCTTAAAAGTATATTGGAGTTAGTCCATACAGTTTGCTAAGCAAAATATTGGGTGAGGTTGTTGTACCCCCACTTTTTCAACTGCCCATGTAAGTCTTAAATCAATCACAGCCGTCCAACTTAGCCGACCAAATTGGACGGCTTAGATCGTATTCGGGACGACCAATGGGGTGCCATCGTGATTACCGGCCTTCCCTCTCCTATGAGGATCGATCACCTCAAATAGCTCCTGGCAGCTGCTCAAAGTGGCCGGTCATGCTCCTTATAAAACCTTAAATGAATTCAACGGCAATCAACAACTTCCGCAAATCATCTAAACCGCCCAAGTTGACCGGATGATTCGACCGACCTAGATTTAATTTGATCTAACCAATGAGGTGACATGATGACTACCGGTCATCCATCTCCTATGAGGTCCGATCACCTCGTCCCTAACCTACACGAACATCTCCTGGCAGCTGCCCAAAAATGGCCGGTCACGTCCCTTTTAAGACCATGAAATCCGCGAGCGACTCAAATAGGCTATATACAACGATGCTTCATATGCATCAATTATTTTGAGTTGCTTACTTAAAAGCGATGCTTTACATGCATCGATTACAAACGATATTTTATAAATATCGATTTTACAAATAATTTAATTATTTAACATAAAAAGAACCATATGTTATTCTTTGAGTGTTGGTGCACGGTAAGTCTCATTCATACAACTTGACTTGTCACTTATGATCACCTACCGCCAATCCTGTACGTGATTGGTCGAAATAATTAGGTCTTGCAAGCTAGACCCACTTAGAAACTATCATAAAGGACCTGTTTCATTCTTCATGAAACTTGCTCCATATTTCCTACAAAAATACTCGAGAAATCAAACATGTCACAATTGGGGGATGTTCATTAGGGTATTGGTCTGGCGGTTTACAGTGTGCGGCGTGCAACATGTCTATTAAGAGAAAGTTCCTAGAATAACGGATAGGTTACAGGTAGAGGAGTAGTGGGAGTATAAACCGTCTATTCTTCCCATAACCATAAGACACGGTTCTTCACCATTCACCCATGATCTACACTATCACAACTCCACTTCCAATGAGATCAATGTGTTCGACTATGACTTGTATAAATAGATTTTTCAATCTATTTCAGACAACAACATTGGTTATCAATGCAAGTATTCAGAAATAACCCAGAATTTACATCTTACACTTTGTAAGTAGATTCTACATTCTGATACAAGTCATAAAAACTACACTTTACAGAGTTCATCATTCTGATCTCAACACCTTCCCTGCTTTCCTCTATAAGATCAACCCTTCTCCTTCATTTTGTGACCGAAGCAAGAATGGAATGGCCATTTCTTGGTTTAGGCCAGGATTGTACAGATTGATCTCTCGAATCTAAAAGTACTCATGTGCAGTACATTTGTTTAGGGTTTATATTAGTTTCTCATCGACACACCCAATTTACTATTTTTAGCAGAATCAGTTTTTACCCTACTACAAATCGGCGACCACAATGGGAGATTAATCCCTCGGTTGCAAAATCAATTTCTCAATTTTCATCTCAATTTTCTCAATTTCAAAATGTTGGATCTTAGGTCCGGCTCAGTAACTAATCCTGATGCTACTGGCGCTGACAATACTCCTGGCGCCAATATTCCTGCTGCTGACACCAACGTACCACTTACCGGCGCTGTCAATACATCCCATTGCATTACATCCTCTACAAAAAACACCATTGGCACTGGAAACACTTCCTATGGTGTGACACCTCTTGTCACCAGAGCCAGAGCCGCTGCTACTCTTCCTAACGTTTCTTCGAGCGTGACACCTCCAATCACCGCCAGAGCTACTACCACTCTTCCGTCACGACGGGAGGCTGGAGGAGCCCGAGGAAACCAACCTCCTACTACCATTGTCAATTTAATGGAGAGACAAGAAGTTCTTTCCAAAGATCAGTCAGACATGCTACAACTCAGAAGGAGGTACTCACTTTTCTCAAAACACTAACAGAAAGGTTACCACCAGATCCACATCAAAATGGAGCAGGCAAGGAATGATTTCATGACTCCTGGCGCAAGCGCTTCAACATGGCGTATATTTATAGATGAAGAAGCTCACGTTGCTCCTAAACGTCCATCAGAAAGGAATCAATAATCCAATTTCGTCACGCCTGAAGATCTGGAACGACTTATCCAAAATCGAGGTAAGGAAAACTCGGTAACCATTCATCAGCACCAACCTCCTTACCCCCTGATGAGCAAAAAGTTCCTCTTCCAAGAGGATATTCCTCTCCCCAATTCTCCCTTTATGACGGTACTGATAACGCTCGTGAACACATCTCTCATTTTTTGGAATCACTAGGAGAGCATGAATACAACCACGTTCTCCGCCTGAAAGAATTCTCAAAATCACTCACTGGGAGAGCATACACCTGGTACAATAACATTGCATCAAACAACATAACCAATTGGTGTGAGATGGTTACCGCTTTCCACAAGAAATATTTCTTTGTGTCTGAGAAAATCACTCTGTCAAACTTGGGAAGAATGTTTCAGCGAAACAATGAGCATCCAAATGATTATGTCAAGAGATTCAAAATTCAGGCATTATATTATCACGATCCAAATGTGACTGAACAACAACTGGTGAAATTGTGCATCAATGGCATGGTACCTGTCTATCGTGCTTTACTGGAGAACCTGCGCTTATAGACATTTTTTGAGCTCCATGAAGCTGCTAAACGCTCAAATACAACAACACCAGCCCTTCTAGAAAGAACTAGGCATGCCAGGAACGAAGATGCACGTGAGACTCGAGGAAGTAGACGTCTCATTAACAAACAATACAATACTCAACCCTCTGTAAGCGTGGTGGGTGAAGGAGGAAAAAGGAAAGCTCTAACCGCAAAACTGCAACCCAAACGTGCGGTACCAGCACAACAGACAACTCAACCTCGGAAAGCTGCGACTAAGACTCCTGCACCGCAACAAGAAACGGGAGAGGCTGCTCCAAACTTCTCATTTCCAATCGAAGAGATAATAGAGCTCCTGGAGGCATGGATCCAAGATGAATCTATCAAGCTACCTCCTATCAGACGTCCACCAACTGAGAAAGAAATGGAAGATCCCAAGTATTTTCGTTTCCATAGATTCGTCAATCACCCAACCAGTGACTGCAACAAATTGAAGTGCATTTTTAAAGAGAAGGTGGATTCAGGAGATAGCATTTGTCCAAGAGAAAAAATAAATTTGATTTATAAGGTGATGGTAAGTCTCCCAATCTATTATCTCTCGATGTTCAAATAACCATGTAAGTGGTTAAGGAAATAGAAAAGATAATGATAGATTTCCTTTGGGGTCATCTTTATCATCTAAAAAGAGGAGTGGGTTCCATGGTCTAAGGAAACCATTCCAAAGGCTCATGGAGGATTTGGGATCAAAAATTGAAGCTGTTAAATAAACCACTTCACTCCAAATTGGTTTAGAAGTATGGAGGATAAAAAGACGTCTTCGGGAAGAAAAAAATATCTATGAAAAGTTTGGAGGTAATTTTAATTCTTTTTTCCCAAATCATAATCCTAAAATGGTTGGTCATAGCTTACGGGATGAAATATTAAAAGCTCGACAATAGGTTAAGGAGAACACAGACCTTATTATGCATAATGGTTCTTACATCCAGCTCTGGACTGACTGAAAAATGGGCCAGTGACATCCTTTTAAAGGACAGATACCCGTCACTTTTCAAAGTCTCACATTTTCAAAAGACTACTGTTAAGGAAATGTTGTTAGATAATGGTTCTTGGAATTTCATCTTTAAAAGAAGCTTGAATGAGCAAGAAGTAAGTGAAGTTGCTCCCTTGTTGCAGTTATTGGAAGGTTTTAATACTATAATTCATAACAGTACAGTGGACGATGCTAGAAAATGGAATTATACACAAGATTTTTTGGTTGCCAGGTGTTATTCTTTTATGGAGGTTGATGGGTTCATTTCTTTTCCTTATAAACAAATATGGAACGCAAAAGTTTTTGAAGGTGTCTTTCTTAGCTGGGTCACTTTGTCACAACGATGCTCCAACTCTAGATTTTCTTTACTGAGGGATAGTAAGATTAATTCTAGGGTCTGTATGTTGTGCAACTCAGAGCAAGAAACTCAAAAGCACTTATTTCTTCACTGTCCAGAGACTATAAAGGTATGAAATTATTTATTGGATGGTTTTGGTATTAAGTTGGCTTTTCTAAAAACATCTAGTCTAATTTATGGGAATGGTCCGCTAAGAAGAGTAATAGTAAGATCATGAAGATTTGGGGTACACTGCCGTTTGCAATTTGGTTGACCATTTGGAGAGAACGAAATTGCAATATTTTTAATAAGAAAACAAGAAATTTTCTGTAGCTCATAGTATCTATTAAATTTACTTTGTTCAATTAGTCGATAAACACTAAGATCTTTAAAGGTTATTCTTTAAGTATCTTATTATGTAACTATGGAGTTGTAACCGGTAATGGACACATGTTAATGTTTAATCCAATATTACCCTTTTCCTCTGAAAAAGAAAAGGAAACACCGTTGTGAATGACACGATTTATAAAGGGGATACCAGTATTACTCGGGGGTGATACTATTTCATATAGGATAAATAATGTTAACAGATCCTGACCGTCAGATCTCTCAATTGGTATCGCCCCACTAATAGTGGTATCCCCTTTACAAATCATGGTGAATGAGTGTAAGGTATGTGCTTTTGTTTTCTGTTTTGCTTGGAGCGTTATTATTTATCATTATCAACGGACATTAGGTAATACTTGTATTGATCAAACATTGTTTTTATTACAGAATTTGAGAATACAAGGGTAAATTTGTAGAATTATAAACAAAGTTTAAGCCTCACTTGTACATTATTAAGAAACTTTAACATCATTGTACATGTGTAGATTTCGGGGAAGAAATGGCTTATGCTCAAAGATGCGTCATTTTAATGAGACGATTAAAAGACGAGGGTACCCAAATACACCACAATCTTTTGATTATCCACCTATAAGTCCTTTACCGAATATGATTGTCTATGGATAGAGTTAACACAATACAATAGATTCGGTTCACACTTCGTGTGATCATCTATGGATACGAGATCAAGACAATACAACAACAAGATCACTTCTGTGATTGACTATGGATACAAGATCAAGACGATACAACAACAAAATGTGCACTTGGTAATAGGTACGGTATTAAACTGAAACTCTATAGGATCAATATCAAGTGTTACATAATTAACGTACAATTGCAATTTACTTTAAATTATATGAACCAAATATAATGGCGGAATAGTAAAGTACATGGTACAACAAGATTTTGTTAACAAGGAAACCGCAAATGCATAAAATCCTCGAGACCTTGTCCAGTTTTGAATACCCTCAGAATTCCGCTATACAAAATATAATACCAACTTCTTATAATTGAGACCAAGCAAACTACCCCTAGCTACTTAGTTTCGTCAGTATCCTTGCGCCTTCAACTTCTAGAGTCACGCACGTGATTAGCAAGGATTTTGGATCGTGATCCAAACATCAAATGAAGAATCTGTTTGGTAACCACTCAAATCAGTCTTTCTAGAAGATATCAATGAGTCGTTGACAAAGGCTCTTATGTTTAATCTAATAAACTCTTTTGTCTGGTTAGATATCTATCTTTTGATTACCGAAATAATCAAACTCTAGATTTGCAATCAATCAATATAGATCTCAAATAGAAACTATAAAGCAATGCCGATCTCGCGCAACTAATCAATCAAGTCTATCAAAGATAAACCGATTCTAGTTGGATCCCAGCCGATCAAGGTTTGTGCACTAAATCCACAAGATATGAAAACTAATAAGAATTCTTCTTCGTCTTCAAATTTTCTATTGCCTTCAATAACCTGCACAACAACACTTAAATCCTTTTGTGATCAATCACGCATAAAAAGGAGTCTGTTAACAATGGATTATCACAAGATGTCTTTAGATCCGAAGATGGTTCTAAAGATCACGTCAATACTTTGATCTAGTTTGAGTGAGCCTTATATCAGAAGAGAAGGTTCTCAAGAATAAACAAACTAGGTGCAATTAAAGTTTCAACAACCGTTAGTCAATCAAATCAATAATCGAAACTAATAACACTTCAATTATCTAGTTTCCCACCAACGGTACTCGTAGAGCTTCTTGATCCCACAAAAGTATTTAAACGAGCGGTCGTAAGAGATTTCGCCTAATTAGGGTACTTTCCTCTCCGGATAGACGGCTCCACCAGAAACAATAATAAATGAAGTTTGCCTGGCTCTTAGAATGGTTTGCAAGAAATGCAAACTCAAGTATATATATACCAAGGTTGTTTGGACAACAAGGAAATTCCAAAACCGAAAATATTCTCAAGATATGCATTAATGTACCTAAATTCGGTTTTCCTATTTTCAATTAATGTTAACCAATATTTCCAAAAACTCTCATGGAAAAACTTTTATTATTAGTCTATAACATTAACTAATAATATTTTCCAGAGGATATGCTTTAATTGCTGGTAATTAAAACATATATGATGAATATCATAATTAAATGCTTTTCAATATTTCCGACCAGGATCACCTTGAGCATCAAGGAGAATCTTTGAACAATAAATGATAAGAGTTATGTACATGTTCAAAAATGTCGACATCTGGAAGCTTTTCATCTTGACAAACACAAAACCCTAATTCACACACACCATGAAGAAATATGTGAACCATGGATATTGGTCTTGTACATGAAACCGATTAAACCATCACTCAAATATATGTTGTGACCGGTTATAACATGATACCCAATATAGGTTATAATCAGTTACACCTTGCTCCATGAAGTAGCTTGTGATCGGTTACACCTTGCTTCCCGAAGTATTTACACTTGCTTTCCGAAGGAAGCTTGTGACCGATTACAACTAACTTCCCAATTCATCTTGTGACCGGTTATACCTTGGTTCCCAAAGTAACTTGTGACCGGTTATAACTTGCATTCCAATATAGCTTGTGATCGGTTACACCTTGAATTCCAAAGTTACTTGTGACCGATTCCAACTAGCTATATGTCATAGGATACCTCAAGTCTCAACATAGTTAAGATAGGTTCTACCATAGTCATCTTCCATTGGTCATCCAAAAGATATTCAATGAATAACAAGACCAATCATGATTTCCCTTTCGATTATGAAAAAAAGTTCATACATCTACTTCCTTAAACTAATGTAAAGGTACATAGTTTTCTAGGATGAAATCATACCTATATAATGCACACATAATCAAATAACTATATACAATAGATTATGTCGATGTCGTATTTACGAAGTTCCGAAAGATAAGCGTTTATACTTCGTAATTTGTTTCATTGATACTTTGATCATATTATTATGACCAAGTCTCATTACTAGAGTATTATATACAATGTATATAGTTTCGCATGTTATGTTTTCAATATATCATGACTTGAAAGATACGTTAGGAGTGGAAACAAGATCAAGTCAATATTACTAACCTCGAGTGGAAGGCTAATGTCGTCGTTGTAGTCGTTACTTCTTCCCATTCTTCAGGTCTCCGGAGTAATACTTTTACGTCTCAATATTCGTAGACATTCTAGTCTAACTTAAATGAAGTTGACTCTAGTATTTCATCAAGCGACTCTAAATGAGTTTTGATACTAAAATATGACAACCAAACTTGACATACCAACTCTTGGTGAGTTCAATCGATCTATGCTCTAACAGACGAAGCTTCATCTCAAGCTTGTGTTGCACATTTAGGAAAAGTTGACCCAAAACTAAAATTACACCATCATGTTGCATCATGTCAGTGGGAATCTAGCCGAGAGAGATATTGCATCATTATGGTGTAATATTTAAGTTGATCAACGGATCAGAACTGTATAATGTACCACCTTCAAATGGGATTCAACTGCTTTTACACCAACGACTTTCGAGTAATGCACCATAATGGTGCATTACTCAAAAGTCGTTGGTGCAAAAGCAGCTGAACCCCATTTGAAGTTGTAGGAATGTCGATAAGACATATATAAGAAGGGGCACTTGGTTGAAGGTGTATTGATAGGAGATGCACCATTAAACTTCATAGCTTAGCCGGTAAAGCATATATGATAGGTAAGCCTCATTATTGCAGTGTAGCGTTGTCGATGGAGCATATGATACGTAAGTATCATCACTGTTTCTATGTTGCGAACTAAGAATGCGTCACTTTGATGTATTCCAACGGAAAAGCCAGTTATGCACGTATATTTTGAAGGACCCTTCGGCCTATGCAAACTAAGGTTTGCAACAAGAGTTGACTTTAGTTGCTTGTCCTGACGTTGATGAACTAATGTCTGTACCTGACCCTTTCAAGGTACAGAGAAGGATACATAGCAAACCGCATTGGGTCTAAATATTTGTGTAGTGCGGATATCTTTGTTGGTACTCTAATTTCGGTTAAATCAGGTTCTAATGGTAGCCAAGAACACTTGGAGGACTCAATATTACAGTGGAGAAAGCAGAAACCTTAAGAAGGAAAAGATTGATGTGTGTGTGTGTTATGCAGAAGTACACGGTCCCTGCGTCCATTTTTTTCCTGCAAAAGAAGTATATATCTAGACTCCTCCTAGTAGATTTTGTTGAGAATCCATCCTGCGAGGCAACACCTTTATGGATGATTTCTTTGGTATTAACTTCTGTTTACTGGAGTTTGCTTGGAATGGTATCATTTATCGAGATTAGTTAACACTTTTGTTTTCGCAATAAAATTGTTCTGTTTTTTATATTAAGAGTTAAGATATTATCCAATTGTATTGCTGAGTAAGTAGAGATTTGAGAATAAAATGGAAAATCTATAGAATTATAAACACAATTTAAGCTACACTGGAGATATGTTATTAAAAAAGTTTACCATCATGGTACTCCCTCAGTTTCAAAATAATAGGCTTGTTTGTGTGTAATTTAGACACAAACAAGCCTATATTTTGAAACGGAGGGAGTAATTTGTACATGTCTAATCCTCACTTTAAAGTTAAGTTTCCTTCTTATAGAGGTAAGATTTTGAAAAATACAAGAATATAACCAATTGCATTGCACTAAGCCCAGCAAGAAGCCAATAAAAGTAATCAAGAGAGGTAAGATTTTGAAAAGAACGATGTTTTGGGGACTACCCCAAAACAGTGGGGGACTACTCTTCCAATTTGGGGGTGGATATTTGAAGTAATTTTGGGTCACCCCTTATCTCTTTTTTTTGAAATACAAAATTTACCCTTGGTAATTAAATTAGTTAGTTTATTGATTAGTTAGTGTTAGTGTAATGATTAATTACTGATTAGTTAGTGATTAGTGAGTTATTAATAGGATAGTTTTGTTAGAATCAGAATTATTGAGAGAGAAGAAGAAGAAGAAAAAGAAAAAAAGATGAAGAAAAAGAGGGAAGAACCCAAATGATGAATTTTATCAGCCACAACCAGAAGATGAAGTTATGGGTACTCATGTATGGCTCAAATTTAGTTAATGTAGCTTGAATTGTGCAAAAAATTGGCCTAATCGAAAATTTCAGGAAGAAATTTCGGCTAGGTCAAAGTAGTTCGGTTAGCAATTCTGCAAAACAGGTAGCCGAACTCTCCTGTATGTGCAGTTCGGTTACTCATTTCAACATACGCAGGTAACCGAACTCTGTTTTAATGGAGGTTTTTGAGAGTTCGGTTATCTTTTTCCAGAAAACGTTGCCGAACTAATTTTATAGAGTATACAGTTAATAGTTCGGTTTAGTCGAGTTTAGTCCCTTTGTTACCAAACAAAAGTTCGGCAAGATCGCAATCACGATCATTGAATAGCTAACCGAACTTTGTAGTTCGGTTTAGTCGAGTGTAGTAATTATGTTGCCGAACTATACCATAGAAAATTCCAAAGAACAAGTTCGGCAAGATCGCAATATCTGGTATAAGTTGCGAAGTCACCGAACTACAAGTTTGGTGTTGACAAATCAAAGTTCGGTTACCCCATAGAAATTGCGAAGTAACCGAACTATATTTTATCAAAGTTCGGTTACCTATATAAATTTATCGACTAAACCGAACTCAAATTTCGCATATAAAGAAAGAGTTCGGTTATGATTTTTTTTTTGCGAGCTTACCGAACTACATAGTTCGGTTACCTAAAAATTCCTACTTGGCCGAACTGTTCTTCATATTGAAAGTTCGGTTACCAAAATCTAGGGTTTTCAAAATTTCTCCTAGCCGAAATCTATACTGTAACTACCATTTTCTATGGTTTTTGATGATTTCTAATCGATTTCTTCAACAAAAAACGATTAAAAGGAATGGGTATGAAGGAAATTACCTGCGGATTTTCATTTTACTCGAATCGGACTTCTTGGTTGATGTTGGAGAAGAAGAAGAAGAAGAAGAATAAAAGAAAAGAAAAGGTTTTGAAACTGATTTTTGGTTTTAATTTAGGGGGTTAGATTAGTGGGTAGTGGTTAAATTAGTGGGTTATTAGGATTAGTTATAACCTTAATTAGGATAAGGGCAGATTAGTCTTCCCTAATCTTTTATGACACCCTTTAAAATTTAGGGTGGACATTTGAATAACTAAGTAGTCCCCCACTGTTTTGGGATAGTCCCAAAAACATCGTTCTTTGAAAAATACAAGAAAATAACCAATTGCATTGCACTAAGCCCAGCAAGAAGCCAATAAAAGTAATCAAGATGAGCTTGATTGAAGTTATTCATTTATATCAAGAGTTGGGTCTTATCTATAAGTAAAATTTGAGAATGCAAGGGTAAATATGTAGAAATGTAAACAAAGTTTAATCTTCACTTGAGATACATTATTAAGAAAGTTTAACATCATTGTACACGCATAGATCTCACATTGAAGTTAAGTTCCCCTCCTATAGCGGTAAGAATTTGAAAAATATATGAAAATAACCAATTGTAGTGTACTAAGCCCAGCAAGAAGCCAATAAAAGTAATCAAGATGAGCCTGGTTGAGGTTGTTTGCAAACCAACCATATGAACCGTTGACGCAGGTCACCCTCTCAATGACAGTGATGAGAATGCCACTAAGAAAGCTTCCTATGCCGTACATGCTGTAAAAAAGTGAGAGACCTAAACTTGTTAACCCTTTTGAAGATTGATCATAGAAAATTTCTTGCAAACCAATCAAGGTAAAAACAGACTCGAAACCAGACAAGACCTATCGAGGAACCAACCACAGCACACTCACCGGAATGGTTGCATTTGGATTGTCTATCAACCCGAAATCTAGAGCTGCTTGAAGTCTTTTCTTTTCAATAACAGCTGCAACCACCATTGATGTTGTAGAAAAGAAAAAACCAGCACCTATCCTTTGAAGTGTGGTTATGGCATTGGGATTTCCGGTAACAACTCGGACAAGTGGAATGAAGAGACAATCATAGATTGGTACGAAGAAGACAACAGATAAGGTCGTAAAGATGTAAATTGAGGCTGCTGGTATTTGGAAATTTGGTCCTATGGATCTGTCCAGGGTTATGCTTTGCTTAGTGAAGAAAGTCGTTGTTTGAGAAGACACAACAACATAGATCAAACATGTTATCCATATTGGAACCAACTGTAATAGCACCTTTGCGTCTTCGACCTGACTAATACTGCATGGTATGAGGTTTTTCGAAAAACCAATAAGCGCTTTGTCTAGAAACCTGCACACGTTGTAAACTTGTTTAAGACAAAATCTGCAAGTGATTCTGCACTTGGTTGAAACAAGCCTTGTACATAACTTAGAATGAAATTGCTTTCTTACTTGAATTGATGAGAATCGGAAGGAGTATGACGTGCAATTCCTACTTCCAGCTCGTGGTCGATACAAGGCTTGCTTCTGCAGTTCTTTGCGGCAACAACAAAAACTTGGATTATGTCCAATATCGCGTCTGTATTATTTTCTTTGACATTATAGCAAAAAGTATGCATTCGAAGCAAGAAGACGGTTAATGCAACCATCATGACGATGCACGAAATGCCAAATGCTATTGCCCAACTCAAGTTATCCTGTATGTAGTTCAAAATCAAGTGAGAAAGGACAATCCCAATACTAGATGCAAAACACCACCAATTAAAGAATGAGCTCTTGGATTTGCATTCGCCTGAATTGGTCTCATCAAATTGGTCAGCACCAAATGCCTGTGCACATACTCGAAATCCTGAACCCCCAACAGAGGCGAGATACAATGATATGTAGAAGAAAAGAACTTGGAAAGAAGATGGAGAATTGCACAGGGTTTTGTTGTTAACGCAGTCACTTCGCTTTAAGTAAGGATGCAGGACTGATAATGTTAAGAATCCGAATCCCTGGCACAACAAGATAAATACACAAGTTATAACATTTACGCCCGACAGCAATCAAAACATTCTTATTTTTCTCAAAATTCAAAGCTGCGCAAACTCTTAAACAAGTTATTAACATTCCTTGGTCCTTGCAACATATAGAAGACCCAAATTAAGGAAACCTTTCTATAAAATCATTCAGATTTTGTTTGAAATTTTTAAGTAAATGATTTGATTCATCAATCTGGCTAAGCTAATTAGTAGTTAAGGAGAGATGATATGCCTAGTGAGAATTACCATTATGTAGATGAGACAAGAGAATAAGATGGTGCGGAATTGACCAAGAAAACAATCAACAAAGAGTGAAGTGAAGAGTGGAACCATCCATGTAACTCCAACCAGAATGTTGATATTCTGTGCTGCAGCAAGAGTTGATTGCTGGAGAGGACCAGTAAGATAGCTAATGAGGTTTAAAATCATTCCAAAGTAAACAAATGAGTCCGCAACTGAAAGTAGAGTCAAGAAAGAAGCAGATTTCCATCCTCCAAATTTTGATCTATCAAACACTTTTTCTCCTTTGTAATCAACCACACCTTCAACAAAATCACTACTACTGCTGCTGTTTTTCTCTATTCCATGACCATTTGTAGTGTTGTTGTTCGTGAGTAAAGGAACTTCAGAATCATTGGCATCAGCATTAACATAACTTAAGACCTCCATAATCTCCCACTCTCTCCGTGGTAAAGAAAGAAAAGTGACATGATTATATAAAAATATCAAGTGAAGTGCATCCCGAGTCCCCGACTGATGATGCAGCACTATCGGCTGAGCACTAACTGATAATTAAAAAAACACTAATAGGACAATCGAATATCAGGAGTGACATTAACAATCGAACGACGTTTGTACACCCGAAGGCATCTTGATTCTTTTACTGTTCAGGCAGTAAAACATTTAATGTTGTTTGGTCCATTAATTTTACTATTTATTTTTTACACGGTCAGGAGCGTAACTGCGTGAGCGAAACCAACTCAGGTAGATGAAAAATGAAAAGTGGAAATCAGTTTAGCGCAAAACCTAGCTATCAAGCACAAATTGTTTATCAGTTGGTAACCATGTCTATACTACTTGGCTCTCTTATTGCAAACGAAAAGTTTGAAACTCAAGTTCAGTTTCAGGCATTCTAGGGCCGGCCAGACACAGCCAAACTGTTTCTCTTTTTTATCACTCAGCCATACTTTATTTTGCTCTTTGTTTTAGCACAGTGACATCACTGACATAGTTATATATATATTAACTTGTATATTATATGTTTATTATTATTTTACAATAATAATAATATTGGATAACGATTAATAATGAAACAAGTTGGAAGTCTAACAAGCTAAGCCCCAACGACGTACTACTACATTAATTGAACAGGTTGCCATGCTAGCCTACCAGCGAGCATGATGAGGAACCAGCTAAGGGAGCCGAAGCGAATAGGGGGCTGATTATGTCGCAAGGGGGCAAGCTAACTCTACCTTTCATGTCAAATACTGCAATATTGCGTCATCAGGGACTCGAACCTGGGACCTCCTGGAACGCATCAACCTCTGAGAAACGAGAATGACCAGTTGAGCTAGCTACTCGTTTTTTTATATTATTATTATTATTATTTTAATTTGAAGCATGTCATGACTCATGGTGGTCCAGTTCTATTATTGAAGAACCCACAAGGCATAGGGTATCTTTGCCTTTTTTCTTAATTGTTGCAATAAAAGTTGATAAACAAAATCATAATCCAAATCCAAATATTCATACTGTAATGCTAGTTTAACCGGTGTTTGTAGTCACCCAAAAGGTCTGGGGCAACTATTTTTTTTTTGCATATATTGGATGTGTTAAAAATAGAAATTGTCTATATTGTCCTTACCTTTATACTAAATCTGAACCTATATCCTTTATTTTCATAATCATGATATTTCTCTTGTCTCTATATTTTATCGATTGAAATTATTTATCATCGTTTTAATTTTGATTGAAATCATAGGTTGTCGATCAAATAAATTTTAGTATTTATTGGTTAAAATTAAAATCCAAATTCATTAACCTTAAAGTTGAAACTTAGAACATCAAAAAAAAAAAAAAAAACTCGAATTAAACAAACAAAACGGGTAAATGATAGTAGTTGTGATCCAAAATTAGGATTTGATTGCTTGAAGAAAAAAAATTATCGGAATTTATTATAAGATTTACAGTTGCAGAAACATAGCGGGTAGGTATAAAGTTGATCTTATCGATCAATTATGGTTTATGCGCTTAAGAAATAAAGAAGATCAACCATAATCGGTATGGTTTATGTGCTTAAAAAATAAAGAAGATCAACCATAATCGGTAGGTAAATTAGATTGTATTTTTGAAAAAAGAAGGTTATATTAAAGAGAAAAAGAACTGTACAAGATTACAACCCAGGAACCATCTTAACAAATTACATGTGTAAGATAGTATCACTATTGAACAAAATTGAATTTACAGGAATCTTTTCAAAAACCTTAATTTCTGAAAGCCGCAGCACAATTGTTTGTCTAATGACTAAACAAAGTTCATCCACTTCCTTAGCTCTACCACCAAAAACTCTAGCATTCCTTTCTTTCCACAAACACCATAAGATTGCATATATCAATATCCACCAAATCTGTCTACTCCTGCCTGGAAAATTGTTTAGCCTCCAAGCTTCAAACTGATTAAATACTGAGTCTGATGCCACTCAATCCACATTGAAACCCTTCATAAACCTTGACCAGACCTTAAAAGCATAGTCAAATGTAAAAAATGTGATATGCAGTCTCCAATGCAGCATTACAAAATACACAGTTTTTACTTTGAACTTCAATTCCCCTATGATTGAGCATAATACGTGTAGGCAGAGATTGATGGAAATAAGCCCAAACCATAAAACTTACCTTTGGTGGCACATTTTTCTTCCAAAGAAATTTACTGAAATCACCAACTGGCTCTTCCTGCACCTGCAATTCATAGCACTTTTACTTTTTGACAGTAAAACCACCAAAGAACTCTACTGTATCTTCCTCCACATTTTACCCATGAACTAGTCCCAACTCATTACACAACATATCCCATTCCAGCTGCTCCATTGCAGACAATCTCCTTCATGAGTTGCAATACAAATATCCATTCTGAATGGTCTCATCTATTGAAGCCAATTTAGTATTACAGGCCTTGTAAACTGCAGGAAATCTATCCTTCAATAAACCCCCAACTGTCCAGTTATCTAACCAGAATCTTAAAGATTTTCCATTATTCAACTTGAATTCTAAATGGTCCTACAAAAAAGAAGAAGAATTCAGAATGTTCTTCCACACACTTATCCCCATTGGCTTCACATCATCACTTGGAATTAGAATGTTGTTTTTGTTATTAAACTTTTGCTGCACTATTCTTCTCCATAAAGCCCTATTCTCTCTTGTTTATCTCCAGATCCATTTAGCTTTTAATGCTTTACTAGTACCCCTTAAATTCTTAATACCCGGTCCACCTAAATTCTTTGGCTTACAAATCTTCAACCAAGAAACCCAACACATCTTCCTCTTTTCAGTACTAGAATCCCATAAAAAGTTCCTCATCAATCTGGTAATCTTCACTTCAACACTAACAGGCATATGAATAAGAGACAAAAAATAAAGCGGTAAGCTTGCTAAACAACTCTTGATTAACACCAACCTCCCTGCCTTGGACAAAAATTTCTTCTTCCAAGATGCTAATTTAACCTCCATTCTCTGCACAACTTCATCCCACACTGAAGCACTTCCATAAGTTGCACCAAGAGGTAAACCCAAGTACTTAATAGGTAACTTCTCCACTTTACAACCCAATTCCATAGCCAGCAACTACACCACATCATCATCTCCAACACTGATCATAGAGCTCTTCTCCAAATTAAGTTTTAGCCCTGTTAACAGTTCAAAAGTGTTAAGAATTATAAACAGTCTTCTAATCTCCTCCACCTCAGCATCAATGAAAATCAAAGTATCATTTGCAAATTCCAAATGAGAAATCATTATTCCATTCTCCATAACTTGAAACCCATGCATCTGACCACTTGTTGTAGCATCTTTAACTAATTTAGATAGAATTTCAACCACCAATAAGAAAAGAAATTGAGACAATGAATCTCCTTGTCTCAAGCCTTTAGTAGGTTTAAATATCTAAGAGCTACTGCCATTCACCAAAACTGCAATATTTGCTGAAGTAATACACCATTTAATCCATGAGATCCACCTACCCCCAAGCCCGTGTTTCTCCAAAATCCTTGATAAAGTCCTCCATTTAACATGATCAAATGCCTTTTCCATATTTTGCATAACACTCCTTGCCTTTTGTCCTTCAACCTGCTATCAATGCACTCCCCAGCTATAAAAACTCCATATAAAATTTATCTCTCTTTCACAAAGGCCCCCTGATATTCTGACACCAACTTATGCATCACACACCTTAATCTGTTAGATAAAATATATTGTTATCAAAAAATTAAATTTTTCTGTACTAAAATAAGCATAATCGGTAGATAAAATCCACGTGTCTACCGATTGTGAAAGTAAAGAAATTCGAAATTTTATTAGCTATTGAAAATTTTATATTTGGGGCTACTATCACAACCGGTAGATAATGAACATCACAGAACCAGCGATTATACAGTCAGTAGATAATGAACATAACGGGACTACTATGGTTGTACATGGTAACGGTTATCCGTTAAAACCGAACTGAACCAAACCGATTAGGGGAAAAACGAACCCAACCATTCACTAAAGGTTGGTTTTGGTTTAAAATAGATAGAAACCGAGATCAACGGTTCGGTTTCGATTTGATATAAAAACCGCACCGATAACCAATGGTAAATCGATTATATTTTATACTTAGTTTCCACCGTAGATTTACTAATGTTAGATCCTACCCATTGATTCAGAGTATAAATGAAAACCATTAATCTAATCTTTCAGTCTCCTATTCTCCTTGTTTCTCTTTCTCCCTCTCTCAATCGCCTCCCCTCCCCACCCCTCAACTACGACTACTACTTGACTTTTTCCATCATGTCTTCATTCTTCTTTGTTTTTATATAAAAAAATACAGAAATACTATATATCTTCTTTTGATCTCTAGATTTAGAGTAGGCTTTAACTACTTTTCATATTCTTTTCCTTTTCTTTTTTGTCTGTAAATTTATGTAAGCTCTAGATCTCAGTTTTGTATAATATTATTTGATTTAGGGTTTTACAAAGTGTTTATCGACTGTTAATTTTGATTGGGGTTTGGTCTTTTTTCAGTTTGCAGGTGGAGAAGAGGTGATGGTGGTGGTTACTGATGGTAGTGGAAGAAAACTATTTGGTGGGAAAACAAAGTCAATCTGGGTATCATAGCCTAGGCAAACCACATCAACCATAGGATGGGTTTCTAACGACTGAACTTCCTTATGGACATCACTAGGTTCAGGAAAACGTGTATGAAGATAATCTATTAAAACGGTTGAGGCACATATGTCAAGTCCCAAGTGAGGGATCTTTTTAAGAGTTAAAGCACATGGAGAATGATAATCACCCCCAAACTTAGAGTTTTCAGTGTCTCTAGTTAGACTAGTCACAATCTCCCTAATTTATAGGTCATCAGATTCCTGAAAATAGGCAGTTGATTCTTCTAAGTCAAGTTCATCCTCACTCATCTCTACGAGTTCATTTTCTTTGTCTAAGACTATTGTTTCTAAATCACTAGACAATAAAACAGTATTTTCAGAATAAACTCATTCCTTTAAACCATTATTAGCTTCGTAATCAAAAGGAAATACTACATCGTCTAAAACGGGGATATCTCTAGACAAATCCTCGTCCTTTTGAATAGGTGAATAATTATTAAAATTATTTGGATTCGAACTAGAAATGACATTATCATTATATAGCTCAATTGGAGTAACAAATTCCTGATCACCATGCCTACATATTTCAGATTCTTCATCAACACTATCCTCGTCATAATCATCATTGTAATAACATGAAAATGGTCGAACCTCATCTAAACTAGTGTTTCCAATGCTAACCTCGTCATCTTGATTATGCAAATAACTATCCTCATTTTCAAGGGTACTATTGGAAAACTGTATTGGAAATCAAGATTATTTCGAGCAAGTCTTTCGTTCATCTCAGCTATTTGCTTGAGGGATTCCTCTATAGAAAATTCACTCCATGGTGCAGTTCGTCTATTCATTTCCGACACAAACCTATTTGTCTGCTCAGTTAACTGCTTAAGAGACTCTTCTAAGGATATGGAAGGATCATAAATAGGAACAGAAGGATCATAATAAGGACTAGTTTTCAACAGTTTGATTGTATTGTCCAAAGACGAGGTACTAGCACTATAATAATCCTTATTTTCTTGCTCGTATGACCGGTGTGTGTGTGGATAGTAATTGGGCTCACCATGGTATGAACCATAACCTTCAAAAGGTTGGTGTTCCCAACCACTATTTACACTATGGTCGTAATATGAATAATGTCTATTTTGAAACTCAGTCGGATATTCATTGTATTGGCTATTGTAATACCAGTTCGACATTCTAACTGCAAGGGAATTCTAAACAATCATAAACCAGGATGACTTGACCAAATCAAACCTATAAAATCTAGTAAACAACAAGCATGATGGCTCCCTTAGATTGTTTCTAGACCAGCTTCTATTCTTCCAAGAGGCAACTAGGTATCGTTTTAGCAAACCTCTCTAGATCGATCCGAATAAAGTGAGTCGAAGAGAAGTAGGTGAAGCTCAGAGGAGCTTTGATACCCCTGATAGACGCATTTATGTGTCTATTTTCATCTCTATTGTATATATTGTTAGTACCCATTTTTGTACTAATTTTGTTATTTTATCCCTTTGTAGGTGTTTTTGGAGAAATAGGCTTTTACGGAAAAATTGGCTCGAAAAGTTGATAAAGGCTCCTGGGAGGACACTTGCTATTCGGACTCTCATTTTGGATAAGGGGTAACCCATTTCCAAGCAGCTGTTAAGCACAGACCGGCACTGGATAGGGGGAGGTCACATTTCTTCTCAAATTTTCAAAACAGATTTTGGCGGGAAAACAGTTTACAGAAAACAGAATTTTCTGTTCGAATTTTGGATGATTTTTAAGGCGATTCAATGGTTGATTTTCGTTGGGTTAACTCTGTTAAGGATAAACAAGTATGGTATGAGCTGTAGAATCGATTAAACAGGGATAGAAATCCGTGTTGGAGCAAAACAGGGAGAATTCACAATTTGAGTTATTTTCGGTTTACAAAAGAATTTGTGAAGAGTTTACGGCAAGATAGGAGTGTATGGGGTCCTTATTCAGTTCTGGGAGAGTTTAAGAGAGTTTGGAAACCAAGTTGACGCGTAAAAAGAAGATTAAAATCCCGTAACTTGCTGTTGAAAAAAAACGAAAATATTTGGATTAACTGGAGTGATTTTGGGGTTTGGTGGATATATATAGGTTGATTAGAGTCATATTTAGAGAGACGAACAATTTGGGGGAGTTTGGAGAAGTTTAGAGCTATAGAGAAGCGAGAAAAAAAATCAACAGAGTCGAGTTCAGAAACTTTCCTGCTGCTGCTGCAAAGAAGAAGACGAAGAACATTAGACTCTCAGAGTCAGTCGCAGAGGCAGACTTATTTTCAGTGACAACGAGGTACGGTCGCATCTTCCTGCAGTCACAGAAGCTCTTCAGCAACAACTCGGACTTCTGTTTTAGACCTTCAGTAACTACAGAATCCGCTGCTTAGCACTTTTCACTCTTTTAACCAACTTTTGAACACCAAATATGTATTTTGAGCAAGTGGTTAATATGAGGAGCTAAACCCCTTAGCCGAGGCGACGGAGGAAGCCATTGTTCCATGAAAAGTGGTATAATTCTATTTTAATTATTTTACATGATTATTTGCATAGAACTTAAAAGAAAAATTGGTTTTTATTGAGTAGTTGTGAAGTGTTTTGATGGGACATGCTTAGTTTTAATACTTTTGATGTTTCATGCTTCGTGCTTACAATTATTACTTCAAAAATCTATTAGAGGAAAATATTAGAATCACTTTAAAGAAGAATATTGCATGAATATTGATTAGAGTTTATCAATTAATTGGTCAATGGTGGAATCCAAAGTCTCGGTATTTTCTTATTATTGTCAAAACAATTCTATTTAATTTTCGAAAATCCTTCACAAGTTTGAGCAACGAACCTTTTTACCACTACAACTATAAAACGACATCAACCCCCACCTCTTTGGCAACGCTTCCCTGGGTTACAAGGCGGCTCTAATCGACTTACAGTAATCTTCCTGAACTTTGAGTTAGGCTAACAAGATACCCAATACTTCCCTTTGAATGACTTTCCTACAAGCTCGTTACCCTATCGGTCTCGTTCTAATCAGTATTTTAAGCTTGGGTTCGCGTAGGTTATGTGTTCCTAAGGAGGGCAAGAAGAGAACGGTGATGAAATCCGAACCCTTATCTTGTATGGCCTGGCCTTTCCATTTACTAGGAAATTAAAATACGTATTCAAAGCCTCAACATATATGCACCTTAAGGAAGACAGTAAACTCGCTGACAGGGGATTCGCGAGTGTTTAAAAATTTACCTCCCGTACCAGGCGGGCGAAGAACCGCTGAAGTCGACTCGGGCCACCAACTCCTATGTCAGTGTGCGAACCCGAGGGCCCGAGACAGTATCGTAACCGTCGTCCTTCCCTGCAAACAGTTTATATTTAATGGTACCCTTCCGTAGGGTTTAAAAATAATGTCCAAAAGTCCCAAAATGTCCAAAAAAATAAAAATAAAATAAAACCCTATTTATAATTTCTAAAAATAAAAAGTAATAAAATCTAAATAAAATAAAATAAAATAACTATATACAAAAATCTTCTTCTTCACTCCTTTGGACGCCTCTTTTCTTTCCTTCTTTGGCGATGCTTTCCTCTTATAACACTTTTTTCTTTCCTTTTAGCTCCGCTCCAAATCTGAAAAAGAATCGAAAAATACCAAACGCGTAAAGAAGAACAAAAATAATAAAAACAAAAAAAATAAATAAAACCTAAAAACCTAAAAACAAGTCCGCGTAGACGACACCAAAAATTGATGTGATTTTAAAGTTGTTGTAGTAAATGAGTTCAAACTCTCGGACTTGTGAAGATTCGGGTTTTTAAATTTAATAAAAATATATACAATAATATTACAAGGGGTGCGAGAGTTACTGGGACTCAGGATTCCACCAAATTTCATTCATGTGATTCAAATAATAATTCCAATCAATTATAGCTCAAATATTAAAAAATATGGACTCTTATTATTTGCCAAAAGTAGATTTTTGAAAAGCAATGACTGTAAATCAAAAGCATGATGTATAAAAAATACATTGACCAAGCATACATCATCAAACAATATCACATCCATTCAATAAAAATCATAAATCAATTAAAAATCAATGCAAATAGTCATAAAAGAATTATTAGAATTACCACATGTGTGAAATAGGGCTTCCTCCGTCATCCCAGTGTTGGGGTTTAGCTCTTCATGGTTAAAACATGCTCAAAAGGTAGAAACATGGCTCAAAAGGTGTTTTTATTGAAGGAGAATAATACAGCGAATCTGCAACGCTTTTCTGGCGTTACAGAAATCACCGTTACAATGAAGTGCTGTTTATAAACGATAAATCGGTTCTGCTGTTGAAGAACGACACTCGTCTGCGACTGTTCCGTGTGGGTCACTGTTCTTCGTGTTCTTAAGCTCCGCACCAGCAGAAAACAGCAGCAGGAAGCTTTCTGTTCGTCTTGGTTTCTCACTCCTCAGCCCTTTTCAGCCCCCCAAACTCTCGACACCCCTTCTATATGACCCAACCAATCTATTTATATCAAAAATACTGATTAAATCTCTCCGAAATCTTCCAAAATCTCTTCCTTTCTCTTCACGGCAAAGTTGCGGCAATTTCTTGTTTTAGAATTTCTACGCGTTTCTGAGCTTTCCTTTTGATTCTAAACTCTTCGTTGGATAGATACCAATCTTTGGGAAGGTTTATAGCACTTTAATCTCTCTAAAATATCCTAAAATAGGTCACACACGTGACTTTCCATATTTTTCTGTTGAGATAAAAATCCGTCGATTGAGCCCAGTTTAATCGATTTCAACACCCATATTAGATTCCTAGACCCATAAGGAGTCTATCCTATGAAAATCAGAAGTTTAGTCGACCTCAAACTCCTCCAAATAACTACCACAAAAACTGCCAGAAACATGTTTTTATTTTCCCGCCAAAAACAGAATTTTGAGAAGAAAGTGACCTACCCCTATCCAGTCCCGGTCTGTGTTTAGTAGCTGCTTGGAAATGGGTTACCCCTTATCCAAAGTGAGAGTCCGAATAGCAAATGTCCTCCCAGGTGCCTTTAATAACTTTTTGATCCAATTTCGCTGCAAAATCTTATTTCTCCAAAAACACCTACAAAGAGATAAAATACCAAAATAAGTACAAAAATGGGTACTAACAATATACACAATAGAGATGAAAATAGACACATAAATGCGTATATCAATGGATCTCTTTTAAAACAATGAATATAGTTCACTGGGACGTTCGTGGAAGACGGGAAAGAATGATTTCACGAGATACATATCTTCTTCCGGATCCCATTCCATTTTCCAAGCTCTATTTGAGTAGTGGCTAAAGTAAGAGTGGCTCAAAGTTGCAAGTTTGGGGGAAAATGTGCTTGGGAAAGAAGTTGTCTTTATTATATATGGAGACCCATCGGTCATAATTTTATGAAATCTATTCCAATAATCGTCTTTTAAATATGTCAAACATAAACCAATTTTTGCCGTGCAAAATCATATAAAATCTTCCTAGCCATAATCGGTTCATAAGGAAGCCCACGTAATCCAATTCTTGTCAAAAAAATATACAAAAAAAACTGGCACTTTGGATTACAAGAATCTATGTTTTACCGCATAGACCGATTTTGGTAGGTTCAAAATTCTGTTATTTTTTTGTTTCCCAGAATCGGTCTTTATTTATGTTGGTATAAAATGATTCCGAACCCTGATAAAACGAGGGAATGAAATGCTTTAGCGAAAAGCTATAATCGATTTGTATGAAGGTAAACGTAAATCGATTGTGTCCAAATAAACTGCCAGAATCCTACATTTTTTCCCCAAGTTAAAGTTTTTTTATCGTGTATTAGGCAAACTCAACAATTTCACAACCAACCAGATTCATTCATTCATGAAATAACGAACATAACATCACATAATCCAAATAAACATAAGGTCCAACACATAAGTTTCGACTCTGTAATAATTTATATAGTTAAAGACATAAGTTCGAAAACAAAGAAACCATTAATTGATTATCTTCATCACCATCAACATCCTCACCACGTCCACGGCCTCGACCACCATGACCACTTCATCCTCGTTTAAGAGTTCGTTCTTCGCCAGCTTCATCATCGCCACTAAATCGTGGATGGTGCTCGATTCACCTCGAGAGTTCTTTTTCGAAATGATTTTCTTCCTCTTTTGATTTGTCTTCTCTACCGCTTCCCAAAACCTTTCACCAGCATTTACATCTTCCAGACTGCTCAATTCTGTAATCTTTTATTTATTCTCCTTAACATCTATTCCCTTCCCTACACATACCCTTGCTTTGTCTATCAAATGCCCGATTCGTTTTCTTTTTTTTCATTTCAAATAACAAGCATTCAACAAATCATGCCAAAACCATTAACAAAACCTAAATGAGTAACAATACACTCCAGGAATTCGAGGACTTTATTTCGGTCCTTGATGAGGGGCCCATCGTCTACTCATTTCACGTGAGCATCCGAAATGTGGAGGTACCATGGCATGTAACCCGGAGTTGCATCATCATCTGTTTTGGATATCTAGCCACCTTGTGGATGTGGTACCTTATATTATCCCGGTCCGGATATGATAGTACGGGTTTGTGAATATCCTCAATATCGTTATCAATAAACTTACAATTGTTCATGTGCAATTTAAACTTGCTAGATGATATGATATCTTGTACATCACCATATTGTCTCCCCACTTTCCTTGGGATAAATTTTTGACAGGGGCGTTTTTTGATGGCGGCATGGGGAAAAAACCATATGTTGACATGTGTCTTTCCCATTAATTGTTTTAACAAATTATGTTTCTTAAAATATCAAAGATAAAATATTACCAATTAAGATAACCAATATTCTCTCTAAAAATACATTTCTTTGATGTTTTTGGAAACAGAATTGTTTGGGAGCAATTAATGGGAAAGACACATGTCAACATATGGTTTGTCCCCCATGCCCCCATCAAAGTTTTATCCTTATCCTTGGTTGTACATTACATATCCTTTGGGGTGAAACAAAGGGCAAAAATAACATTGTTCTTTGCACCCAACCATCATTATTTCAGCAAAATCCTCTTTTTAAAGGTGAAAGACTACATCTTTCATCGTCAAGTTGTACAATTGGTGTCTCAACTCCAGATATTCCTCTCTTTGGGTATTCGTCTTACCGTTGAAGATGTATCCGTCTCCATAACAAGTACCGTCCCAGTCCTTTTTCAGAAAAGCCTTTTTATCAAACTCTGAGAAGTGCAAATATACCCACACCTGCAAAAGAGTGATATTCCCTTCGATTTGGTTCCTTTGATCCCTAGAAGACTTTCTCAACTTATTCAACGAGCGTGCAAGGATGACAGAACCCCAAGATATCATAGCATCTAGCAAGTTTAAATTGCACATGGTTGCAATAGCTGAATATAGTTGGCGTTCACACGGGCACCAGAACCGTCGTGGAAGATAACAACTCTTATGATGTAGAGCACATATGCATAGATTATAGCTTCGATACGTTCCTTGGTCATGTCTTTTCCCTCTGCACGAAGCTTCTTTGTTCCCATGAATTGGTCCCTCAAGCTCGCGACATGGAATATCCTTTGTTTTGCTTGACCTACCAGCATCTCTGACTTGGTATTTTGTTCATCCCGACCAAACACATTCTTGGTGAACTCGTATATCTTGTACCACTCAAGCTTATTCACGTAGTCTTTCCCCCTTCACGGCTTTACCTGTTATGCTTAGATTTATTATCATTTCGCCAACCGGAAGGTGGAAAGTATATGTTTCCCCGTAAAATCTCTCAGAGAAGGCGGAGAAAAGAGGTTCGTCGTATCTTACAACCGAATTATCGACCGCAACCAACAACCTCGTAGAATCGACTAGATTGGTTATTTCATGTACTTCTCCTACCAATCATAGCCCTTCCATTGCCTATAAGGTCATCATACTCACTGTCGTTCCTGGATTTATATGATGCACAACATTGGTGTGGTACTAAAAAAAAACGGATAGACAATAATGAAAACACTAAACGGATTATAAGTTCTATCTTAAATAGCAAAACATTGAGAGACTATAATGGTGTGGAAGACGACATCATCACAACTCTCTTTGTAGAAAGAACTCCTATATCACAACTCTCTTTGTAGAAAGAACTCCTATATCACCGGGTAACTCATAAATGTGATCAGTATGGCCGCGAGCGAATATCCATTACTTGAGACTGATGCATACTTTTCGGAATGGTATGATCTTGTTCTGCTAGCCTGTTAATTTAACAAGGTGTTTGGAGATTTAATAATGTATAGCCAGCCCAACGAGGGGAAAAATTAAATTATTCCGCATACGTGGCTGCAAAAGTTCGTGTAGTCGGGATACATTTGTTGGGAGTCTAGATTCGGTTAAATCGGATTATAAAGGTAGCCAAGAACATGTGGAGGACTTTATGTACAGTACAGAGAACAAAAAATTTAAGAAGGAGAAGGTTGATGTACGTTTGTTATCATAAACACGCCATTCATGCATCTGTTTTTACTTGCAGATAAAAGAAGTGTAGATCTAGACTCCCCTTAGTAGATTTTATAGATAACCCATCCGTGCAAGGCAGCACCGTTATGGATAGCCGTAAGCAGAATTTGAGAATTATGAATGTTATAATTATAAACATTATTAAGAAAGTTTAACATCATTTTACATGCATAGATCTTACTTTGAAGTTAAGTTCCCCTCCTATAGTAATAGCGGTAAGCATTTGAAAATATATGGAAGTAACCAATCGTAGTGTACTAAGCCCATCAATAAGCCAATAAAAGTAATCAAGATGAGCCTTGTTGAGGTCGTTAGCAAATTAACTATATAATTGTGGTCGCTGCAGGTCACCCTCTCTATGACAGTGATGAGAATGCCATTAAGAAAGTTCCCTATACCGTACATGCTGTAAAATAGTGAGAGGCCTACGAAGAGGGAAGTGAAGAGTGGTATCATCAATGTAACTCCTGCCAAAATGTTGATATTTTGTGCTGCAGTAAGAGTTGATTGCTGGAGAGAACCAGTAAGATAGTCGATGAGGTTATAATCATTCCAAAGTAAATAAATGAGTCGGCTGTCGGGAAACCGAGGTTATGTTCATCTCGAACCGGCATGTTTCCAAAGAAGTCAATTCCATGAAACATCCTACTTTAGATAACTTAGCTCGAATCCGTCTCTTACATCTTTAGATTAGCATGATCGAATAATACTAGCACGAATATATGAACAATACGATAATAGACAATCACACATGACACAAAGATTACGTGGTTCACTTACCCTTTGTAGGCTACGTCCACGGCCAAAACCACCCCGAGAATCTTTCATTATCATAACAAGTTATTACATCGACACACATCATATAATCAACTAGTTATGTAACCCACTAGTGCTAAACGTTAGAAACAACAAGACATATTACGAAGAGTTTACCTCTTCTTTTATTCTTCTTCTTCCATAAACATCCACCGCCATGGTTGCTTCGACTTTAGACAAGAACATGAAGAACATCATGAATTCTACCTTCTCCATACGAACCCTAGAAACCCTAGATTTCTCTCATACTTGTTCTCACTACAAGTCTCTCTTCTCATATTAATTTTCCCCCATCACAAACCATTGAGGACACAACGGTTGTGACCCTCGATCACTCTCCTTCTTGAGAGGATTCTCTAAGAGAATGGATTTGTACTTACAATATAAGCCTTCTTATATAGTAGACAAATCCTTGCTCCCCAAATCTTAGACTCCTGAAAATAGACTCACGCCTTAATTAGGAAATCCTAAACTAGGAAACCACATAACTTGGGAAACACCCAAGTTACGTTCCGGTAAGTTCCGGAATCTTCATGGAATAAAACCCCCAAAAATCATCACCTTTTATGACGTGAACAAAACCTTCGTCTTCACTCCAACAAAGCATGAATGTTACCACCTTATACAAGGCCATCCTCGCGGACATCATCACTAGCACGAATCAAAATTATCTTGTACTTTGAGCTTGAACCACCACCTAAGCCAAATTTATCCTCCGCACTTGCTCCACAGGAATAGCTATTTGTCGATATTCTAGACTCACCACAAACAACTTCTTCATATAATTTATACAAGTTTCTGCATGACTTGTATCAAACTACATCATTTCCATGATCACTCATTATTCCACCGTTTGTAGAATACTTCTTCTTCGACACATGGCTAACACTTGACATTGTTTGAACTGAGCCATCAAACAATTCCAGACGGATTTCACCAACTTTAAGAGCCAACAATCTTGAGTCAGCCTCCATATAGACAAAACATGCTGCAGCCTTCATATGTTGGGCATGAACGATTGTCACTTAGCACCACCATGATTCAAAACATTCTCCTGACAATATTTGCAAACGTCAGTTGAATCTACGAATGATCTTCTATAATAAAGAAAACACCTTCAACACGAATCATAGTCACATCAAGCAAAGTTGTCGAATATTTCTCGATGCCGTTCTAGTCTTTGTTCGATCTTGATTTACTCACCATCTTCATGATCTATATCATTCTTCTGCAAACCAAGATTTTCTATTCTTTGAAAACTTTTGTTCAAATTACCTAATCACTGCCATAATTATCCACCCTCACCGCACCACTTGTCAGGAAACCAAGGTTACGTTCATCTCGTACCGGCATGTTTCCATAGAAGTCAATTCCATGAAACATCCACTTTAGATAACTTATCCCGAATCCGTCTCTTACATCTTTAGATTAGCATGATCAAATAATACTAGCACGAATATATGATCAATACGATAATAGACAATCACACACGACACAAAGATTACGTGGTTCACCTACCCTTTGTAGGCTACGTCCACGCCCGAGAATCTTTCATTATCATAACAAGTTATTACATCGACACACATCATATAATCAACTAGTTATGTAACCCACTAGCACTAAACGTTAGAAACAACAAGACATATTATGAAGAGTTTACCTCTTCCTTTGTTGTTCTTCTTCTTCCATAAACCTCCACCGCCATGGTTGCTTCGACTTTAGAAAAGAACACGAATAACATCATGAATTCTAGCTTCTCCCATACGAACCCTAGAAACTCTAGATTTCTCTCATACTCGTTCTCACTACAAGTCTCTCTTCTCACATTGAGTTTGCCCCATCACAAACCATTGTAGGACACAACGGTTGTGACCCTTGATCACTCTCCTTCTCGAGAAGATTCTCTAAGAGAATGGATTTCTACTTACAATATAAGCCCTCTTATATAGTAGATAAATCCCTGCTCCCCAAGTCTTAGGCTAACCCCTATGGGCTAGATTGAGCTGCTAGATTGGACAAAAAGTGTTGCATATCAAACAAAAAAAATGTGGTCTAAAAGTTAACATTACTTCTCTCTACTTCTCTCTCCTAGCAAGTGCCCGCAGTTCAACTAGCAGCGAGATTGAAACGCTGAATCATTCAGCGTTGAAAAAGTAACCTTAGCGCTGAACCGTTCAGCGCTCACAAAAATCACACTGATCACAAAAATCACAAAATTTGATCTGACAGCTAAAATTTAAAGCGCTGAACCAAACAGAGCTGGGCAGTGGTCCCAGCTGACGTGGACTGCTAATCTAGCTACTAGATTAGCACTCCCATAGGACTTAGGAGGTTGCCCTAGCTGACGTGGACTGCTAGATAAACTGCTAGATTAGAAGACCATAGGACTTAGCCTTAGAACTCCTGAAAATAGACTCGGGCCTTAATTAGGAAATCCTAAACTAGGAAACCACATAACTCGAGAAACACCCAAGTTACGTTCCGGTAAGTTCCGGAATCTTCACGGAACAGAAACCCCAACATTGACAATCAAGAGTAGAGTCAAGAAAGAAGCAGATTTCCATCCTCCAAATTTTGATCTATCAAACACTATATCTCCTTTGTAATCAACCACACCTTCAACAAAATCACTACTACTCCTGCTGTTTTTCTCTATTCCGTGACCATTTGCAGTGTTGTTATCATTAGTGAGTAATGGGACTTCATACTCGTTGCCATCAACACTGTTAACAGAACTTAAGACCTCCGTAATAACTCTCTCTAGCTCACTTTCGCACTCACTGTGGTAAACAAAAGTGACACGACCCTTATATAAATATCTAGTGAAGAGTGCGATGTATGCCTTCCATCAAAATCACAAAGAAAAAGACAAGAAAAGGGAAAAGCATCCTGGGTCCGGACTGATGATGCTTAAGCTCCACTAATAGAGCTGAGCACTAACTGATTTTAAAGAAAAAGATACCATTTCTCCTTGGGACAAGTATATACTAGCAAAAAAGTACAAAACATTCCAATATTTAGCTATATTTAATATCAAAACCGGGGCTAGGGACGTTAGATTCATTGATTGATCTCGGTTGTTTATGGTGTCATAACTCACACCGATTAGAAAAATTGGATTTTCTGTGTCCTCCGCTATACACAATACACGTGAATGGATTACCAAGTACGTAGTATTTTGATCAAAACCCTAGTAGTCCGCGTCGGTTTCGCGAACTACTTGAACACCGAACACGATTCGCGTCTGTTTTGAGCTTCCCCGACGATTTAAAGATATTATACGCGATCGCGAATTAATCGTTTGTATTCGAAAATTAATCGTTATAAAACTTCTCGGATAATTTGCGATCGCGAATTAATCGTTTGTATTTGAAAATTAATCGTTATTTAACTGATGAGCTCCAAGTTAATATGTTACACTCCAAACATTGGGCTATGCCTAAGTTGCAGATCTACATATATTATGTAAATATACATTTTTATCATATTTTCAATTGCCATTATGCTGGTTTCACATAGCCGAATTTTGAGCGCCGAATTAGTATATGAAAACGAATTATACACGTACATATGCCGTTCCGTATTGTTTTCTATTCATGAACCATTGACCGAATTTAATTTTTACGAATCCGTATAGTACTCGTACGTTTACCGTCCCGTATGTATGCCGTATTCCGAATTGCTAACTAGGGTCAAAACTAGTAACATGAAGGACAAAAAGTGTCCCAAGGAGATAAAGTGTTTGCTATATGCTTGTCCCAAGGAGTAATAATTTCTTTAACACTAGCAACACTTTTTGTCTGATCTAACACATAGGAGTAATAATTTCTTTAACACTTTTTGTCTAACCTAGTGCAGTTACCTAAAATCGGTGAAAGGCTAAAGTTAGATTCCAGGGTTTCTGAAAGTGAGTTACGAGAGGTTGAGCACGAACAGTCTCCGTCTAAACCACGCACAGTGGTCGTTCAAAGGATGCTTCAGTCAAAGGGAAGAGGTTAGGGATGGTCTCAGGGAGGGAAGCAAATGAAGAGAGAAATCGGAGAATTTTATAGTTTGAATAAGAATTGCTCTGAGTTGTTGAGAGAAAAGTTTTGTGTGTTAGCTTGGAGAAATAGATGACATATTTATAGATGAATTCTCTAATCTTAGGTCGATGAAGATAAGGATTGCTTTCCGTGCCGTGCGGAGCAATTCTCATGTCTCTTCAGGAATAGATAGAGATAAACTAGGTTGAGTTTATCTCATTGTTCAACCGCTTTTACACTCTTCTGCGGTGAGAAATAAGTCAGGTATTTCTCACACGTGTCGTAGACCTCCAGACCAAAACCCTAATTGATATCCCCCTATTTGGGTGAAGATGAGTCAGCTTTTGTGATGATGTGTTGAGAGAGAGAAATATTCTCTTTAGCCGAGTTGGCCAAGATAGAGATATATTCTCTGATTTGTGAGAATGACTAGGATGAGTCACGTGAAAAGGAAAGGAATGCCTCAGGATTCATGTGTAGAGTGTGAGAGGAGCTGAGGTTGAGCTCCCTCTCTCCACATGGAAAGTCACATATGTCATGTGGAGACCGTATTATTGCTTGTGGGTCCCTTTGTTGAGCATGCATAGCTCAAGAGAGCTTATCCACGTTTTTGGATAAAGATGTGTAGTTCAGGCTCAATTTACTAGCCGTGGGTGTGTTTGAGAGGCTGAGAAATAGGCTTGAGCCCTAGGTAAGGCGTGTGCCTATCATGGGGAATATTCGGCACTATCTGAGATTTTCCTAGAGATTTGAATCTTACTGAGAGTTTGCGGAGAAATGTGAATCTCTCCGGGATTTTGAAAAGAGATGTGAATCTCTTTGAGATTTTGTGGAGAGATGTGAATCTCTCTGGGATTTTTTGGAGAGATGTGAATCTCTCCGGGATTTTGATGAGAGATGTGAATCTTTTTGAGATTTTGCCGAGAGATGTGAATCTCTCTGGGATTTTGAGAAGACATGTAAATCTCTCTAAGATTTTGCAGACGGATCCAAATCTCTATGAATATTTTATTGACGGATCTTAATCTCTCTGTGATCAGTTAGGATTCGTCCTGAAGAGAGAGAAAGGGCTTTGTGCGCCTGATTAATGTCTCAGCGAGACTTTGGCTCACTTATCTTTGACCAGTGTATCTTGCAGAGATGTGCTAGGAATCAGCTGTGTCTGTATGATGGGACCGACAAGACCAGTGTATCTCGAAATGATGTTCTGGGAGTCTGTCGAAAGGGCCCGGAGGCAGAATAACCAGTTTATCTCGTGGGGATGTACTAGAAATTATTCTGAAGCCTCGGTAAGTCGAGTCAGAGCCTATAGTAGACATGACCATCGTATCTCGCGATGTTGTACTAGGAATCAGTCCTTGATCTCAAATAGGGTGAGTCGTGCTTACAGGAGACATGTATGTCTCCGCTCTGGGTCATAAGTCTGCCGGGAACGTTTTTACGCATCTACAGAGCCTACATGACTAGCAGTATTTCGTCGAGGATGTATACTAGGAATCATGGCATCACAATCAGCTGCGTCTCGCGAAGACATGCTAGAATTATGGCCGTTATGGTTCATAAGTCTGCCGGGGACGTTTTACGCTCTACAGAATCTACGTGACCAGCAGTATCTCGTGGAGGATGTGCTCTAGGAATCACAACATCATGACTAGCAGTGTCTCGCAGGGACGAATACTAGAAATCGTGGATATGAGTGCCTTGAGGACCAAGGGCTTATCTCTCCCGTGAGAGTTGAATTTTGTCTATGGTCTTGAAATGACACTTTTGCCCCTTATCCAAATTTCACCATCTACATTAAGTCCCCTACTCAGAGTAGAACCTTCATTGTTCTATGATGAGTATATAGATGGTAACAAAGTATTCATACGAAATTACAATCCTCTGGTTCTTTTAGACTTGCAGAGTCCCCGAATTGATGTTTAGCCTTCGATTGTTATGGCTCTGATCTTGGAAGTGACTCTCAACTTGGGAACTTCTTGGGATTTTGCGTTGGGAGACGCCATTAGAAGAGTAATTGAGCCTTGCAAATATGAAATTTACATCTTGGTCAAATGGGGTTTGCAAATTAGGGTTTACTTGGCCAAAACCTTAATTTCATCTCTTTGTGTATCCTTGAGCTTCCGAGTTTGTATAGGTGAATATGCGGGTTAGAAAGAGTTTTTGAACGTCTTCCTCGCTGGCCTTGATATTGGTGAAGAGCCGTGATTAAAGATAGGCACTTACTTTTGAAGTTATGATAGACGCATTCATGTGTCTATTTTAATCTCGATTATCTATATTGTTAGTACCCATTTTTTTACTTATTTTGGTATTTTATGTCTTTGTAGGTGTTTTTGGATAAATAAGCTTTTGCGGAGGAATTGGCTCGAAAAGTGGCATTTGCAACACCCCAGAAAAGTGTTATAGGCACCCGGAGGAGTTGATAAAGGAACCCATGGAATTTTCACTATTTACAGCCCAAAATTACTCTTCGTACCCCACAAATTGCTATTCGCACCCCAAAAATTGCTAACTGTACCCCAAATTGCTAAAGGGACACATGATTTGGATAAGGGGCAGTCACCTTCTTCATTTGAATTTCGAATTTTGGCGGGAAAAAGAGTAACAAATTAGGGTTTGAGAATTGATGATGTTACACTGAGACTAAAGCGCTGAAATTGAATGGGCACCTTCCTTAAGCCTAAACATCCATGGTATGGTCGTTTGATTGGATCTAAATTGGCTAGATTATTGAATTGAGCCAAACAGATTAAAAATAAAATTGGCGGGAAAATATGTTCTTCACAGAAAGATTTAGGGTTTGAATTTTGGAGCAGAATTAATGAGTACTCGAATTGAGTAAACAGGCTTGGTATGCGTGTTGGATTAGGAAAACCTGGGCTTAATCATCCACTCTCAGCAAAACAGGGGAAGAGAAGTTATGAGTCACCTGCGTAAAGTGTGGAAGAGATTCCGACGAGTTATTCTTGGATTGTTTCGTGGGTTTGGATCGGGCTAAGCTTGTTTCGATAATACAGGGCTGATAGACGTCTCAGATTTGTCAATAAAGGAAGTTTACACGGACTGAAATAAAAAAGAGAATGAAATATTATCGGGATTATGTTGGGTTCAGTTCTTGGAAATTACGCGGAGACTAAAAGGAAAATATCTTCCTAATCGATTGTACTCTATCTTAGGAAGGTTTGAATAGCAACAGAAGACTCGTACAACATAAAAGAGAGAAGAAAAAGGAAATATCCCGTAACTATTGTCGTGGAGGAAAAGAAGAGATTTCGTGAGATTTTATAACCCTGTTGGCTGTTGAGTATACATAGGTTGCTGGAAAGTCGAGCAGGAGATAATCGAGAGTTTGGGGTCGATTGGTAGGCTGCAGAGGTTTGGGAAGAAGATTGCAGCAGAAGAACAATCTTCTGCTGCTGTGAAGAAGGCGAAGAACATAAGACCCAGTCGGACAGTCGCAGAAACTGTGACCTATACTTTCAAACTCAATACCTTTGTAACAATTATTTTGAGTTCGCAACACTGCTGTTAGGGTTTCTCTGTAACAGTGGGTTCTGTAACAATTATATCTGTTACAAACTCGCTGCATAATATTATCTAAATTATAAAAAGAAGTGATGTCTGTCTTGGGTGAAAGACGACCATTGATTTCGGCCTTCCAACGGTTGAGATAGATAGTTGGCGAGGTTTCTATCCGTCCGTTCTTGACATATAATTTTGAGAGATACTTACATCCGTCCGTTCCTGAGATGATCTTTTCTGATCGACGGCAGATTATGTCGCGGCCCATACCAAAGCTAATCTTAAGCTAGACATGGTTCTGACCTTGGCTCTGCCCGATCACCAAGTTGGGAAACAATTAACGATTCCTTATGTTACTACGCCGAAAATCTAAGTTTGGAAAAAAGAAAAAAAAAACGTTCCTTTGACTCGGTTTCCTAATTCAAAAGTTTTCATAGGCCAACTATCTCCCCTCTTTAAATGCAAGCAAGATAATCGAAGCTTTCCTTAATCTAAGCGACATTGACCATTGGATTATCCAGGTGTTAAATTCACCCGTTAGATTTACCATTCCCAACAATTCCGCCGGAAAAAAAATTCCGTGTGAACTATTCATTTTAGCCCTTGGATTATCTGGATTCCAACCGTACGATTCTATTCTTCTATGGAGATAGAAACAAACCCTTGGTCTTCTGACATTATTACAAATTTATCCCTTGCCGCATCACTCTTCAGTCTTCCCCTACCTTTCTCATCAGAAGTTCAGAACCCATCAAATCAAGTTAGGATGTTAAATCAGTCACAAAAATACTTAAACTTATTAGAAATGAAACAATTACAAGTCCTGGATTAATTGAATTCAGTCTCGAAATTTAATTACAGCAAAAAATTAGTTGATCACTGATTAAAAAAAAAAGCAAGATGATGGAGTTGTGGGTCGGGTTGCTGCAACCAACTCACTGACCTGCCTAAGAATTGGTTGATAACTCGGTGAGGACTAGGTTACGACTCAGTAATTTCTCCATTAACACCTTTATTTGAATCATTTCCATTATTCCAGTTTTTTCAATTCCTTACTTCCAGGGGTAAACCTATGTCAGCGGTTACCAATCTTTTTCTCTCATTCTTCGTCAATCCAAGAATCAAAATCACGAACATTTGTAGTTGAAACAAAAAAAGCTTCTTCAGTGTTGAATGGAACTCAAGTACGTAATCTAAACTTCTTCTCTTATGCCACTAATGAACAATAATTATAAAAGAGAAAAACCATGAAACAAGTGAATCACTTTCTCAACCTTGAAGTCATTAGGTTGTCTTCCCTATCCAACACCCTTGATATGTTGTCCTTATGATGCGCTGTTTAATATAGACGTGTGCCTCATGCATACATTTTTAAGACACGTAGAAGGGAAAATAGATGGCCTATCATAACAGTACACGTAGAAGGGGAAATGGCCTATCATAACAAACGTTTAACACCCTACCAAATTTAACAGCATGCTTCAGAAAAAAGAAAACAATACAAAAAATGTTTAACACCCTACCAAATTTGAATTTTGACTTGATGAAAGCTGTAAAAATGTTATGGCATAACCGGAAAGAAAAAAAAAAGAAGAAATGAATAACAATTGCACTGGAAAAATGTTAGCGTTTGGTCGGCATCGCTGCGACAGTTATTTAATTTTCAATTAATTTCAAAGGGAGATCTAATGGAAGTGGTGAAAGATTATGATACCGTAAATCCTCTCGGCGAATTATAAAAATCTAATGGAGGAAGTCATCATGTTATTGCAGGCACAGTTACCACTCGATACGGAAGAACCATAGTCGGGTAGTATCTGCCGACGTGCAACGCACGTGCACCTTACTTGTAAGTAGTAAGTACCCTTTCTGATTTTTTTTTAAAATGAAACGGGAAGAACAAAGAAGAATGGGTTTGTCAGCTAGGCTCGAGTAAGGTTGATTTGTGAACAACTATTTGAGTCAAGAGAAATTAGGGAAGGAAGAATGGAGTCGTTGTGCTGCCGATGGAGGTATTGATGATGAAGATTGCTGCTGGAGATATAGCAAGGAAGAACAAGGAAGGTATTTCCAGTTGGATTGATAATTCTGGTAGGTGCTAATTCGAGGGGTTAGGACATATTTTAGATTGAAGTTGAGTTCAGGAAGACAGGGAAAAATCGGTGACTATCGTTGCCTAGAAATCAACTCGGTATGGGCTCGATTAGGAGGTGTTCTTGATGGTAATAAGGGCTCGATTGATTGAGGGGTTTGAACTCAATTGAGGCCGAGAAATCAGTGAGAGCGTAAGAGCTAAATTCTGCAGGGAAGGAGCTGTGTTCAAGCATAAGAATCAAATTAAACTCATCGCATCATCACCAGGAACGGGCAACAAGATGTTTGTATAAATGCCTGAATGAGGTTTGAAGCTGCGTGAAAAATTATTTGAGATAATATCGAAGTAGACTGTTTTGGACCTTTGGTCATTGATGCTATTGTAGAAACATGCGGGGTGCATATACAACGATGAATGTGCAGACTTGCACATCTGCATAAAGTTTTAGAGTTGAATTAATGTTTATAGAGAAAAATAATGTTGTGTGGAGAAGAAGAGTTGTTGCTATCACAGTTCACTTCTACAGTATACGAATCAATGCAACCACGCTAACTATAAACCAGTAAGTATGTCTTGCCTGACGGTTAGATATAAGACGACAAATACCAAAGTATTTGATAGGGGAGTCAACGTTAAGAAGTGAATGTGTTTTGCTGATTTTGGCATTTACTTAAACTGCAGTTCAAACCCATAAACGGACTAATCGCCGAAAAAAACAATTCGTCACAGGGGAAAGTGGCTGATAACTAAATATTATGATGCCCGCTACCATGATACTGGGTCGTTTACGATGTCATTTATGATGATGTTATGTTCCGGCTAATTAAATATTAACCATAATAATTAAACATGCTATTATGATCCGACGAGCTAAATATTATGGTCATCCCTAACGGTGCCTCGACTAACTAAACACGATATTATGACCAGGATAAATAAACATTGACCCGACTAACGAAACATGCCACTATGATCCGACTAACTAAATGTTATGGTTGTCCCTAGCGGTCGGGGTCTACGACTTGTCTGACTAAACACGATATTATGATCCGGTTAACACGCTAACTAAACATGCTACTATGTCGACCCGACTAACTAAACACGACATTATGACCCGGCTAATTAAAAATTGGAGTTGCATTCCCAGCTGAATGACACGAACAACAAAATACTAGGACATGCTTAAGGGGCCATGGCCGGGGCTGTAAGCCCCGGCTAATTTGATACGACCAACAAACCACTTGGGCATGCTTAAGAGGCCGCGGCTGTATGCCGCGGCTAATTTGTCCCCACCAGAAAAACAATAGGACATGCTTAAGAGGCCACGGCGGGGCTGTAAGTCCCTCCTAATTTGATCCGACCAACAAAACACTAGGTCATGCTTAAGAAGCCACATATGGGGCTGTAAGCCCCGGCTAATTTAACATGACCAACGAAACATTGACTAAATTTGTGTAGGAGAATACTGACCAGCCGACCAAACAACAACAAAAAATATCGAAAAAGGTATCACCCCGGAAAAACACCTTTTGAACCATGTTTCTATCTTTTGGGTGCGTTTTGAGCATGATGAACTAAACCCCAACACTGGGACAATGGAGGAAGCCATGTTTCACAATTGGGTAACTATAATTGATTTTTTTTTTTTACTATTTGCACTTGTTTTAATTGATTTATGATTTTTATTAATTAGTTGTGACTTCGTTTGATGATGTATGCTTAGAATTAGAGCTTTTGATGCGTCATGCTTATGATCTACAATTAATGTTTTACAAAATCTACTTTTGGCAAAGAAATATAGTCAACAAAAGAGCTTGAATTGTCTAGAATCATTATATGAACCAATTGAATGTGATTAATGGTGGAATCCTGAGTCCCAGTCTCTCGAATTATTGATATCATCTTCTACATATTTTCTTGTTTAATTAAGAATTAGATCTAAAATCAATCTTTACACGTCCGAGTTGAACGAACTTTTACTACCACTTTCTACAACTTGTAAAAACTACATCAATTTTTGGCGCCGCCGACGCGGACTTGTATTTAGGTTTTAGATTTTTTTTTCTTTCTATTTTTAGATTTTTTGTTCTCTTTTACGCCTTTGGTATTTTTCGATTCTTTTTCAGATTTGGAGCAAAGCTATAAGGAGAGAAAAAACACTATAAAAGTAAAGCAAAGCCAAAGAAGGAAAGAAAAAGGAATCCAAAAGGAGTGAAGAAGATTTTATTTTTATTTTTATTTTTTTAGATTTTTATTTTTTAGAAAACTGTATTAGGGTTTTTCATAATTTTTGTAATTTTTATTTTTATTTTTGGACTTTTTGGACTTTATTTTTGGGACATTCTTTTGGGACTTTATTATTTTTAAACCCTATAGAAGGGTAGTATTGAATAAAAACTCCTACAGGGAAGGACGACAGTTATGATACTATCTCGGCCCCTCAGGTTCGTACATTGATATAGGAGTTGGTGGCCTGAGTCGACTACAACCGATTCGTCGCCCGTCTAGTACGGGAGGTAAAACTCTATCCACCCACAAATCCCATGTCAGTGGGTTTTCTTTTGTGTTGAGGATTTGAAAATACAAAAATACACGTGCACACACCAATTGCACCTTCGTCAGAATCGCCGAGTTTAGGAAAACTCGTGGATTAGTAAGCTGAACCCGTGCCTTGGGCCTTATGGGAGTTACCAGCTGAAAGCCCACAAACCTCAGCCTCGTACCTTTGACTAGTCTTTGAATGTAGGTATATTTTGCTGTAGGTAACCCACGCTTACCTAAATTAGTGAGCCCAGCATTTGCATGTGCACAGATTTTTGCTGAATTCTTGTGTATGCGTGAACGTAAAAGAGACGCGCTAGGTCGATTTATTAAAGAGAAACCTAGTAGTGTTAAGAGTCTCGATTACCTTAATTTAGAAATTACAATTTTTGAAGAGTCCAGTTTTGAACCTCCGTCTTTTACTAAGGAGAGAACCCTTAAGACTACGATAGCGCTATAAATGGAACCTTTGGAAGCTTTGTTGAATCCGACTAGGACTACTCGTCCCTCGTGTATCAGGTTAGCGGACACTGAAGCAAATTACGAACTTAAACCTGGGACCATACAGATGTTCCCAATCTTTTTTGGGAAAGAAAATGAAAACCCCTATTTCCATGTTAGGGATTTTGAGGAAATTTGTAGTACCCTAAAAATTAGAGACCTTGATGATGATGCTTTGAAACTTAGGTTATTCCCCTTTTCCCTGAAAGATAAATCCAAATCGTGGCTATATAGTTTGACTTACGGGTCAATCGAAACATATGAACAAGTTACATCTGCCTTCTTGAACAAGTTTTTCCCTAGGCACAAAATATCGTCTATTAGGACGCAAATATGCACGTTTTCTCAACAGGAGGGAGAATCTTTGTATATGTATTTGGAAAGGTTCAATGATTTATTAGCCCAGTGTCCTCATAATGGTTTAGAAAAGGTTAGGCTAGTTCAGATCTTTTATGAGAGTTTAGATTATTCAACAACAACCATGGTCGAGTCTCTATGCACCGATGGGTTTGAAAACCAAACTGTTGATGCGGCGATGAAATTTTTGAATGAAATCGCCGAAAATACCCAACAATGGGAAAATAGTAGGGAACCCAAGAAAACAATTCTTCAAGGAAGAGGAAATATTAATATGGTAGAAGGAGGCTTTGAATCAAATGCCAAAATTGCAGGAATAGCTAAAAGGTTAGAAGCTTTAGAATTGGGTCACACTAGTGGTAGAGTAGAGCCTTTTTGGGAAGTCCACAATATTGAAGAGAAAGCCAATGCTCTTTATAATAATAACACTAGATTTGAGAACCGTCAAAATTTGACCCATCCGAACCTCTCATGATCTAAGGACCAGAATCAAGGTCAGTTTACTAATTCGAATTCTCCCCCAGGTTTTGGTTATACTAAGAATCCTTCAGGACTAGCTCAATTTCAGAATCAGTCCGATAAGAAAATTTCAAGTCTAGAAGAAACTCTCGCCTCGTTTATTCGAAACACTGATAAGATTCACCAAACACTTTCATAAAGCATAGAAGAAAGTAAAAATATAGGCCAGACTAATTCTCAGGCTATTTCTGAGTTAAAAGACCAGGTTAGTCTGATAAATGAATTTTTGAGAGAAAAAGGTAGGTTTCCTAGTCAAACAGAACCCAACCCTAGAGGAGTTCATGAAGTAGGTGCAAAACCATCACATCAGTTGAATTCAATTAGACAATAAGGTGGCCATGCCCGATAGTGAGCATACAATAGTTCACCCCTCAAGACCATCCATAGCTGAGGAGACTGATAAAGTTTCTGATGATGCCAATTTAGTTCCTGAAAGGCCCTATTATATGCCTAGAGCCCCATTTCCCAGCTACTAGTACCGACAAAGAGTGAATCCAAATTTAATGACATAATGGAGGTTTTTAAGAAAGTTACCATAAACCTTCCGTTACTAGAAGCAATTAGGCAACTACCGAATTATGCCAAGTTCCTCAAGGATATGTGTACGCGAAAGCGAAATATTAGTGTCCCCAAGAAAGCCTTTTTAGATAGTCATGTAAGGTCGATCATTCATAACACCACAACTCCTAAATATAAAGACCCAGGTGCCCCTAACATTGCTTGCACGATAGGAAAACATCGGGTAGAAAAATCTTTACTGGACTTAGGAGCTAGTGTGAACTTACTTCCGTACCATGTGTACTTACATCTAGGACTTGGTGAATTGAAGCCTACCAAGATAACACTCCAGTTAGCTGACAGTTCTGTTAAAATTCCTCGAGGTGTTATAGAGGATGTTCTAATTGAGGTCAACAAGTTTATTTATCCTGTGGATTTCGTGGTCTTAGATACCCAACCTGTCCCCGACCCAGAAAACCAGATACCTGTGATTTTAGGTCTCCCATTTTTAGCTACATCTAATGCGATCATTAACTGTCGAAATGGTGTCATGAATCCATCTTTTGGTAATATGACAATTGAACTGAATATTTTTAATGCCAGTAAGCTACCTTCTGAGCTAAGATGACACGTGCATTGAAGAGGTGAACATGATAGGAACCTTAATTCAGGAGTCATTACCAAACATTATATTGGAAGATCTATTAGAGAGTTGTCTGTCCCATTTTAGCCTGGATTTCGATGATGATAGCAACATTGAACAAGTAAATGCTCTGTTGGTTCTATACCTATTTTAGATACCGATCGATGGAAAGCTAGGTTTGAACCATTACTAGCTTCCAAGTCTACCTTAATCCCTTGTTTAGAAGAGCCTCATAAGTTGGACCCTAATTATGCATATTTAGGTCCACCTAAGACTTTACCTGTGATTATAGCTTCTGATTTTGATAGTGATCAGCAGGGTAGTACAATGACCGTGCTTCAAGACAATAAGGAAGCTTTAGGGTGGACCATAACGGATATTAAGGACATACTCTTACAGTTTGTATGCAACAGATGCATTTAGAGGATGAACCACCTGATTATAACTTAGAGAAAGCAATTGACTTTTTTCAGGAACCTAATGGTCTAGAAATTAGGAATATTGTGATTAATCTATCTAGAGACACCCAAAATTCTAAGTTTGGGGGTGGACTTGAAGTATATTCCTATACCATTTCACAAGAGCATCTTCATAGAAAAGTTCAATTGTTAGACACCCATCCTCTGGTTAATGTGGTTTACCTAGGCTATGATACAAAAATTGACTTTGTTTTCCCACCAAATATTTTTCTTCCAAATGTGGGAATGTATGAGTTTCAAATGTGTCAGCTATTAAGTTTTAAGACTAAGCCTAAATACTTTAAGAGATTAGAATCGACACATTTTCCGAAGAATGATCATCACTTTCATTGTGGTCAACTGTGTAAGTCAAATATGATTGACTTTGAGGATCCCCAATTATTCAGGTTATTATTCTGTGCTTCAAAGTTGTTAGTTGAGTTTTTCCAGACTCTACAACCTGAATCGGATCTTTCCACTGAGGAAACCCATCCCAAAGAGGTTTACCTACACCTATTTATAGAGCCTGAACCTGAACCACAACTAGATGTAGTGGTCTTTAACAAAATACTGAATATATAAGGTTGTGCTCGGTTTGTTCATTCTTTTGGAAAATTGTTGTTTCCTTTTACTTATGTCATCTCTATTTGGTTTTGACGATCCACAGTTATTCCGGCTATTGATATATGATTCTATGAGTGACTAGTCCTTGCTTAGTCTGGCTGAAGACGTTAAACTTAGCACTTATTGAGAGGTAACCCATGCTCATGCAACACGATAATATTTTTCCTTAACTCTTTTGTTTCAAGTGGTAACAGCTTTTCCTTGTTCATGCTTTTAATTTCATCTTTAGAACATTGAGGACAATGTTAGATATAAGTTTGGGGGTATGGGAGAAACTTTTTAGTTGTATTGTTTTAAACTCCAAAGCCTAGAAATTTATGCTTATTAAGGATGGCACTAACCAATCTAAGTGGATGGAAGCATCTTGGTTGTAGGAGTTGAGGAACCAATCTCAGTGGATGGAAACATCTAAATAGAGTCTATTCATAAAAGCACAGAGCTCAGGTGTTAGAAATAAAATGATAGTTTCACCATATCTCGGAATAATCTTATTACTTCTGTTTTATTTTTTGCACAAATTTTATGTTGATGTCTTCTGGGTTGAAATAGGGTGATTGAGTTACTAATCCAAAAAAAAAATATATTGAAAAAAAAGAAAGAAAAAGAAATTGAGACCAGACCAGACCAACCGAAATAAATTGTTCAATAAAATCGACCGCTGGTTCCCTTGTATATGCCAGACGAGTTGATCTAGAATTAGGATTATCGACCACTGGTTCCCTTTTATCTGCTAGCTGTGTTGATATTAGTCCAGACAAGTATCTCAATACATTAGGTCATAGGATTCATCTTGGCATTGACGTCCATTCGCAACCATCTATTTCTATTTCCATCTTCTTAATCTATTCATGTGATTTGCTTGGTTCCGGATATTGATGTCCATAGTGCGACTATCTGAGTAGAGCTCTGTCACTTATATATGAATTTTAGTATGTGGTGTAAAATCATGTACAACAATTGGAATTTCGCATCAGGGTACTTCCTCTTGTAGTCAATGAGAGTATGCCAACCAAGGAGATTCTTTAGTTCCTTCCAAGGTTCTGCGTAGATAGCTAGGGTCTGGAGTAAAGGTTTTGTGGGTACACCTCTTGTAAACCCTCCCGAGACTATAACTCGACCACTAGGGCTACCTAGGGGTTTAAAGGCTTATTTCACACGCTAAGTGCAATCGCGATGCCTACGACAGTGAGTTAGGATTTTATTTTGTAGATTTGATTTGCTCGGGACTAGCAAATAATAAGTTTGGGGGTATTTGATAAACACATTTGTGTGTCTATTTTGATCTCGATTATCTATATTGTTAGTACCCATTTTTGGACTTATTTTGGTATTTTATGTCTTTGTAGGTGTTTTTGGAGAAATAAGATTTTGTAGCGAAATTGGATCGAAAAGTTGCATTTGCAACACCCCAGAAAAGTGTTAAAGGCACCCGGAGGAGTTGATAAAGGCACCAAGGTGTTTTCACTATTTACAACCCAAAATTACTCTTCGTACCCCACAAATTGCTATTCGCACCCCAAGAAATGCTAACTGTACCCCAAATTTCTAAAGGGACGCCGGATTTGGATAAGGGGCAGTCATCTTCTTCATTTGAATTTCGAATTTCAGCGGGAAAAAGAGGAACATATTAGGGTTTGAGAATTGATGATGTTACACTGAGACTAAAGCGCTGAAATTGAATGGGTACCTTCCTTAAGCCTAAATAGCCCTGGTATGGTCGTTTGATTAGATCTAAATTGGCTAGATTGTTGAATTGAGAAAAATAGATTAAAAAGAAAATTGGCGGGAAATTATGTTCTTCACGAACAGATTTAGGGTTTCAATTTTGGAGCAGAATTAATGAGATTCAATCACCAAGATCGATTGGGATGTACTCGAATTGATTAAACATGCTTGGCATGCGTGTTGGATTAGGAAAACCTGGGCTTGATCATCCACTCTCCGCAAAACAAGGGAAGAGAAGTTATGAGTCACTTGTGTAAAGTTTGGAAGAGGTTCCGACAAGTTATTCTTGGATTGTTTCGTGGGTTTGGATCGGGCTAAGCTAGTTTCGATAATACAGGGCTGATAGACGTCTTATATTTGTCAATAAAGGAAGTTTACACGGACTGAAATAAAACAGAGAAGTAGAAATTAACGTTCAATCCCATTTTTCATGGGCTTTGGACGCTTTAGTCCTGTACCTTCCATCCCAGTACTCTCTGGTCTGAAATTCACCCTTCTAAAACAGTTTAGTCAAAAACTTGAATGAGTTAATCCAAACTCTCACCGATTCAAAATTTCCCAAATTTTCTCACTACCAAAATTACCCTTCAGAGTTAACGTTTTGAGTTCATTTGATTATAGATCTCAGATTTCAGGAGAGATTCAGAGTAGAGCGATAGAGAGAGACCGAGAGAAACTTTTCTTCTTCTTTCCATTCTCCATTATTTTCTCTGATGAAGGAACTGCAACTCGTGCATGATAACTATGAAAACAAATAGTGAATTAGATGAATAGAGGAAGGTGTTGTTAGTTTTGTTGATTTGTTTGGGTTAGAGTTTCCGTAGAAAAGGTGAAATAGAATCAGAGTTAGGGTTTCCTGATTTGAAATCTATATGGAGCGGGTGATGATTTGATTTCTTAGAGTTGTGATGAAGAATTAGATCATCGTGGTGTTGTTGCTAGTAGATGAATTAGGAAAGAAAGAAAAAGTCAGTGATTATGAGTTAGGATTATTCTATGGTTCATGGAAATGATGGTGGTGGTGATAATCCGAGTGATTGTGCCAATCTCTAAAGAAAAGGTAATCAAGAGAATCTGAATTTAGAGTTTCATATTTGATTTATATGCTTGTATGGAATTAAATTGATTATTTATTGGTGCTACCTAGAACTGAAGTAGATATGATTGTGTTAAGTTGAATTAAAGGTTCCTTGTGCAACTTAGATTCACTGTTTGGAAATTGTGATGAATCGAAGCTAAATTAGGTATCCTGTTAAACTAACATAGGAGAAGGTTAATTATGATATTTAGAGACAATGATGTTAATGGTGCAGTTACAGGTCGAATACAATTGAGAGAAATAGAAGTGGGAGTTTAGGATATATAATGGTTGTGTAGTTCACATTCGATCCAATTTAATTCCAAAAACGATGTGCTGGTATATCCATATATGGAAATCATTAGTGATTGAGCACTCAACGACCAATGTATATGGGTATTAGATCAAATTTAATTTTGAGATACCATTGCATATAGTCATATTATATATCATAGACATCATTAGAAGTTAAGCACCAAAGGAAATTGAGATGACTGATCAAACCGTGCCCCTAAATCAAGACAATAAGAATAAAGTGAGTTACCAAGTTTGACTAAACAATTTTCTTGAGTAGCCGAGGGCTATTACCTAGTTTGTGTACGAACAAAAGAAAAACAAACTAGCCATTCTTTCCCATAAAATATATAGGAAAGGGAAGGTAGACCAGGTTATGATTCTTTCCCGTGGTGACATGTATGCATGCATGAGCGGTGAGCAATGAAGGTATATTAGTGCAAAATATGTCTATCATTTTGAACCGTAAACCAAATTAGATAACATAATCCATCTTTTTCTAGCCAGAAAATATATTCTTGCAAGCCTAAAATGTTAATGCTTGTTTTGGTTGTGTTTTATAAATGTTTAATCTTGCCAGCCTAAAGTTGATCCGTATATTTTCTTATTACATGTAACTAACTAGTATACAAAATTTCGAGTTAGCGAACAGATTTTTGCTAATAAGATAATAATTCTGTAAAAATCTGCGATAAAGTAGTTTTTTTCTTATAGACAAAGTTGTGACATAGTTGGCTTTATGAAACTCATGACATCTTAAGAAATCCTACCTTACAATGTGCATATGATAGTTGCTTTATTAACTATTGATGCAAGATGCTTGTTCGGTTGGACACTAATTCATCGGCCAAAAAAGGAAAAACCATGTACCGTCGATTTAGTTTGTTATGAATCTGTTGAGAATGTAGCAACCATCTTCTTTTTTTTTTTTTTTTTTTTTGAAGCAAAGCAACCATCTATATGTATCGGACATTAATGCATGGGTCTCATTTATTAATGCATTTTATTTTCAGTATCTTCTTAGTGGAAAAATGTAAATGTTAAAAGTTCAGTTGTACGATGAACTTGTAAAAGAAGTGGCCACTTTTCTCTTTTCCGTAAAGCTGAGCTGAAAATGCTTTTTGATACGCACGATACTGAGGTGAGCTTTCTTGCTTGTTGTACCACTTACGCTACTAGTGAAGTTGTTAACTATTAAATGGAAAGATCTTGTTGTCTTGCATCCATGTTTAAATTAGATGTGTACATATTGGTACACCTATGATATAAGTGTACATTGTTGTACACATGTGACAGAAATTATATGTGTGCATAATATCCCATTCTAGGACTCTTAGTCAAATTTTAGTGAACAATCTTTTTACATTTTTTGGACGAATCATTGATGCTATGAGTCACTATCTGTTGTTTACGACAAAAATTACATGTGTACATATTAGTACACCTGTAATATAAGTGTATATTGTTGTACACATGTGACAGAAATTACATGTGTACATAATAGCGCACCCTTTATAGACCCAATTCAGAATGTGAATAATGTCGTTCTTTCTTTGTTTTGCCCTACTATTGGTAATGCAGATTTGTGGGGTGAAAACACTAGTAAAGAGATTTCTGCCCCGTCAAGGAACTAACATTGAGGGTTGATAAGAAACTGTAATCCTGTAATTAACCATTCAAAGGTATGCAGATGGGATATGGTGTATTATCTTTACAGTTCTTGTTGTGCATTTGTTCATTTTTTCGCACAAGTTTCGAAACTTTTTGAGGTGGATCTTTTAATGCTGTGTGCATTATTGTAGTTCTAAAGTAACTCCTAAGAATTTCGTGTTTTGACGAGGTTTTAGGTTGCTGACTAATAAAATATTTGGTAGTTTGAATCAAAGTTTAATGATAATACGTCGTTGTGCACCCATGCACAAGATAAGAGCCAATCATTGGCATTGGAATTGATAAAAAACAGTAAAAAAATATTAGAGAGAGTGTCTTTTGCATTGGAGAAGGTAAATTTTGCACTTGTATAGAGAAAAATCCATGAACATCTACCTTCTTCAATGCAAAAGACACTCTCTCTCATATTTTTTTACTGTTTTTTATTATTTCCAATGCCAATAATTGGCTCTTATCTTGTGCATGGGTGCACAAGATAACAAAACCCTTTTTTTTTTTAAAGTTTTATCAGTTGCAATTGCAGAAGAGAAATATTATTTTGTACATAAGTAAACACACCCAACATTTATTGTTTATTGTCGTCAGTGGTCACTTTGATCTTCAAGTTTTTGGTAACTTCCTCTTTTTATGCATCGGTTTGTGTATCAACTAGCGTTGTTGGTTGAGTCTCACATGTTGACGGGACGGCATTTATGCTTTGTTATACTCGTAAATTGTAAGTATTATCTTGGAACTTGTAATAGATTGTCTTGATTCTTAAACAATTGATTTTTTTCAGGTATGTCTGGTGTCACAATGGCTGAATAAAGTACTAGTGGATTTTCAGCTTTGAAGAATGTTGGAAAGTCCACGAAAGATGGTGTTCTTGGAACTGCTGCGGCTCCTATTCACATGGTGACAGCAAAAGGTGGGAAATTCAAAGAGCAATTATGACGTACTTTCCGTGCTATTGCACTAGCATTTCTCCTCATTTCATGTATTGGAGCACTAATCGAGGATAGAGGAATAAGTAAAGGTAACCCATTTTGGGATGTTTTTATGCATTACATACAAACAGTGTTTAAAAAAGCGTTCCGGGGCGCGCTTTTTGGCGCCTCAATTCCAAAACGCTTCACATAACTTGCGTTATGAAATAGGTTAATATTTTATTTTATTTTAAAAAGGGATTTTAAGCATAGCCCAGTAAAATAATAGGCCCTGTGTCTTATATATAATAAAAAAACCTAAAAAAATCTCTTAAACTTCTATATTCTAAAAGAAGAAACGTTTCTTATTCTCCTTACATATTATAGCCCTTTCTTCTTCCTCTTTTTCTTCTAGTCTCTGACCCTTCTTCTTCCGCATGGTGATGATGATGGCTATTTTGAGGATGATGTGGATGATGAAGACATTCTTTGCTAGTTACTTAGTTTAACTGTTCCCCTTGTTATGTTTTAGAACTTCTTTAGTTCCCTTTGTTAGGTTTCATAACTTCTTAATTTCCATTCACAACTTAGTTTCATACAGATTTTATGATTTTCTGCTAGGAAGTTTCATTTGCATTCATAAGTATTTATTTATTTATATTACTACCTATTTTGTGTGCAGCGCTTTACTAACGCTTTTTAATAGCGCTTTATGCTTTACTAAGTGAGCTCATCGCTTTACGCTTTCGTTATTTTAAACACTGCATACAAACAATGAATTTTTATAGATTGTTGACAAAATTAGGACATTCCTGCTTTTTTTCCAGGTCTGGGGTTAAATGAAGAGGTACAGCCTAGCATGGAGTCTAGTACAAAATTTAGTGATGTCAAGGGTGTTGATGAAGCTAAAGCTGAGATGGAAGAAATTGCTCATTATCTTCGTGATCCTAAGGTAGTCCCTCGTTTTATAGCTTTATATGCTAATTCCAGATGCAAAAAGTTTTAAAGTGTAGCTCTTTCAAATTCATATTACGTATTTCCTTGTTAGTTTTCACGAATGTTTATGTAAAGATTGTCCTCGAAATCTGTTCCTTTTGTTTCCTTACATATTTCCTTGTTGCTTCCATTTTACTTTTACGCGTCATGGTTTGACTTTCACCAACACGCTTAGTAAGCATAACTCGATAATTTCTTTCATTTCTTAGTCCACTTTTTTTTCTTCGTTATTTTAATTTCTTAACATGTTGATGTTGTTTGTTCACTATTAGTGTAAGGTAAACACAATGTGGTTACCATTATATTTTTGTTCCCCCGAGAAAATTTCCACATATACGCAAAGCGTTTTTCGTGTCATGAAGATCAGTTTTTTTTGTTGGAGGTAAGCTCCCTAAAGGTGATTCAAGTTTCACTCCCCCACCCCCGTTTATTGTTCAAGTTCCATGGATCTGTATTCTTTTCATTGAGATAATTTGTTTGACTTATTGAGTTCATGAGTTCTAAAAAGAGATATTTTATTACAGGAGAAATAGTTGGGGTAAAATCATGGAAATATCCTGGTGTGATTACTATTGTGCTTGATCCAGCATTCAAAGCACATAACAAGATTTTGATACTAGACAAACAAAGGTATGTGAAACTTTTGTCCTTGATTTATGATTCTTTTTAAAAATAGAATGGGATTGGATTGAAAATTTTAGTTTGATTTGTTTCTCATTTATCTTATGGTTATAGAATAAAAAAATTAATTTTATATCTTATCTGGCTCTCTACAATCTATAGATACTTTAAGCACTTACTTTACTAGTTTGTGCATATTTTGTTTTTGAATTATTAATGTGTACATGTTGTACACATGTTGATTATTTAGGTGTACATAGTTGTACACATGTTATTCATTTTGAAGTCTAAGAAATTAGGGAAAGCACTAATGTGTACATAGTTGTACACTCATGTTATGTTATTCCGTTTAGGTGTACATAGTTGCATGCATGTTATTCCGTTTGTCCTGACATGGTACGCAATGGTCATAGATTATTTAATCTCTGAAACACGTGTATTTTTATGGGTAATAGGGTAAAGAATGTCCTATTTTGTCAGCTGATAAACTCGATATATGTTTTTGCTACTTGTGTGCAATCCCTGTATCATTAAAATTAATTATGCTTCATAATCATATTATGTGTTAGCTTGCTGTAACCATCGGCGACTGTAGTACCATAAACCATTACCCCTGACATGGTAGACACTGATCTTTCCTCTTAAATCTTTAGGCAATAATAGGTGTACACAATTGTACACATGTTGATTTTCAGGGGTGTACATATTGGTGTACCTGTGTGATTCCCATGAAAAAATAGGTTTGTGTGTGGTAATCGTTTTTATGCATGTGTAGAGGTGTACATATTGAGCACCGGTGTAATTCCCATGAATAAATAGGTTTGTGTGTGGTTATGAATGATCGATTTATGCATATTTTGGATGGGTGTACATATTGGTGCACCTGTGTAATTCCCATGAAAAAATAGGTTTGCGTGTGATTATGAATGATCGATTTTATGCATGATTAAGGGTGTACATATTAATACGCTAGTGTATTTTCCATGAAAAAGTAGCTTTGTGTGTGGTTATGAATAATTGGTTTTATGCATGTTTTGCAGGGGTGTATGTATTGGTGTACCAGTGTAATTCCCATGAAGAAGCAGGTCCGAATGTATATATGAGTGATTAATTTCATTTCATATATGTTTTGTAGGTGTGTACAAAATGGTGTACATGTGAAAAACTGATTGCATAAGCTTATGAATTTTTTGTGCTTGAGTTTTTTTTTTTTGTATGCAACGACAATTAAACTTTTTAAAAACTAAAAATTATGTAATCATATGGGTACTCTTTCTGTAGATTACGGAAAGAGATTTCCGAATATACAAAGTTTGTGAATTTTGGACGAGTGGTGCAAAAGATAAATCGTTTTTAAATATTTTTTATATTATTTAAAAGTGTTGACATAATCATTTTGGACTAAACTGTAAATATGTGGACTAAATTGTAAATAAGGAAGGTTATTTGTGTATTTTCTATATTTTAAATAACTTTTGGACTAAACTGTACCTAGTTAACTCGGGATGGACTAATCCGTATTTTTTGACTCGTTTTTGGACTAAACCGTTTTTTCCCAACAGAGAATGAAATATTATCGGGATTATGTTGGGTTCAGTTCTTGGAAATTACGCGGAGACTAAAAGGAAATTATCTTCCTAATCGATTGTACTCTATCTTAGGAAGGTTTGAATAGCAACAGAAGACTCGTACAACATAAAAAAGAGAAGAAAAAGGAAATATCCCGTAACTATTGCCGTGGAGGAAAAGAAGAGATTTCGTGAGATTTTATAACCCTGTTGAGTATATATAGGCTGCTGGGAAGTCGAGCAGGAGATAATCGAGAGTTTGGGATGGATTGGTAGGCTGCATAGGTTTGGGAAGAAGATAGCAGAGAAGTTCTTCTGCTGCGAAGAAGAAGGCGAAGAACATAAGACCCAGTCGGACAGTCGCAGAAACCGTGACCTATACTTTCAAACTCAATACCTTTGTAACAATTTTTCCAACAATAATTTTGAGTTCGCAACACTTCTGTTAGGGTTTCTCTGTAACAGTGGGTTCTGTAACAATTATATCTGTTACAAACTCGCTGCATAATATTATTTTTCAATAAAAACGCCTTTTGAGCCATGTTTCTATCTTTTGGGTGCGTTTTGAGCATGAGGAACTAAACCCAAACACTGGGACAATGGAGGAAGCCATGTTTCACAATTGGTTGGTAACTATAATTGATTTTTTTATTATTATTTTCACTTGTTTTAATTGATTTATGATTTTTATTAATTAGTTGTGACTTCGTTTGATGATGTATGCTTAGACTTAGAGCTTTTGATGGGTCATGCTTATGATCTACAATTAATGTTTTACAAAATCTACTTTTGGCAAAGAAATAGAGTCAACAAAAGAACTTGAATTGTCTAGAATCATTATATGAACCAATTGAATGTGATTAATGGTGGAATCTTGAGTCCCAGTCTCTCGAATTATTGATATCATCTTCTACGTATTTTCTTATTTAATTAAGAATTAGATCTAAAATCAATCTTTACACGTCCGAGTTGAACGAACTTTTACTACCACTTTCTACAACTTGTAAAAACTACATCAATTTTTGGCGCCGCCGATGCGGACTTGTATTTAGGTTTTAGATTTTAGATTTTTTTTAATATTTTAATATATTTTTTCTATTTTTAGATTTTTTGTTCTCTTTTACGCCTTTGGTATTTTTCGATTCTTTTTCAGATTTGGAGCAAAGCTACAAGGAGAGAAAAAGCACTATAAAAGTAAAGCAAAGCCAAAGAAGGAAAGAAAAAGGAATCCAAAAGGAGTGAAGAAGATTTTATTTTTATTTTTATTTATTTTTAGATTTTTATGTTTAGAAAACTGTATTAGGGTTTTTTTTGTAAATTTTCTTTTTCTATTTTGATTTTTTGGACTTTATTTTTGGGACATTCTTTTGGGACTTTATTATTTTTAAACCTTACAGAAGGGTAGTATTGAATAAAAACTGCTGCAGGGAAGGACGACAGTTACGATACTGTCTCGGCCCTTTAGGTTCGTACACTGATATATGAGTTGGTGGCCTGAGTCGACTACAACCGATTCGTCGCCCGTCTGGTACGGGAGGTAAAACTCTATCCACCCACGATTCCCCTGTTAGTAGGTTTTCTTTTGTGTTGAGGCTTTGAAATACAAAAATACACGTGCACACACCAATTGCACCTTCGTCAGAATCGCCAAGTTTAGGAAAAATCATGGATTAGTAAGCTGAACCCGTGCCTTGGGCCTTATGGAAGTTACCAGTTGAAAGTCCACAAACCTCAGCCTCGTACCTGTAACCCAAGCTTACCTAAATTAGTGAGCGCAACATTTGCATGTGCATAGATTTTTGCTGAATTCTTGTGTATGCGTGAACGTAAAAGAGACGCGCTAGGTCGATTATTAAGGAGAAACCTAGTAGTTGTAAGAGTCTCGATTACCTTAATTTAGAAAGTCTAATTTTTGGAGAGTCAAGTTTTAAACCTCCGTCTTTTACTAAGGAGAGAATCCTTAAGACTCCGATAACGCCAGAAATTGCAACTTTGAAAGCTTTGTTGAATCCAACTAGGACTACTCGTCCCTCGTGTATCAGGTTAGCGGACACGGAAGCAAATTATGAACTTAAACCTGGGACCATACAGACGCTCCCAATCTTTTTATGGAAAGAAAATGGAAATCCCTATTTCCATGTTAGGGATTTTGAGGAAATTTGTAGTACCCTAAAAATTAGAGACCTTGATGATGATGCTTTGAAACTTAGTTTATAACCTTTTTCCCTGAAAGATAAAGCCAAATCGTTGCTATATAGTTTGACTTCCGGGTCAATCGAAACATATGAACAAGTTACATCTGCCTTCTTGAACAAGTTTTTCCCTAGGCACAAAATATCGTCTATTATGACGCAAGTCTGCACATTTTCTCAACAGGAGGGAGAATCTTTGTATATGTATTTGGAAAGGTTCAATGATTTATTAGCCCAGTGTCCTCATCATTGTTTAGAAAAGGTTAGGCTAGTTCAGCTGCTTTATGAGGGTTTAGATTATTCAACAACAACTATGGTCGAGTCTCTATGCACCGATGGGTTTGAAAACCAAATTGTTGATGCGGCGATGAAATTTTTGAATGAAATCGCCGAAAAGACCCAACAATGGGAAAATAGTAGGGAACCCAAGAAAACAATTCTTCTAGGAAGATGAAACATTAATAGGGTAGAAGCTTTAGAATTGGGTCACACTAGTGGTAGAGTAGAGCCTTTCTGGGAAGTCCAGAATATTGAAGAGCAAGCCAATGCTCTTTATAATAATAACACTAGATTCGAGAACCGTCAAAAATCTGACCCATATTCAGAAACTTATAATCCCGCTGGTTGGAGAAACCATCCGAACCTCTCATGGTCTAAGGACCAAAATCAAGGTCAGTTTACTAATTCGAATGCTCCCCCAGGTTTTGGTTATACTAATAATCCTTCAGGACTAGCTCAATTTCATAATCAGTCCGATAAGAAAATTTCAAGTCAAGAAGAAACTCTTGCCTCGTTTATTCGAAACACTGATAAGATTCACCAAATGCTTTCAGAAAGCATAGAGGAAAGTAAAAATATAGGGCAGGCTAATTCTCAGGCTATTTCCGAGTTAAAAGACCAGGTTAGTCTGATAAATGAATCTTTGAGAGAAAAAGGTAGGTTTCCTAGTTAAACAAACCCAACCCTAGAGGAGTTCATGAAGTAGGTGCAAAACCATCACATCAGTTGAATTCAATTAGAACCCTTAGGAATGGTAAAGTAGTAGACAATCAGGTAACCATGCCCAATAGTGAGCATACTATAGTTCACCTCTCAGGATCATCCATAGCTGAGGAGACTGATAAAGTTTCTGATGATGCCAATTCGGTTCCTGAAAAGCCCTATTTTATGCCTAGAGCCCCATTTCCCCAGCTACTAGTACCGACAAAGAGTGTATCCAATTTTAATGACATAATGGAGGTTTTTAAGAAAGTTACCATAAACCTTCCGTTACTAGAAGCAATTAGGCAACTACCGGCTTATGCCAAATTCCTCAAGGATATGTGTCCGCGAAAGCGAAATCTTAGTGTCCCTAAGAAAGCCTTTTTAGCTAGTCATGTAAGTTCGATCATTCAGAACACCACAACTCCTAAATATAAAGACCCGGGTGCCCCTACCATTTCTTGCACGATAGGAAAACATCGGGTAGAAAAAGCTTTACTGGACTTAGGAGCTAGTGTGACTTACTTCCGTACCATGTGTACTTACAGCTAGGACTTGGTGAATTGAAGCCTACCAAGATAACACTCTAGTTAGCTGACAGGTCTGTTAAAATTCCTAAAGGTGTTATTGAGGATGTTCTAATTGAGGTCGACAAGTTTATTTATCCTGTGGATTTCGTGGTCTTAGATACCCAACCTGTCCCCGACCCAGAGAATCAGATACCTGTGATTTTAGGTCGCCCATTTTTAGCTACATCTAATGCGATCATTAATGTCGAAATGGTATCATGAATCTATCCTTTGGTAATATGACTATTGAATTGAATATTTTTAATGTCAGTAAGCTACCTTCTGAGCTAGATGACACGTTCATTGAAGAGGTGAACATGATAGGAACCTTAGTTCAGGAGTCATTACCAAACATTGTATTGGAAGATCCGTTAGAGTGTTGTTTGTCCAATTTTAGCCTGGATTTCGATGATGATAGCAACATTGAATAAGTAAATGCTCTGTTCGTTCTAATCCTGTGTTAGATACCGATCGATGGAAAGCTAGGTTTGAACCATTACTAGCTTCCGAGTCTACCTTAATACCTTGTTTAGAAGAGCCTCATAAGTTGGACCCTAATTATGCATATTTAGGTCCACCTAAGACTTTACCTGTGATTATAGCTTCTGATTTTGATAGTGATCAGCAGGGTAGTACAATGACCGTGCTTCAAGACAATAAGGAAGCTTTAGGGTGGACCATAACGGATATTAAGGACATACTCCTACAGTTTGTATGCAACAGATACATTTAGAGGATGAACCACCTGATTATAACTTAGAGAAAGCAATTGACTTTTTTCAGGAACCTAATGGTCTAGAAATTAGGAATATTGTGATTAGTCTATCTAGAGACACCCAATTGACTTTTTTCAGGAACCTAATGGTCTACACCCATGAAATAAAACAGAGAATGAAATATTATCGGGATTATGTTGGGTTCAGTTCTTTGAAATTACGTGGAGACTAAAAAGAAAATATCTTCTTAATCGATTGTACTCTATCTTAGGAAGGTTTGAATAGCAACATAAGACTCGTACAACATAAAAGAGAGAAGAAAAAGGAAATATCTCGTAACTTGCCGTGGAGGAAAAAAAGAGATTTCGTGAGATTTTATAACCCTGTTGAGTATATATATCGATTGGTATGCTGCAGAGGTTTGGGAAGAAGATTGCAGAGAAGTTCTTCTGCTGCTGTGAAGAAGAAGGCGAAGAACATAAGTCTCAATCGGACAGTCGCAGAAACCGTGACCTATACTTTCAAACTCAATACCTTTGTAACAATTTTTCCAACAATTATTTTGAGTTCGCAACACTGCTGTTAGGGGTTGTCTGTAACATTGGGTTCTGTAACAATTATATCTGTTACAAACTTGCTGCATAATATTATTTTTCAATAAAAACACCTTTTGAGCCATGTTTCTATCTTTTGGGTGCGTTTTGAGCATGAGGAACTAAACCCCAACACTGGGACAATGGAGGAAACCATGTTTCACAATTGGTTGATAACTATAATTGATTTTTTTTACTATTTTCACTTGTTCTAATTGATTTATGATTTTTATTAATTAGTTGTGACTTCGTTTGATGATGTATGCTTAGACTTAGAGCTTTTGATGCGTCATGCTTATGATCTACAATTAATGTTTTACAAAATCTACTTTTGGCAAAGAAATATAGTCAACAAAAGAGCTTGAATTGTCTAGAATCATTATAAGAACCAATTGAATGTGATTAATGGTGGAATCCTGAGTCCCAGTCTCTCGAATTATTGATATCATCTTCTACATATTTTCTTGTTTAATTAAGAATTAGATCTAAAATCAATCTTTACACGTCTGAGTTGAACGAACTTTTACTACTACTTTCTACAACTTGTAAAAACTACATCAAGTTACGGAGTCCCTATCCCATGTAAATTCTGAATTCAGGCTTGTACTGTACCTAAACCCTAATTTCTCTTTTGTTAGCGTCTGACTCCTTCAGACACTTTGGAGAGACTTGACGAGGCTTGGAAGGTCAGCATCTTGTTAGAGCACTGCTCGATCGAACTCGCAAGCGTTGCTATCTCAAGATTGTTTATCAAGTTTAGTTGAAGAAGAAGATCTACTGAAGAGCTTGGAGGAACTTCATCAACAAAATGTATGTGGAGACTAAAACTTATATATCAATCAAAAGTTTATTTTATTCTATTTTCTAATGAGACTAAGTCGTATAGCTATATAGACTTTTACACTATACACATTTGATATTTCGAGTTGAGTTTATCTCGCTTATCTATTTCTCGAAATATGTGTTGGAAGCTTTTAGATTTAGCTAAGTTCATCGTATTCTTGACGAGTTTAGTTGGCGACAATTTATTTATTGGAAACTAAATATTAAGTCAAAGGATGATCATGTGAAAATTACCTTAAAACATCTTATATGAGTTGTGTGAGACAATCTTTTTATGTCGACTTGGGAAGTTTCGTATTAATTGATTGATCACTTGAAAATTACTTGAAGCTAGTTGTATGTGTGAGATTACCATTCTTGTCTTCCAGGGATGTTTCAATGATTAAATGAGAGTTTTAGAACTACCATGTATGGATATAATACAGGTTGTATACTTTGTATACTAAATGTGCAAGTCTAGTTCAGGTCCAGAACTATTGTTCGCAAACTCTGTTTACAAACTGGTTTACCTTTGAAAAAGTCCGGAGCTTATGTTCGCGTACCCTATTTACGAACGTGCTAGACAAGGCCAAGTCCGGAACTCCTGTTCACGTACGCTGTTTGCGAACGGCTGGACAAATCCAAAGTCCGAAACTCTTGTTTGCGTATTCAGTTTTCGAACAGAGCGGTTGTGTTCTAAAATCGTTAAAGTGTGATTTTCATACTCATGAACTCAGGATTTGTTTGCAAACTTGTTTGCGAACTTAAAGTCCCTGGAACTTTAATGTATTAAGGTATGTGAACTAGTTTTACAAACTGTGGCATTATATTCATGAATTGGTTCTTGTATAAGTACTTTGTACAATTACAAACCAAACAGATTTTTCTTCAAATGGTTCATATACATATTTCTATAAGATGATAAACATTGGAATAACTCTCTTTAAACACATTTAGATTCATTTGATTATCTATCATGATTGATTAATCATCGTAATTGATTTAGAAGTGTTAAATGAATATGGATGAGTCATAAGTGTTAATATGGCTAACTTCGGTTAACTATTATTGAGCCAACAAGGTATACACGTTTGGGTACGGTTCATCCATATCTAAATATAAGTATATTTAATTTGTGTGTATCAAGTTAATACCATCTAACAATGGAGATTGATTGCTTAATTTCTAAGATGACTTAACATGAATCATAAATCAGGAGTTCATCTAATGATGAATATTGAATGCTTTGTTACTAAGCTATCTTAGCTTTGATTGTAAGCAATCCTGATTTTAAAGACTATATAAGGGAGAACTCTAGTATCTGGGGAACCTAATACCGATACTTACGTGTGTCCTAGTTACAAACTATAGTCGATTCTCCTTCAACCTAGGTTTTCCAAAATCATTATTAGGTTAACGACTTGAAGACTTCATTTGGGATTCGTGAAGCCAAATCCAACTATTTGAAAAAGCGGAGGTACAACAACCACACCCAATATTTCGTTCGGCAATCTAAATAGACAAACTCCAATATACTTTCAAGAGAATCAACTAGACAATCAGACTCAATCTATAGAAAAGTATATCAAAGAGTTTATATCTCTGTTAATGTAATCAGCAAATCAAACAGATAGAAATCCGCGAGCCAGATTATTATGTGAAACAACTTGAACGGTACAAAATACCAATGTTTAATGATCAATCAATTTCAATCAACAACCAAAGGTTGGATTTACCAATTGATCGATACAACGCACAACCTGTGATATTTCAATTATATAACAAAATATAATGCGGAAAAGAAATAACACAGACACCAGAAGTTTTGTTAACGAGGAAACCGAAAATGCAGAAAAACCCCGGGACCTAGTCCAGCTTTGAACACCATACTCTATTAAGCTGCTACAGACACTATCCTACTACCAATGAACTTCGGACTGGAATGTAGTTGAGCCCTAATCAATATCACACTAATCAAGGTACAGTTGTGATCCTTACGTATCTGAACCCCAGCAGGATTCTACGCACTTGATTCCCTTAGCTGATCTTACCCACAACTAAAAGTTGCTACGACCCAAAGTCGAAGACTTGATAAACAAATATGTCTCACACAGAAAAGTCTATTGGAATAGCTAAATCTGTCTCCCACAGAAATACCTACGAGTTTTGTTCCGTCTTTTGATAAATCAAGGTGCACAGGAACCAATTGATAACCTGGACTTATATTCCCGAAGAACAGCCTAGTATTATCAATCACCTCACAATAATCTTAATCGTATGGTAGGGAAACAAGATATTGTGGAATCACAAACGATGAGACGAAGATGTTTTTGACTACTTTTAATCTTACATATCGGAGAAAAAGATCGAGCAAATCTTAGCAAAGATAATACTCAATCACGATAGAACAAGTAAGATCAGAACACACAACCACAGATAAAATAGTTGGGTCTGGCTTCACAATACCAATGAAGTCTTTAAGTCGTTAACCTACAGGGTTTCGTGAAAAACCTCAGGTTAAAGGAGAATCGACTCTAGTCGCAACTAGTATCACACAGGAGGTGTGGGGATTAGGTTTCAAATAAGGGTTTGCAATCTAAGTTACCTTGGTAACAAAGTATTCAATATTCACCGTTAAATGAAAACCTTATTAGATACAAGCTAATATCTTTCAGCTGTTAGATCGAACTTAGCTTGTTATACACAAATGAAATGTACCCTCATTTAGGTTTATGTAACCGTACCTAAACGTGTACACCATGTTGGCTCAACAATAGTTAACCGAGGTTAGCTATATGAACACTCTCATATCAACCTTATTCATCTTAACCATAACTAGTTCAAATGAATCAAATGAAACTAGTTAAAGAGTTGTTCAATTGCTATATTCTCATAGAAGGATACATGAACACAATTGAAGCAAAATCGGTTTGATTCACTCGAATCAATTCATGAACATTATAGCCACGGTTTGCAAAGAATGCATTCCTTATTATATATAAATATATTTGTTCATGTCACAACCGATTTTAGAACTTTAACCACTCAAGTATGCATACGGGTACACATACTTGAAGTAGCTGGACCAAGTTTGGTTTTCGCCAGTATGCGAACGGGTAGTCATACCTCCAAACCCAGTAGAACTATGGTTACCAGACATGGATCACATATATGCAAGAGTGCACAACATGTTTATAATCCAATGTTGGTTAAGTGTTCTGAACTCTATTTCAATCATTGAAACATTCTTAGAGGATGACAATAGCCGTTTTCACACACTATTAGCATCAAAGCAATTTTCAAGTTATTGAAATAATCATAACGAAACATTCCAAGTCTACACCAAATGATTATATCACACAATTCATGTAAGATGTTACTCAGCGATTTTCACATGATCATCTTTTTACTTTCGTCAAGAATATAAGATGAACTTGGTTGAAGCGAAAGCTTACCAACACATATTTCGACAAATATGTAAGCGAGTTAAACTCAGCTCGAAATCTCAAATGTGCATAATCGAAAACTATCGTAATACGACTTTTGTCTCAATATAGGAGATAAAGTAGAAATAGACTTTCCAAGTGATAACTGAGTTTTAGTCTCCACATACCTTTTGAAGTTCCACAAGCTCTCCTTAGTAGTTCTTCTTCTTCAAATGATGAACGCTGTGAAGTCTAATGCTCAACTACACAATCTATCATAATCCGAGACATTACTATAAGTAGACTAGAAATCAAGACTTATAGTTTTGATCATTAACATTAACAAACAAGCTTGAGATAGCAACGCTTGCGAGTTCGACCGAGCAGTTCTCTAACAATCTCCCCCTTTGTCAATTTTAGTTACAAAACTATCAATACATATGGATTACAAAATAAATAAACTTTGTAGCTTCTCATCCAAATGCTTGATCTCCTTGGTTCTTCAACATTACTTGAAATCTTCGTCACTTCCAAGTACTCCAATGATTCCAAATGTGTTCAACTCAGCATCATCGTTGTTGAAGATCCGTAGCTATAACAGTGAGAAAACAGTTGCTCTCAATCATTGTTATATAGTGTCATAGTATTATTACACAACATCAAAGTCCAATTGTATCACAACTTTGACAATAATACTATGGTGATATGTATCACTCCCCCTTAGTCAATACTTCATCTCACAATGAAAACCTCTTACATAATGATCCGTAAACCATATGTATTTGTAGTGTGAACTACACATTAATTCTCCCCCTTTTTGTCAGTATAAATTGGCAAAGGTACGAAAACTAGTGGAATCCTAATGAAATTTTCATAGAGATACTTCATGACCAAAAGAGAACATATCAACTTGTTTCGATGATTTCACATAGTCGAAACTCTTACAATATTCCACAGCCGCACTCCCCACAAAGATTTGGCAATTAAGCACAAGTTCAATTAAGAACTCTCCCCCATAAAATGTCATTCCTGAAAGAACAACAAGAGCAACCTTACTTTTACAAGAAAAGAAGGATTTCTTTGGACATTAACAAATCACATGAAACATGAATTTGTATCCAAAAATCTTAATTGAATTAACCACAAGGAAAATGATCAATTCAATTAGCCATGCTCAACATAAGAGAACTTACGGAGCAACACAGTACATACACAAAGATGTGGATCAGGGAAAGACCAATACTGAGGAATAATCAAAGATTCATTCTATTTTTCATCACTATTTGCATAATGACATGTAATAGACTTAATATTTGAAAACAAAATTTCATTATTTCTTCCATCAATATTTGCATAATGACATAAAAGACTTAACTTTTGTGGTCAAAAGTTCATTCTATCTTTTATCAATACTTTCATATCGACATATAATAGAGTTAACTTTTGAACAAGTATGGGATAGTCAAGGTTCACGGACGTGAACAACATATCCCATAACAAATTGCAATATATAAACCATAAAAATTAATACTGCAAAAATCATCTTCCAAATAACTTAGAATTTAAACAAATAAATCTAAAAATATTGCAAGATGAAAACGTTGGCAATAACTATGTGTACTCACAATAATGGCTATTCCAAACCCTAGTTATTCTTCTTAAAAACACAAGAATAAATTATCGTAAGAAGTTTCCGAGACAAAGTGGATAAATACGAAAAACTAATCATCATCTTCATCATCGGAGACCATAAATGTGGCACGAATCTTGTCCATTTCCTCCTTGATTTCCGGAAACTTAGTAGCAATCACAAGTAATTGTTCTTACACACACTTTACCTTGGCATCAATTTTACAAACACCCTTGTGAATTTGGTGAAGAATCTTCATGGAGGAAGAATCACATGATTCAACAAGAGTGTCACATCTTTGTCTCTTGCAAGCGTTCTCCTTCATATGTTTGAAAGTACAAGGGCGAACAAGCTTGGGAGTTCCAATAGAGTTTCCAATGGGAGCAATGGAGAAGGTGAGACAAATTTGCTTAATCAAACATGCAAAGCCTAACTTATTGTTGGAAGACGTCATCGACAACATTTGATAAATGATAAACCCATAAATGTCGAGACTTTGAGTTCCCAACTCAAGGAAATAGACCAACTCCACAAACTCACGACTCCAACGAGAATTATCAACCGTGGAGGGACAAAGATTAGAGATACCGAGTTTTCCAAAAGACATCAAGGGAAGACTAAGATAATTAGTAGGAAATTTTCCTTAATTCCAAACAACACTCTTACCACAAAGACCATTAGAAATGGTTTCATAAGATGGTCTTTCACGACTAGGTATTGGAAGGTGAAAACTCCCTAAGGGAATTTTGGTAATCCTTGAAATTAACTATCTATTAACAAGAATTCTATCTCTATTTATCATGGTCTTGAATTCCATGGTTTCATCATTAACATCATGGATGTTAGCATAGAAGATTCTTATAAGAGTGTCAAGACCTTCACCAAGACCATCAAAGATATTCCCAAGATTAAATTTTTCAAAACAAACCAAATCTTCTTTATGTCCACTAACAAAATCCAATTTCTTTCCTAGAATAAACCCATTAGATGAAATCCTTTCAAACACCTTGCCACAAGAATCATTGACAAATCTAATCCTAATGGAATTTTGATCTATAGGTAAGTTCATGCTAGAATATGAAGAACCCAAGTTTTTTGAAACCTCTTTTGAAACCTTGAAATTCTTCATGAGATGTAGAAATGGAGAGAGATTAGATAAGGAGAAGACTTACTTGGTATGTTCCTTGAAAACCCTTTTTCTTTTGATCTCCAAAGGTGATTTAATGGATAAAAATCATGAACCCTAGAAAAGTTCACGTATGCGGACAAGAAGGGAGGTAGAAGAAGGGTACGCGTACCACTACTTTTAAAAGACCAACTGATGGGCTTGGACCCGTTCCTGAACCGTGTAGTAAAGGGAAGTAGGGAGAACTTCAACACCTCAATTTCCCTTGGAAAGAGGAAACAACAAAAAGGAAAATTAATTAACCCAAGTACAGACAAAACTCAACAATTACTTGCCCCATCTCAAGCTATGTACAAATGGGGTAGAGCCAAACTTGTTACCAAGAGGCAACCTGTGTAGAGAGATTCTCATGCAACTTTTCTGGTTGATATTTGTGAAATGTGCCAGTAGTATAATCATAGTAATGATGATACTCAGGGTTAATATAATTTTTTGACTTCCTTTTCTTATGATCAAAAAAAGACTTTTTCCGACAATTAGGACCAACACGGAACTCATCAGACATCTTTTTATCGATTTCACATGAGTTGGTAGGAAGCCTAGTTTGTACAACATGAGGTACAAAACTTTTATCAGAACGATTCTTATTCTTAATCGAATTAAGTTTTTCAAAGAATCTAAAAACGTTTTCAAATGCTCTAAATAGATCTTTATCAATTGATCCATCACGATAGTATTCCTCAAAAAGATTAAGAATTAATATAGTGAGATTCCATATCCTTGAGCATTGACCACGTTTTCTCAAGCTTCCTTTCTTAGAAGAACTTTTAATTTTTCCTCTAGATTGTTTCTCAACATCTAAGTTTTCCAAAGTCTTAGATGGAATGGGATTATCATACTAGACCAGAGGTCTAGACCATAATAATTTCTGAACAATCTTTAAGGAATTCTAGCGTGCGTTACAGATGCCAAGAGCAAGTTTCCCAAAGAAATTCCCATGGGGACAAACTTTAAGGATCAGTCAAACACAAACTTATTAGGTTTATAGTGTTTGCCTGCTCTAATACCAATTGAAAAAGCGGGGGTACAACAACTACACCCAATATTTCGTTCGACAATCTAAATAGAAAAAATCCAATATACTTTCAAGAGAACCAACTAGACAGTCAGACTCAATCTATAGAAAAGTATATCAAAGAGTTTATATCTCTGTTTCACAATGTAATCAGCAAATCAAACAGATAGAAATCCGCGAGCCTGATTATTATGTGAAACAACTTGAATGGTACCAAAGAACAATGTTCAAGGATCAATCAATTTCAATCAACAACCAAAGGTTGGATTTACCAATTGATCGATACAACGCACAACCTGTGATATTTCAATTATATAACAAAATGTAATGCGGAAAAGAAATAACACAGATACCAGAAGTTTTGTTAACGAGGACGCAAATGCATAAAAACCCCGGGACCTATCCAGCTTTGAACACCACACTATATTAAGCCGCTACAGACACCATCCTACTACCAATGAACTTCGGACTGGAATGTAGTTGAGCCCTACACTACACCAAATTCTCGGATTAGAAACAGAACTGAGCCGTTACTAAAAAGGGTTGTAACGGCCTTCACCTGTTTCAAAAAGGGGTGTTACAATTTTTTTGTAACGACAATGCGGCCGTTACGAATTTTTGGTTGTAACTACGTTTGTAATAGGCATGAGCCGTTACTACATGGCGAGTCGTATCAGGCGAGAGCCGTTACGAATATTTTGTAACCTGAATATCGTAAAACCTGTGAGCCGTTACAATTTTTTTCGTAACGGCAATTTTTTTTACTGCCAGTCAACATTGGTCAATATTGACTTGGAGTTCATTTTCAGCCGGAAATCCAAACATCATGGATACACCTTTCAATCCTTCCATCCTTCACATTCAACAATAATATCTTCAATCAATTCATATCAAAAAAGAACTGAAATTTTTCTAAGTACAAAACTTTTTTGTTAAGTATCAAAATGCAGTTCACAAAAACTTTCTAAGGGGAATACATAAAAACTTATTAAGTTCCAAAATGCAGTTCACAAAAACTTAAAAAACTTCCGAAGTTCCTATCCTATTTCTAAGGGGAATACATAAAAACTTATTAAGTTCCAAAATGCAATTCACTAAAACTTAAAAAACTTCCTAAGTTCCTAACCTATTTCTAAGTTTTCTCATGTCGCAGACTAACAGGCACAGAAACATGACTCACATAACAGCCTTTTCATGCCGCAAATTGCTGCATTTGAAGCAGAATTGGTGAAGCAAATGGAATCCAAAGCGACAGCAGCTACACATCTTCAATCTATGGCCACTGCTCTTGCAAGAGCTCTCTCTTCCAAGAAAGAAGCAGCTACGCAGTACTTCATCTGCAGACACAAAACACTATTAACAACAGTTTTAACAGAGATGTTGTTGAACAACAAAATTAGGCAAATGCAACAACAGAAACCAAATTCAGTTGGTTAGAGATAGCATACAACAGTCACATATAGGACAATATGAAAGAGATAATTGAAACTACACATTTCTTACTTTTCAAGCTGTATATAAACATTGGCAGTCATGGATAGCTATTCTTAATATGGTGACTGACTGATCACGGAAAACAAATCGCAAACCATATCTTACGGTTTTGCTTTTAAGTATGCAAATGGGTCTGAACTAAGTGGCTTTGGATGCAATTTTTAATGGCATACAGACTACAAAGTGGGAAGACAAAGCCAAAGTAAGATATATAGGTGTTATGGTATTTTTTTAGTTTCTTAAGGGATGTATATACGTATATCCATTACCAGTTGAGCAGTTAAACATGCAGATAATAATAATTTTGAACGCAGAAGCGTACCAGTACTTACCATCTTCCATTTATTAGCTCTATACACTTATGAGCATCCTTTGTATCTTTGAATCTCACCAAAACAACTCTTTGAGGATGGTTCTCGCATACCTGCAAACAAAAAAGTAACATGTAAATTTTCTAGTCCAATAATCAACATTGGGAAACATTGTCTTCGAGAAAGAGAAAGATGCTCAATCAAGACTCGACCTATAGTATATGCTTTCAATAGTATTCGAACAGTCTATGTTCTATACTAACAGTTCTTATATTAAATTTTAAATCATGTTCATCGATATATTTCAAATAGGAAAACTAGGAAAAACATAATCAGGATTCTCTGAATACCTTAACTAGCTCTATTGGACCAAGTTTCACGCATTCCTCCTCAACACCTGACTTTATCATTGTCTTTAAATTAGCATCGGACTGCAAATGTATAAAATAGCTCACATACTCAACAACAACAGAATACAAAGAAAAATGGATATCATGGCTAGAATCCATTGCAAGAAATGAAAAACAACCAGAAAGAGTAAAACGTAGCACTACTTACATGCTCTTTTAACAGTATCTTATCTGCGGTAACACAGTATCTGCACTATTAGCAAGACACAGGTAGTTAGTAAAAGTCATGCAGCTCTTAACATAGAATGCACAATAAGAGAGAGGATCAGCAGTCACCTTCCACGCAATGCTGGATCCACAAAATTTTCTTCTTCGTCCTCTTCCCTTTACTATAATGGACTGTCGATAAGGAGGATGCAATAAATTACTTAACCAATTGCAAATCCATTGAACACCATAGTCAAATCTAACTCAATAGTTCTTGAGGACTTACTGTTCTTCCACTGCTTATGAGATCCTTAACAAATACATCATTTGAAAGAATATTCAGTTTCTTTTGCTCTCCCCCTGCAATCAAAGACGAACATATCACTTCTTAGTAGCTAGCTCCAACAAAAAGTGAGTAAGAACTGAATTTGCTGGAAAGAATAATTAATAATTAATAACGGACAAACATCTTTGTTACCTGAACAATGGTCTCCCTGGAAAGTCTGATAAGTTTCGCAAGCCCAGCCTACTCAAGCAAATAGCAGATAAGCTTAATACCTCATCAATAAAGATAACACTCTACGATTCTTAGTCATATGGCACTTTTCTTTGTTTCTTGCAAAAATGCAAGCATGGTTTGCAATTGCGGCTTCCACGACAAAATGGGAAAGGCTCTGCAATCGCTTCAGTTGTATGCCCATTGAATTATCAATCAAGAAGTTGGCAAGTTGCACATTGAATTCAAATTTTTATTATTTTATAAAATCTCCATGGTGTAAAAATGATGGACAAATATATGAATAACGAACCTCACCAGTACCCTTCTTAGCTTACAAAGTAGCAACTACATACAAAAATTTCTCAATGTCGGGAATTTTTGCCTAATTATCAAAAAAAAAAAAAAACATCATCAGTTTTTTCCTAGAAGCAGTAAAATTACTTTAAAATTTAAAGTCTTCTCTACTTAAGGTGTAAAATATAGACACTAAGCAGATCTAATACATGCAAGTTTCAAGTACGAGACGGATCAAAGCAATTACAGGTATGTGAAAATCATGGATTGAACTTCGAAAAAATTTAAAAAAAGTTCCTTCTCACATCACAGAAACAACTAGCGAATCAACCAGAACATTACGACACAAAGAAAGCTCCACTTACATTGTTGAAACTAGGACCACTCATTTACAGCTCCTATAATTGTGCCAAACTGCACCGAACTCCTTGCGGAATGTTGATGATGCAGGGGCACATACTGACTTTACACTGAAGCAAGAAAACGGACAAACATCTTTGTTACCTGAACATTGGTCTCCCTGGCAAGTCTGATAAGTTTCGCAAGCCCAGCCTACTCAAGCAAACAACATATAAGCTTAATACCTCATTAATAAAGATAAAACTCTACGATTCTTAGTCATATGCCACTTTTCTTTCTTTCTTGCAAAAACGCAAGAATGGTTTGCAATTGCAGCTTCCACGACAAAATAGGCAAGACTCTGCAATCTCAAACAAGCATTTACTTACCAGGATTGGATGGGTGGGCACATACTGACTTTACACTTCATGTATGACTAGTTAAAACACCAATGCAGCTGTCAAAAAGCGAGTGTCATCCTGTAAAGAGCTATGTAGTCAATTTCGGCCATCTCGGCCGAAATTCCGCCGATTTTTCCCTTTTCGGCTAATAGCAAAGCGAAACAAGCAATTTCGGCGAAACGGAAAGTGACCAAAATTCCACCGAAATTGCACCGAAATTCCCCCGAAATTCTCGAAGTAAGTCTATGTATCCAACTAACTCGGAGTATGATGGATATGATACTGATGAATTGATGTTGGACACCCAAAACGGGCTACTCGGTGGTGTCGGGAATGATGGAATTACTTCAGATGATGATATCTATGATGATTCAAATTATCTTGATTAGAATTGTAATATCCTTGTTGTACACTTGTACTTCTCTCTTTTGTTCAAAAAAGACTTCCAGTTCCAGGACAATCAGTACTCTTTTATTGTTTTCTCTTTTGTTCAAAAAAGATTTCGAGGAAAAATTAGTAAAGTGTTCGCACTTTTGTGTTTTCTTAATGAATATTTGTTTCTTTTGGATATTATTTCATTATATTTTAACATATCTGGAAATTATATATATAAAAGTTGGAACCGAAATTACACCGAGATTTGAAAACGGAATCTCCCCGAGACAACGTTGTACCAGTGTCTCGCTCGGGACCGAGATGAACCGAAATCCGAGATTAACTACCTTGGTAAAGAGATAGAAGTTCTAGGTTCAGTGAGTGATTAAGAAAATCCTAATCCAACATAATCTTACTCAAACTTAACCATGGTACTGAGTTATTTTTACCATGGTACCATCATGCCATCATTTGAGTTATTAGCATACATACACTCTGTAGATTATTTCAAAAGAAACCCATTCATTCTAAGCATCCATACACTCTACACATCAAAAAATCTCAACTACAATATCATCATACACACTTTATCTTCCATTACCAGCAAGCTTCTCCTTCTACTAATATTAGTATCACCTGATTTAGGACTCAATCAAGCCCCTTCCAACTGTATCATCCACACAAAAATGACCACTCCCTCTACTTCTTAACCTGAACTGCAAACAACCATGACAACCCATTAGCTCAAACATTCTAGCTTCAACTACGAATAACAATTATATCAGTATCTCCTTCAACTCTAGTTCATTGCAGCAAAGTACAAACTCAACCTAAAAACCCTAACTTTCCACTCAATCACAAAAAACAAATTAAAAACAAAAAAACATCAAAATTCCTTAGAAGTAGTTAGAACATCACCATCAGCACTACCAGAAGCAATCCCAACCCCTTGTAGCTTCTCAGCAAACTTATCAACTTCATTCCAATCTGCATCTGAAAAGAAATCTGAATAAAATACCCTAAATCAGAAACCCAAATCTCGTAATCAATTAAACAAGAAACCCTAAATCAATTTTCATTTTGAAACCCTAAAAAAAAAAACTAAATCTAACCGAAAATAAATCGAAATCAAAACCAAAAATAGATAACTAAATTAAACAAAGTAGAACAGATGCTGAGAGCATAAATTCGATCAAACTCGATATGGTTTCATCGGCTTAGAGGAAGCGAAGAGAGGCTGAGAGCAGAAATTCGATCTGGTTTCATCGGTGGAGAGAAAAAGAAGCGAGGCTGAGAGCATAAGAGAGAAAAAAGAGAAATGAAAAATAAAAAAATTTGATCTGGTTTCATAACGGGTATACTGAAATCACGCATGTGAATCGCACACGCATGGGGGGAATATCCTCGAATGTTAATCATCTTGGGTGGAAACAAAATGGAACGCGTGTGAATGGTACACTCACAGACTCCAGGTGTTACGACCCAGGTGTGACGAAGCGTGTGGCTGGCACACCTATAAAAAAAATTCGTAACGGCTGGCCTCTATTACTAATTTTTTAAAATTTCGTAACTACCCTTGCCTGTTACAAATTTTTCGTAACGGGAATTTCATAACGACCAGTAAGCCATTACGAATTTCTGTTACTAATTCGGGGATTTGGTGTAGTGCTAATCAATCTCATACTGATCAAGGTACAGTTGCGCTCCTTACGTCTCTGAACCCCCAGCAGGATTCTACGCTCTTGATTCCCTTAGCTTATCTCACCCACAACTAAGAGTTGCTACGACCCAAAGTCGAAGACTTGATAAACAAATCTGTCTCACACAGAAAAGTCTATTGGAATAGATAAATCTGTCTCCCACAGAAATACCTACGAGGTTTGTTCCATCTTTTTATAAATCAGGGTGCACAGGAACCAATTGATAACCCGAACTTATATTCCCGAAGAACAACCTAGTATTATCAATCACCTCATAATAATCTTAATCGTATGGTAGCGAAACAAGATATTGTAGAATCACAAACGATGAGACGAAGATGTTTGTGACTACTTTTAATCTTACCTATCGGAGATAAATCTCGAGCAAATCTTAGCAAAGATAATACTCAATCACGATAGAACAAGTAAGATCAGAACACGCAACTACATAGAAAATAGTTGGGTCTGGCTTCACAATCCCAATGAAGTTTTTAAGTATTTAACCTACAGGGTTTCGTGAAAAACCTAAGGTTAAAGGAGAATCGACTCTAGTCGCAACTAGTGTCACACAGGAGGTGTGGGGATTAGGTTTCCCAGTTGCTAGAGTTCTACTTTATATAGTTTTCAAATTAGGGTTTCCAATCTAAGCTACCTTGGTAACAAAGCATTCAATATTCACCGTTAGATGAAAACCTGATTTGATACAAGTTAATATCTTTCAACTGTTAGATCGAAATTAGCTTGTTATACACAAATGAAATGTACCCTCATTTAGGTTTATGTAACCATACCTAAATGTGTACACCATGTTGGCTCAACAGTAGTTAACCGAGGTTAGCTATATGAACACTCTCATATCAACCTTATTCATCTTAACCATAACTAGTTCAAATGACTCAAATGAAACTAGTTAAAGAGTTGTTCAATTGCTATATTCTCATAGAAGTATACAAGAACACAATTGAAGCAAAATCGGTTTGATTCACTCGAATCAATTCATGAACATTATAGCCACGGTTTGCAAACAATGCATTCCTTATTATATAAATGTATTTGTTCATGTCACAACCGATTTTAGAACTTTAACCACTCAAGTATGCAAACGGGTACGCATACTTGAAGTAGCCGGACCAAGTTTGGTTTTCGCAAGTATGCGAACAGGTACGCATACCTCCAAACCCAGCAGAATTTTCCGGACATTAACCTTATGCCAGTATGCGTACGGGTATGCGTACTTAGGTTCCCGGACTTCTCAAACCAACAGGTACGCATACAGGTATGCATACTATCGTTCCCGGACATTGATCACATATATGCTAGAGTGCACAACATGTTTATAATCCAATGTTGGTTAAGTGTTCTAAACTCTATTTCAATCAGTGAAACATTCTTAGAGGATGACAATAGCCATTTTCACACACTATTAGCATCAAAGCAATTTTCATGATATTGAAATAATCATAACGAAACATTCCAAGTCTACACCAAATGTGAAAAAGTGGGGGTACAACAACCTCACCCAATATTTCTCTTAGCAATCTGTATGAACTAACTCAAATATAATTTTAAGAGAATCAACTAGACAGTCAGACCCAATCTTAATAAAAAGTATATCAAGGAGTTATATCTCAATTTCTCAATTCAATACTTACTCAAGAAAATAGAAATCTGTGAGTCTAATTGAATACAAGAGAAATTAACTTGAACGGTACCAAAGACCAATGTTCAAGGATCAATCAATTTCAATCAACAACCAAAGGTCGGATTTACCAATTGATCGATTCAACGCACAACCTGTGATATTTCAATTATATAACAAAATATAATGCGGAAAAGAAATAACACAGACACCAGAAGTTTTGATAACGAGGAAACCGCAAATGCAGAAAAACCGCGAGCCTAGTCCAGATTGAACACACATTGTATTAAGCCGCTACATACACTAGCCTACTACAAACTAACTTCGGTCTGGACTGTAGTTGAACCCCAATAAATCTAACACTGACCCAAGGTACAGTTGCGCTCCTTATGTCTTTGATCCAAGCAGGATACTACACACTTGATTCCCTTAGCTGATCTCACCCACAACTAAGAGTTGCTATGAACCAAATTCGAACACTTTAATTAACAAATCTGTATCACACAGAAAAGTCTACAGGAATAGATAAATCTGTCTCCCACAGAAATACCTACGAGTTTTGTTTCGTCGTTTGATAAATCAAGGTGAACAGGAACCAATTTATATACTAGACTTATATTCTCGAAGAACAGCCTAGAAATATCAATCACCTCAAAATAATCTTAATCGACAAGCGAAACAAGATATTGTGGAATCGCAAACGATGAGACGAATATGTTTGTGACTACTTTTCTATCTTGCCTATCGGAGAAATTAATCTCAAGCCAATCTTACAATTGCACTCAATCACGATAGAAACAGCAAGATCAGATCACGCAACTATAAAGAAAATAGTTGGGTCTTGCTTCACAATCCCAATGAAGTCTTCAAGTCATTAACCTACAGGGTCTCGATAGAAACCTAAGGTTAAAGGAGAATCAACTCTAGCTTATACAACTAGTATCACACAGGAGGTGTAGAGATTAGGTTTCCCAGTTGCTAGAGTTGTCCTTTATATAGTCTCCAAATCAGGGTTTGCAATTTAAGTTACCTTGGTAACAAAGCATTCAATATTCACCGTTAGATGAAAACCTGATTAGATTAGAGCTAATATCTTTCAACAATTAGATCGAACTTAGCTTGTCATACACAAAAGAAATGCACGTTCATTTAGGTTTGTGTAACCGTACCTAAACGTGCACACCTAGTTGGTTCAACAGTAGTTAACCAATGGTTAGCCATATGAGCACTTTCATATAAACCTTATTCATCTTCACCATAACTAGTTCAAATGACTCAAAAGAACTAGTTAGAGAGTTGTTCAATTGCTTAGATCTCATAGTAGTATATAAGACACAATCGAAGCAAAAATGATTTTGATTCACTCGAATCGATTCATGAACATTATAGCCACGGTTTGCAAATATGCATTCCTTAGTTTATATATGTCTTAGTTCACGAATAAACCGTTTTAAAAAAATAATCCACTCAAGTATGCATACCGGTATGCATACTTAAGTACCCGGTTTGAGTTTGTTTTCAGTTCACAAACTCCAGCTGAAATTCACGGGATGTGAACTTCCGGCAGTACGTGTACGGGTACGCGACCTTAGCTTCCGGACATCCTGAACCAGTAAAGTACGCATACTTTAGTTCAAGGATTTTGGACTTACACAAGTATGAATTCACACACAATGTTTATATCCATTCGAGGTTATATATTCTAAACTCTCATTTCAATCATTGAAACATTCTTAGGGGATGTTAAATAGAGGTTATTCACACACTATTTTTCATCAAAGCTGTTGAATGGTGAATTTTATCTTTGTTCTACCCGTCCAAACCACAACACACACAATTTCCAAGAGGTGAGAGAGAGAGAGAGAAAGAGAGAAAAAGATCCCCCTCTATTATACTATATGCCTCTTTATAGAGACTTTTCAAAAGCCTTCCTTTTATGATATCATGCCACATGTCCTAAACCTCCTTAATTACTACTAATGCAATTCCTTCTCTAATACAACCTCCTTCTTTCCTATTAATTCCTCCCTTTTCCTTTCCATCTTATGGATACTTTCTTAGTGGACTTGGGCTCTAGTCACCAAGTCCCCATGTTTCATGTTGGGTTTTCCTCCCTTTTTGGGGCACACTAGCCCGGCTAAGGGGTAATATTTTTTACGTATCAACATTAGTCCCCTGACTATTTGGTTAATTGTCAAATAACCCGATAGTCATATTACATTCCATTCTAGCGTCCCTTGTACTATCTTCTCGAGTCAAATCCCCAGTCCGCAAGTTTGAGGAATTTATGAAATGAGAGTTTTTTGCAAGAAATTTAAGAAATTTTCATCATGCACGCGGGTGTTTGGGTAGGCATTTTCCAAGAATTTTACATGAAATAACTGGAGATTTCCTTAGACCTTTGGATTTTATTACCAGCACGATTTTAGGGTCTCAGTGTGAGTGTAATGAAGACATGGCGTAGACTTTACTTAGCCTCACTCTTTTCTTTTCTCTAGTTGTTCCGCGTGGTTAGGGATGTCTTTAGCTTGTATCCCCGTCTTACCTTCAGGATGAACTGGCGCGCCCGTTGGTGTTGAGTATGCTATGGACTCTCAGACTGATTCGTCAAAACAAAACGCGTAAGAAATATGATGAACGTGAAGACATTCTTTCGTTCACGCGCAGGACACAAGCTAAATACGATTATACAAGATATCCATAAGTTGGTAGCGCGTATCATACCTTGATGAGGGGGGATGGGGCGTGTGGTTAAACGCGCCTGTTTTTGGTAGAGGATAGGAAAGGGCGTGCCTACTCCCCTCTTTGTTTTTGTAGAGGATGGGCTAGGGCGTGCCTATTCCCCCCTTGTTTTTGTAGAGGATGGGCTAGGGCGTGTGGTTAGACGCTCCTGTTTTTGGTAGAGGATAGGTTAGGGCGTGCCTACTCCCCTCTTTGTTTTTGTAGAGGATGGGCTAGGGCGTGCCTATTCCCCCCTTGTTTCTTTTTTGTAGAGGAAATTTTTTTTTTTTTTTTTTTTTTTTGAGGATGGGCTAGGGATTGTGGTTAAACGCGCCTACTTCTCCCCTGTGTATCCGATTGGGTGCCTTTGGCACTCCTGTAGCCTTTTGTAAATTTGTAATGTCGTATCGATCGTATTTCGCGGCCTTTTGTAAATCTGTAATGTCGGCTCGATCGTATTTCGCGGCCTTTTGTAAATTTATAATGTCGTATCGATCGTATTTCGCGGCCTTTTGTAAATCTGTAATGTCGGCTCGATCGTATTTCGCGGCCTTTTGTAAATCTGTAATGTCGGATCGATCGTATTTCGCGGCCTTTTGTAGATTTGTCAGCCTACCGGGCGCCTTTGGCATTCCCGTAGCCATTTTATAAATTTGTCAGCCGACCGAGTGCCTTTAGCATTCCCGTAGCCTTTTGTATATTCGTTCGTCGACCGGCAGGGTGTTGGTTAAACGCGCCTACTCCTTCTCTGTTTTCGGATGGATGGGATGTGGTAGGTCGTTGGTTAAACGCGCCTACTCCCCCTTATTTTTGCAGATAACTGGGGTGGGATAGGGCATTGGCCGATCGGATGCGCGGAGCAACCCGTCGCCTTTATTGTAAATCTGTGGCCGATCGGATGCGCGTAGCAACCCGTCGCCTTTTTTGTATATCCGTGGCCGATCAGATGCGCGGAGCAACCCGTCGCCTTTTTTGTATATCTGTGACCGATCGGATGCGCGGAACAACCAGTTGCCTTTTTTGTAAATCTGTGGCCGATCGGATGCACGGAGCAACCCGTCGCCTTTTTTGTATATCTGTGGCCGATCGGATGAGCATATCAACCCGTCGTCTTTTTGTATATCTGTGGCCGATCGGATGCGCGGAGCAACTCATCGCCTTTTTGTATATCTGTGGCCGATCGGATGCGCGGAGCAACCCGTCGCCTTTTTGTATAATCGTCAGCCAACGGGTGTTTATGCATCCCGTAGCCTTTTGTATAATCGTCAGCCGACCGGGTGTCTATGCATCCCGTGGCCTTTTTGTAAACTCGTCAGCTGGCCGAGTGTCTATGCATCTCGGGGCCTTTTGTAAATTCGTCAGCCAGCCAAGTGTCTATGCATCTTGGGGCCTTTTGTAAACTCGTCAGCCGACCGAGTGTTTATGCATCTCGGGGCCTTTTGTAAATTCGTCAGCCGGCCAAGTGTCTATATATCTTGGGGCCTTTTGTAAACTCGTCAGCCGGCCGAGTGTCTATGCATCTCGGGGCCTTTTGTAAATTCGTCAGCCAGCCAAGTGTCTATGCATCTTGGGGCCTTTTGTAAACTCGTCAGCCGTCCGAGTGTCTATGCATCTCGGGGCCTTTTGTAAATTTGTATTTTTTCAAGCGACCACTATGGACCCTTGCTAGCATGGTGCCCGGAGCACGTTACTAGACTTTTCTCTTTGTTGTGTATCCGATCATGAGATTCAAAACAAAAGCATATCGATGCTTAATAAAATGACAAAACCTACACATGCGGCTAGATGACATGCATATTTCAAGGAGAAAGTATAAACATTCAAGTACACTTTAGCTTTAGACGTTTCATGCTTTCGATTTGCTGAACATATGAGATGTACTTTAGGCTAGGCTTTATTACTATACAAGCAGAGAAGATACCATAGCATGTCACTTAGGCATATACATGGTGGCAGACTGTCGGGTGGCCTATATATATATGTAATATAATATGTTTTCTTTTAAGTGTTGTATAAAATAATTGAGAAAGTCCCGAGTATACAAGATGTAATATAAACGAACCGACGCTTTTATATGCTTTAAAGCTAGAAAAATCATCCCCTAGCATGAATATCAGTTGATCAAAGATTCAATGGTAACACAACATGCACTAAACGCGTCAATAAGTTAACACCATATTCATGTGACTGGGGCTAGGCGGCTGACGCCTCTTTCCCGCTTCATGCTTTATTATATATTATTACTATTTAAATATATGCAACAGGTGTTGAGTATAAAATGTGAACTACATGTTGTTCCTAAGTGGGTATCATGTGCACATACATAATTACCTACGTCCACATATAATAATCATGGTAAGATAAAGCAAATAGGTGTCAGTTTCTAAAGTTCTTTGTATTTATGTTGTAGTATATAAAAATAGGCGAGGTTGAAGGTGGGGATACCGAGATGTGTTGTTTAGAGTGAGAGTATACACGTCCATTCTCGTTCTTGCATGCACGCGGTGTTCTTTTTTCTTTTTTCTTTTTTTTGATCTTGGACGTGGCTATATAGTCTGACTAATGATACCACCTGCCAGCTCAACACTTGATCGACCTTGACTAAACCGTGTTAGGAATACTCCATTTGTTTCACACTTCTGGTTCACGAGCGGAGATTGGTCAGGCGCGTAAGGGATAACAAAACAATCCTATCTACAAGCATCAAAGCTTTCAACGCAGCTCAATTTATGGCAATCCCACGTGAGAAATTGTGAGGCGAAGTCCTTCTTCAGTCGTGGGTACTCGGAAACCTTATTGGATGATGACACGCTGGCGTGCTTTTATGTGGTCGGAGGATGAGGGCAAGGTGGCACTGGTTAGTGTAGTCAAAGATGGTAGAGGAGGCGCTTGTGTTTGTTGATGATGGCAGTAACCATGGACGCAGCCCTTGGTAGTCGGGGAAGAGAGGAGTGGCGTTGGTCTTGGAGGGCGCGTGGAGCTTTCATAATGAGGCACATTTTCGTTGGGACGCCTTTTTTTTTGCGTTGATGGAATCCCCAATCTGTTAGCCGATGGTGATTCCATTTAGTTCATGCTTTTTGAATATGAGGATGGAGGAGAAGCGTTGTTGCGGAATGACACAGTCGGAGAAGGGGATATAAACGGCGCTAATGCAATTGCATTTCACCACAACGATTGTAGTTTCTAGTTGATGAACTCGGGGTCAGTGGACGCGGAAGTGGTTTGGGATTGGTGACAGGATAAAACGCGGTGGAAGGTGTACACGGAAAATGTGAGCGCATGAGTGGGGTGTAACCGAACATAAAGGAAAAGATGTTGAAAGAAAAGAAAGACGCGGGATGTTATGGGAATTGGACGGTTGGGCTAGGAACGAGCCTCCGGGTGTGGTCGCCAAATGTTGAAGGGTGAATTTTATCTTGGTTCTACGCGTCCTAACCACAACACACCCAATTTCCAAGAGGTGAGAGAAAGAGAGAGAGAAAGAGAGAAAAAGATCCCCCTCTATTGTACTATATGCCTCTTTATATAGACTTTTCAAAAGCCCTTCCTTTTATGATATCATGCCACATGTCCTAAACCTCCTTAATTACTACTAATGTCATTCCTTCTCTAATACAACCTCCTTCTTTCCTATTAATTCCTCCCTTGTCCTTTCCATCTTATGGATAGTTTCTTAGTGGACTTGGGCTCTAGTCACCAAGTCCCCATGTTTCATGTTGGGTTTGCCTCCCTTTTGGGGGCACACTAGCCCGGCTAAGGGGTAATATTTTTCATGTATCAAAAAAAGCGATTTTCAAGATATTGAAATAATCAACATGACTTTCGTCACTTGTAAAGATGAACTTGGCCAAAGCAAAAGCTTACCAACACATATTTTGAGAACTAGATAAGCGAGATAAACTCGGCTCGAAATAGCAAATGTGTATAATCGAAGTCTATATAGCAATAAGACTTTTGTCTCAAGATATGAGATAGAGTAGATAGACTTTTGAGTGATAGATAAGTTCAATTCTCCACATACCTTTTAGTCGATGAAGTTCCACAAGTTCCTTGAGTAGTTCTTCGTCTTTGCATGATGAACGCCGTGGAGTCTAGAGCTCAACTACACTTTCTATCCTAGTCCGAGTCTTAGCTATAAGTAGACAAGAAATCAAGACTTATAGTTTTGGCAACTAAACTTGACAAACAAGCTTGAGATAGCAACGCTTGCGAGTTCGACCGAGCAGTGCTCTAACAATCTCCCCCTTTGTCAATTTTAGTGACAAAACTATCAATACATATGGAATACAAAATAAATAAACTTTGCAGCTTCTCTTCCACATGCATGATCTCCTTGGTTCTTCAACATTACTCGAAATCTTCGTCACTTCCAAGTACTCCAATGATTCCAAAGATATTCAATGCAACATCATCGTTGTTGAAGATCTGTAGCCATAACAATGAGAAAACAAAAGCTCTCAATTATTGTTACACAGTGTCATAGTATTATTACACAACATCAAAGTTCAATTGTATCACAACTTCGACAACAATACTATGGTGATATGTATCACTCCCCCTTAGTCAATACTTCATCTCACATGAAAACCACTCTCCCTTACATAATGATCCAAAAACCATATGTATTTGTAGTGTGAACTACACATTAATTCTCCCCCTTTTTGTCAATAAAATTGGCAAAGGTACGAAAACTAGTGGGATCCTAATGAAATTTCCATAGAGACACTTCATGACCAAAAGAAAGCACATATCAACTTTATAGATGCAATCATATAGCCGAAACTAAATGCATTCATCAAGGAGTTTATAAAGATACAAGATAACCCCTATAATATTCCACAACCGCAGTCCCCACAAAGATTTGGCGATTAAGCACAAGTTTAATTAAGAACTCTCCCCCATAAAATGTCATTCCCGAAAGAACAACAAAGGCGACCTTGCTTTTGCAAGAAAAGAAGGATTTCTTTGGACAACAACAAATCACATAAGAATATGAATTTGTATCCAAAATCTCAATTAAATTAACCACAAGAGAACCCATGATTAATTTAATCGTAAATGCTCAACATAAGAGAACTTACGGAACCGCACAATATATACATAAAAAATATGGATCAGGGAAGATCAATACTGCGGAATAAACAAAGATTCATTATATCTTTCATCACTATTTGCATAATGACATACAATAGACTTAATCTTCGTAAACAAAAGTTTTATCTTATCTTCCATCAAAATGATGACATAAAAGGCTTAACTTTTGTTTGTAAAAAGTTCATTCAATCTTTTATCAATACTTGCATATCGACATCTGAAAGACTTAATTTTTGACCATGTATGGAACAATCATAGTTCACGGACGCAAACACACATATCCCATAACAAATTGCAATATATAAAACCATAAAGATTAATACTACAAAATCATCTTCCAAATCAACTTTAGAATTTAAACAAATAAATCTAAAAACATTGAAGATGAAAATCGTTGGACATAGCTATGTGTAATCACAATAATGGCTATTCCAAACTCTAGTTATTTTTATTAAAAACACAAGAATAAAATTCTCATAAGAAGTTTTCCTAGACAAAAAGAGAAAATCAAGTTTCTTTGATAACTTCATACCTTTGAAAGGGTCCATCATAAAAGTTATCACTGATGTCCTTGATTTTCTTGACCGTAAAAATTCCATGTTCTTGAGTTAGAACATTAACTTTTTGATCCACGATGAGGGCAAGATGCCTAGCTTTGACACAGTCCATGATGAGAGTTTTCTGATTCCTGATCAAGATGTTTTGATTATCAAGGATTTTGGCCTGTCCATAAATAAGATGATTTATTTGCAGTTGAAGATTTTCAAACTCGACCCTAGAGTCATTCTGAAAAAGAATTAAATCCTTGACAGATTCTCCAACCCAGGAGTTATACTCTTTCCTTTCAATCATCCTTTTCAAGACAAGTTCTTGAACAGAATCGCATCTTTAGGGTCCTCTTCCATCTCAAGATTCAAAACTATTTGAGGCCTTGAAGAGTTTTCCATACCTTTTTACAAAAAAAATTAGGGAACACAAAACAATATAAGATATATATATATATGTATGTATGTTTTTAAGTAAGAGAGTGACACCCTTATTGTGGAAACCCTAAACTCCCAAGAGAGACCCGGACGTTCGTGGACTGGTTGAAAATAACAGAACAGAAAAGATGAGTTTTAAAAAGGATAAAATACCTCTGTTTTCATATATCCCACTTCATCATGACTCAATAATTACAAAGTTAATCAGAGCATGAAAGTGAGATACATAGCAACAAGGAGTCAAGAAACTCTACTTTAAAAGAAAACAACATAGTCAAATACAATACAGATGGACGACTACAGTAGACTTGAGTATCTCCCAAGTGTCATTCTTGCATCTCTCAAGTTAGATACAAGAATAAGAATGCCTACGATTATGCAGTCAAGTGAGATGTAATCTTACTATAAGTATTGAGAGATGAGTTAAATTCTATCTGAAGCTTTTAACCTGGTATTTCTTATCTTCCTTCGGTTATTTTTTATTCCATAAGAATTCAACATAACCTTGTCAGGTGATCCATCATAAGTATTTTTCTGAGAATTTAGTCTAGGACCTCTAGAAATCAGTTCCAGAGAATTAGACGAGACATGTCTCCACTATCTAGACTTAGATTTACAAGATTTATTCTCATAAACGCTGGGAATGTGTATTTTTGCACCATTCGGAGAAACACAATTCCGGTGGGGATTTCGAGATGAGTGACCATTGAAATCCATGTTATGAGAATCCTGTTTTTCTGTAGGGATGAAATCCATTGTAGTGGTCATTAGAGAGTTTACTCTGTTGACAGTGAAAAGAAGTAGATTTTGAAGATCAGAAATCTGTTTCTTTCTGGCAAAATAATGATGAACATAGTGATTCTTTTCCCTACAGAAGGAACAGGTTTGTGGAGGAGAAACATTTACAGGAGGCTGTTTTGACTTTATAGCCATGTTAGAAGATTGCAAGTTTTCAGCAGACACTTCCTTTGGAGAACATCTCTTCATGTACTGTAAATCTGTCTGAGAGCTGATTATCGGTACAGAAGAATTTCTCATTAAAACAGAGTTTTCCTTTTTCAAGGATTTGCACTGTTTTTGGGCTAGAAAAAGGGAAGCACCTAGTTTTTCTTTTTCAACACGAAGTCTATTTAGATTAGATGAATGTGTCTCGATCAAACGTTTTTCTCTAATTGAGTCTTCTTTAACAATATTCTCAAGAACACAAATCTTTTCACGCTAAAGAGTAGTTTCTTGAATAATTTTTTCAATATTTGTGGAGAAGGATTCAATTATACTATATAGTTCCCGTTCTCGACCAAGAGACTTCTAAAATTCATCAATAAGTTGAGCATGATTATGAAAATCAATAGCCACATTTGATTCTTTTGAGATTCTGGTGATATCCCTTTCATCTTTCGACAGAATGTCAAATGTTTTAGATGAGGGAATGTTATCAAAATTCGATAAAGCATCCTTTCTACCTCGGGATTCGGAAGAATCGGCAAAGGAGTTATCCTTTAAGGTAATTCAAAGACATTTGGCATAATTGAAAGCTTTGGAGGAATTTTTGGTGTGCTCAACAGCAAGAGATAATCTTCCGTCCCCAGAGACAGATTGCTACAAACACAGACTTCTAAGGTATTAAATGTGTTTGCCTGCTCTGATACCAATTGAAAAAGTGGGGGTACAACAATCTCACCCAATATTTCGCTTTGCAATCTTTATGGACTAACTCCAATATACTTTTAAGAGAATCAACTAGAAAGTCAGACTCAATCTTAATAAAAAGTATATCAAGGAGTTATATCTCAATTTGTCGATTCAATACTTACTCAAGAAAATAGAAATCTGCGAGTCTAATTGAATACAAGAGAAATTAACTTGAATGGTACCAAAGACCAATGTTCAAGGATCAATCAATTTCAATCAACAACCAAAGGTCGGATTTACCAATTGATCGATTCAACGCACAACCTGTGATATTTCAATTATATAAAAAAATATAATGCGGAAAATAAATAACACAGACACCATAAGTTTTATTAACGAGGACACCGAAAATACAGAAAACCCCCGGGACCTAGTCCATATTGAAAACACATTGTATTAAGCCGTTACAGACACTAGCCTACTACAAACTAACTTCGGTCTAGACTGTAGTTGAACCCAAATCAAGCTCACACTGATCCAAGGTACAGTTGCACTCCTTACGACTCTAATCCCAGTAGGATACTACGCACTTGATTCCCTTAGCTGATCCCACCGCAAACTAAGAGTTGCTACGACCCAAAGTCGAAGACTTTAATAAACAAATCTGTATCACACAGAAAAGTATACAGGAATAGATAAATCTGTCTCCCACAGAAATACCTACGAGTTTTGTTCCGTCGTTTGATAAATCAAGGTGAACAGGAACCAATTTATATACCAGACTTATATTCCCGAAGAACAGCCTAGAAATATCAATCACCTCAAAATAATCTTAATCGACTAGCGAAACAAGATATTGTGGAATCGCAAACGATGAGACGAATATGTTTGTGACTACTTTTCTATCTTGCCTATCGGAGAAATTAATCTCAAGCCAATCTCAATCACGATAGAAACAGCAAGATCAGATCACGCAACTACAAAGAAAATAGTTGGGTCTTGCTTCACAATCCCAATGAAGTCTTCAAGTCATTAACCTACAGGGTCTCGATAGAAACCTAAGGTTAAAGGAGAATCAACTCTAGCTTATACAACTAGTATCACACAGGAGGTGTAGAGATTAGGTTTCCCAGTTGCTAGAGTTGTCCTTTATATAGTCTCCAAATCAGGGTTTGCAATTTAAGTTACCTTGGTAACAAAGCATTCAATATTCACCGTTAGATGAAAACCTGATTAGATTCAAGCTAATATCTTTCAACCATTAGATCGAACTTAGCTTGTCATACACAAACGAAATGCACGTTCATTTAGGTTTGTGTAACCGTACCTAAACGTGCACACCTAGTTGGTTCAACAGTAGTTAACCAATGGTTAGCCATATGAGCACTTTCATATCAACCTTATTCATCTTCACCATAACTAGTTCAAATGACTCAAAAGAACTAGTTAGAGAGTTGTTTAATTGCTTAGATCTCATAGTAGTATATAAGACACAATCGAAGAAAAAACGATTTTGATTCACTCGAATCAATTCATGAACATTATAGCCACGGTTTGCAAATAAGCATTCCTTAGTTTATATATGTCTTATTTCACGAATAAACCGTGTTTAGAAAATAACCCATTCAAGTATGCATACCGGTATGCATACTTAAATACCCGGTTTGAGTTTGTTTTCAGTTCACAAACTCCAGCCGAAATTCACGGGATGTGAACTTCCGGCAGTATGTGTACGGGTACGCGAACTTAGCTTCTGGACATCCTGAACCAGTAAAGTACGCATACTTTAGTTCAAGGATTTTTGACTTACACAAGTATGAATTCACACACAATGTTTATATCCATTCGAGGTTATATATTCTAAACTCTCATTTCAATCATTGAAACATTCTTAGAGGATGTTAAATAGAGGTTATTCACACACTATTTTTCATCAAAGCGATTTTCAAGATTTTAAAATAATCAACATGACTTTCGTCACTTGTAAAGATGAACTTGGCCAAAGCAAAAGCTTACCAACACATATTTCGAGAAATAAATAAGCGAGATAAACTCGGCTCGAAATAGCAAATGTGTATAATCGAAGTCTATATAGCAATACGACTTTTGTTTCAAGATAGGAGATAGAGTAGATAGACTTTTGAGTGATAGATAAGTTCAAGTCTCCACATACCTTTTAGTCGATGAAGTTCCACTAGTTCCTTGAGTAGTTCTTCGTCTTTGCATGATGAACGCCGTGGAGTCTAGAGCTCAACTACACTTTTTATCCTAGTCCGAGACTTAGCTATAAGTAGACTAGAAATCAAGACTTATAGTTTTGGCAACTAAAGTTGACAAACAAGCTTGAGATAGCAACGCTTGGGAGTTCGACCGAGCATTGTTCTAACAAAATGATTGTATCACACAAACCATGTAAGATGTTACTCGGTGATTTTCACATGATCATCTTTTGACTTTCGTCAAGAATATAAGATTAACTTGGTTGCAGCGAAATCTTACCAACACATATTTCGAGAAATATGTAAGCGAGTTAAACTTAGCTCCAAATCTCAAATGTGCATAATCGAAAACTATCGTAATACGACTTTTGTCTCAATATAGGAGATAGAGTAGAAATAGACTTTCCAAGTGATAAATGAGTTTTAGTCTCCACATACCTTTTGTTGATGAAGTTCAACCAGCCCTCCTTAGTAGTTCTTCGTCTTCAAATGATGAACGCCTTGAAGTCTAATGCTCAACTACATAATCTATCCTAGTCCGAGACATTACTATAAGTAGACTAGAAATCAAGACTTATAGTTTTGATCACTAACATTGACAAACAAGCTTTAGATAGCAACGCCTGCGAGTTCGACCGAGCAGGGCTCTAACACTATTTTCTCTGTAGTTGCATATTTTGATCTTACTTGGTTTATCATATTGAGTTTTATCTTCTAGAAGATTCACTCGAGATTCGTCTCTGATAGGTAAGACATAAAAAGTAATCACAATAGTATTTCGTCTCAGATTCTTGTGATTCCGCAATAACTTATTTTGTTAATCAATAAGTTTATTGTGAGGTTACTAATATTTCTAGGATGCTCTTCGGGAGTATAAGACCGGATTATTAGTTGAGTTTCCTATTCACCTTGATTTATATTAAGAAGTAAACAAAACCAAGAATAGACATATCTGTGGGAGACATATTTGTTTATAAGTTTTCGACTTTGGGTCGTAGCAACTCTTAGTTGTGGGTGATATCAGCTAAGGGAATCAAGTTTGCAGAATCCGGCGTGGTTCTAGAGGCGTAAGGAACGCGACCGTACCTTAATCGGTGTGAGACTTGGTTAGGGCTCAACTACATTCCATTCTGAAGTTAACTTGTAGTTGGCTAGATTCTATAGCGGCTTAATACAGTGTGGTGTTCAAATATGAACTAGGTCCCAGGGTTTTTCTGCATTTACGGTTTCCTCGTTAACAAAATTTCTGGTGTCTATGTTATTTCTTTTCCGCATTATATTTGTTTATATAATTGAAATATCACAGTTTGTGCGTAGTTCAATCACAGTTGATAAATCCGACCTTGTTTGTTGGATATAACTTGATTGACACTTGGGCATTGGTCTTTGGTACCGTCCAAGTTATTCTCACATCAATCGGGCTCACGGATTTCTATTTGTCCAATTTGCTGAATGTATTGAGAAAGAGATAAAAGCTCTTTGATATATTTCTTGATTGAGTCTCACTTTTAAGTTGGTGCTCTCGGTATTATATTGGAGTTTAGTCCATATAGATTGTCGAACGAATTATTGGGTGTGGTTGTTATACCCCCGATTTTTCACATCTATCTTGTGGGGTTGGCAACTTGTGTGATGAGAGCTTGTTTAACTCCTTGTACCAATCAGACACCTCTTTATTATAGAAAATACATACTTATGAAACTAAGGGTATGTTCATCAAAAACCACTATAAGAATGATTTTTATTTGGCATGAGATAGGCATGGATCTTCCCTAGGCATCTTGTAATAGATATTGGCGCGCTTCTGGTTCTGCTTTTGGAAATCATGAACTCGACTTTCCCGTTTTGAGCCAAATTCCCTTTATTTTCTCTAAAATTCTGCCTTTTCGGATTCCGTTTCAATTCCTTTCCTCTTTGAACACTTACAGAACTTAATAATTACGTGTATGAGACCTTTGGAATGAGTATATGATTGCTTTGTCTGTCTCTGGCTGTATTAGGGTCTTCTTCTTTGAAAATATTCAAAATTGCAAAATAAGGGTATTTTGGTCAAAATCCCTTATGAGATCGTTTCTGTTAAAGAGTGATGAGGTAAAATGGGATGATAGAGGTATATAGGACCGTCCAAGAGAATGGGGAGAGACTCGGTCCCTTCTCTTTTAGAATAAATCCCCTTTTCGCCAAATTCTTGATATTAGGCTATTTTCGTCAAAACCCTAATTCTCTTCGACTTTGATCTCTATAAAAAAAAATCCCGAGAGAATAAGTGACGTCCCACTGTCCTAGAAGAGAATTCTCACACATGGGAAGAGTCTTGGACACGGTCTGGAGAGTTTTGGAAGAAAACCTAGGTTTCCTTATTTGAGCCAAATTCATTTAATTTCTTCTTTTGTCTCTAATTCCTTTTCTTTTTGCTTGATGGATTCAATTTTGAGCTAGGATTGAAAAGAAAACTATTTTCCAACTCTTATGGCCGTGCACTAGGTATGGAGGTCAGTTCATTCTTCTTTCACACGTTCTTTTTGTATTAGGACTCTTAGTTTGGGTGTTCGTCGGAAAACTTCAGTTTTGAGAAACTTTCGTAGAATTGCTGTAAACTCTTCATATGGACTCCGATTTGAGTCCCCTGATAATAGGATAAAAAAATTAATTCAAAAAGAACGAATCGGTTCAGAGTTTATTTGGTCAATTAAACCCGTGTATACTTTTGACTTCAGAAATCCCGTATAAAATTTCAGGAGTTTTTCAGATTGCACTCACTTCGGTGTTAGGACCACATATCTTAGAAAGCTTGTCTGTTTGATACTCCCTTTTGATATCTTGTACCATAGAATATAGGAACATATTTTCTCAAGAGAGTACCCAAAAATTCCTTATGGATTATCACCAGTTAGCACGTCTTCACGCTGTTGTGTACATCAATTCTAATTGTAAGAGGAATCCTTGTGTTCCTTAAACTATTAGCATGTCCCGACGCTTCAAGCATGACCCTTGGAGTATTATGACTTCATTACCCTTCCTTAGATTAAAATAGGTCGTAATTTTTTCCTCCCTAGGTCGGAGACATGCCCATCCTTTGATTTTATGTTTGTGCCCTTTGTTGTGAAGAAAACGCATTTTTCCTTGATCCTTTGTGAAATTGTGGACCCATAAAAATCCGCGAGTGTCTTATGAGATGTGAGATGAATTTATTGATAATGACACGACTCTAGGCATGAGGTTAAGCTTGAAGAGATTAGGAGAGGACAAAGCTTGAGGTGGGAAGGTCGGTCCTCATATAAAGCAAAAGCTAGTCATGTGTTGTTGCTCCCTTGATTTTAACTTATGTAATTTGATCCATGTATCCTTGTTTGATCTTTTCTTTTTTTAAAGATCTCACAGACACTTCTAATAAAACCCATGTTGAAGACAGAATGATTGAGCTTATATTTAACAGGGGATTAAGTGTAAGGTAGTCCCCTGTTGTTATGAACGGCCTTGCTTCGTAAATCTTGGCAACTTTATGACCACCGTGAGAATCTTCCGCTTTAATATGAGGTGTTTGCGATAATGACTCAATTCTGTTAGGGTCTGTCGGAGTGAGTTAAGTTCAGAGAGGTTCTTAATATGGAGGTATGTATGGTAGATGAAGAACTGAAACATGCTAATCAGGAAGATCGAGATGCGAAGGCTAAAGTGAAGCAGCTAAACATGAATCAAGAGATTTTCTCTAGGGTCAGATGATTTTCTTCAGTTGATATTTTCTCTCTTTGAACCTTTCTCGTATGCATCTGGTAAAGGAATGGGACCCTCATGAGTTCGAACTTGATTCAAACCCTAGATTGCTCCGTCGGGTATGCGAGTAGGTGAAAACCATAAGTTAAATTCGTAGTAGAAGTCCTCCCTTGCGCGGCCTTCACTCTAGAGGATGTAGAAACTTCGTTTGACGTCCGATTTCAGTGGTTGACCCCAACTATCAAACAGAAACGACCTGACTTTCATCTATTATAGTAAAATTAGGATTTGTATCTTGTTTTTCCAGTGATAAATCCACATGAAGTTAAAGTATGGAATTCATAGATTTTCAACAACAATTCCTTCAAGTGTTTTGATGATATCTCTTGGACCATATTTCGAAACAAAATTCCCTTTTAACACGTGGTAGGATAGACATAGACAGATATTTTTCATCAAGGGCGCATTGTCGAATTCTCTACCCATTTGTCTCAGTTCTTCGAGTTATGTGACTAAAGTATGAGTCGCATCTGAGTAGAGTGGAAACTATAGACTCATCTTCAAACCGATTGCGAAACCTAGTTTGTCTCCTACATGCGTTTATTGTCGAGAGATAATTTGAATGCTTATTTTACTTGATATAGTCAAGTTGCACTCGTATAAAACCCTAGAACATCCTATCTTTAATCAGGATCCTGGACATAGTTGCAATTGCTGAGTACAGAGAAGATGCTGACTGTGACAGATTCAACGAGGCAGAAAATAGAGGATACTGTGATATATCGAGTCACAGATAAGTTCCGTTCACGACTTTGAAGGCCTATCTCTACTCTCCTGATCCCCAAGTTATAAGTTGTTGTGATGTGGGTGTGAGGAGTTGAATGGGTCTTGATGTGTTCCACTCTTTAGAAACTCTTGCGCTGATTGTTTCTAAATCGATCTGTTATCTGAGAATTTGATGGTCACCTCCTATTGGTCATGTAGATATGTGACGTACGGTTCTTCGTTAGTCACAGGTTTGATATAATACTAAGGATTCTCATTGATTCGGGACGCTTTCAAAATGAAGTAAGACCCTTCTATGAGATTGAGTCTTCAAGGCGGGCAAGCGATAATCTGTGAGTTGGAGAAGTCTGTGGAGAGTCATGTCGAGATACATCCGCATGTTTCTTTATGTACAAGATGAAGTTGTTGTTTCGCATCTACTAAGTGTCTTGACAGGGATTTATGTGAACTTTTGTAGCAAAATTATCCGTTGGGATTTATTCTTTTTTCGGGAGGATGCTCAACCGAACTTGAGAGTAGTATATGCCTTCTAGTACCAGTAGGGTAATGGATACACTCAGGTCTAAATGGTTTGGCAGAAATACCTTTGACGCCAAATGGTTAGGTGCCAAACAAATTTTCTCTTTCCTTCTTCCATAACCCAAGCTCGGAGAACGAAGAGATAAGAGGGCCCTATGGAGAATGTAGTCAGAAATCCATAATAAAGTCCGACCGGGATCAATTTACTTACGATACTTAGTTGACATTCATAAAAAATATCTAATGAGTTATGAGTTCAATAAATCGGACTTGTGTTTTTTAAATAAAAAATTTAGTTAGCATGATGCTTTTAAAGCTCTAGTAATTAAAGGCATATGTAGACCCTTGGTATGTGTCGCTTTCCTAATTCATAGGAGAGCACCCCTTCTCCTGAAGTTACGGGGACATTTTATCGAGTTCCTTCGACATGGTTCTCTCAAACGCCCTAGTATACTCTACTTGTTCACCTGTGTCGGTTTGGGGTACGGTCACATTTCATCAGGAAGATCTCCCTCCCAATTCAAAAGAGGATGCAGATCTACGCTCAACCATTTGGCGTTTTGACCAGTTTGACTCGGTCAAGCACCTAAAAGTTTACCCAAATCAAAAAAAATCAAGAGACGCCAAATCATTTATCCTTTCACGGTATACAGTTTGGCGCTTTTTCGCTGCATCTTGAATCCTACTAGGGGTTAGACGTTCAACCTTTATGACATGAAATTACTAAAATGTTAAACGTGGAAGGCTGATAAGAGTAAGCCTTAGGATTCTTACAAATTAATACTCCCTATGTTGCCAAAAACTTGATATCAAAAACACTATTTTTGTACAACTCAACAATACATATTTTGCTTAGCAATAATGATTTTATTAATAATCAGAAAGAATATAAAAACACCTCCATTTGGAGAAAAAATAAAAAAACACAAAAATAAACCATTTTAGGTAACAAAAACAGAAATAGAGATCCTACTAATTAAATTTGAAGTATGGTTGGTTCTCAGTTTCTATCCTCAGTAAAAAAAGATGGCCTATGAGTGAAAATGATACATTCTACCCTTGACATATTTACTCATTTTTTTTGTTGCTAAAGTGTCTGCAAAGAAGTTTACTTCTCTGAAACTATGCATAAAGATCCATACGTACCCTCACACTGTTACAGATTTTTTTCCATCTTGTAATGGCAAACCAAGGAACCTAAAATATTGTAAAAGTAGTAATTACTACTTTGGAGTCTGACCTGAAAAGAATGTTAGGAAATCCATTTCTTATTACAGCCCATTCCCCAGCACACAGTACTGCCATAACCTCTGCATAATAGTTTGTAGCAACACCCAATCCCCCTGCTACTGCTACAATATATTATCCACCATTATTCCTGCCAATGAATTCATACCCAGAAGTACCAGGATTTCCACTTGAAGCCCCATCACAACATTGCAGAATTTGATTAGGATCTGGGAGGTGAAAGTAAATTTCTTGAATCTTTATAGCTTTAATTTTTCTGCATCTCAGGCCAAAAGCTTTCAGAACCTGAAGATCATAAGTTGAATTCCACATTGAAGACTTCATTCTCACATCACATTCTGCAGTGAACTTCAATATTCTTGTCTTAAGCTTATCCACATTAAAATTTTCACTCTCATTCACACATTTGTTTCTCAAAAATCAGAGTTCTTTTAAAGTGATAAAAGTAGCATTCCTCCATATTTCTTTCACTGATGGACTCTTGGTCTTTGCTAAGTTATAAACATCTTCAAATGATCTAGGATTTATGAAACAAAATATATCACCCAACCACGTCAAATATTCTCACTGTAATTACATTTTCATATTATGTTGTTCAAAGTTTCTTCAGAATTTTTACAGAATGAGCACCTTGAAACCAAGCTAAAATTTCTCTTCTTCATATTATCATTTGTTGAACATATACCTCTCACAAACTTCCACACATTACTGGAAAAAGTTAGATGAATTAAAGAGTTTCACACCTTCTTAGTCTATTTAGGTTGTACAATCAACTGTCGAAGCCACATTAAACTCTCCAGTAATTGCGCCACACCATATTCTTTACCCCCATTATTATCTACAGTTGGTAATTCATTAACTTCAATCATTCCAAGCATTTCACTTTCATATTTGGAAAAAGGTTAAGAAAGTCATTTTCTGGATATAAAATCTTCCTTTACCCAGTTATCTTCCCAGACAGATATTTTTGTTCCACCCCCCACCAACCATCTAGAGTATTGATGAACATCATATGCTACCCACTTCAAACCTGGCCAAACAGAAGATTTCTTATAATATTCAATCCCATTCATCTTTTTTGTTTTGAAATTTTGCTTGGAAGATTTCTTATAATATTCACCTTTTTGAATTTTCTAGTATAACTTCATAAGCATAGCTTTATTTATTATCTCCAATCTTCTCAAACCTAGACCTCGAGCATACGCAATGCCATTTCAATGTAATCATTTTCTTGCAAAAGGATTGACAGACCATAAGAAGTTTCTGATAATTTTTTCACACTCATTGATCACTTTTTTGGCCATTTGTACACTGCCATATTGTATATGGGAATACTGCATAAAACAAATTTCACTAAAATCAATCTCTCTTGAAATGATAGTAGAGTACCTTTCCATCCAGCTAATCTTTCCTGCAGCATTTCCACAATATACCATACATGACGTGTCTTGATACTCCCTGAATATGACTCCCAAATATTTATCAGGAAAGGATGATAGGCATGTTACATTCTGCAACAATTTGATTTTTCCTTTGCTCACTTATACCACCAATGAAACATTTTCTTTTCTCAAGGATGATAATATGTCCAGAAGAAGTCTGATACTCTTTAAGAATATTTAACAATTTTTTAACATTCCTCCTATCAGCAGTACAGAATAAGAAAATATCATCAGCAAAAATATGTGTGAAGGATAAACACCATCTTGGAAAAAGATATGGAGCCTACATCAAATCTCATGAATAAGATTATTTATTTGGAAATTATCAAAAAGCCCTCCCAACTTCCTCTAGACTTGAGCTCACAATTCAGGTATCAATACCCAAAGCCAAATGTGCAATTCCCAAGAGCAGGAACTAAACAACATCTACTAAATCTTCAGCTTTAACCAAAAGAAGAGGAGACATGGGATCCCATTGTCTTAAACCTCCTCCAACTTGAAAGTACCCAACAGGACCACCATTTTACAAAATTGATATTTTAGAAGATTTAAGGAGAATTTGTAGCCAATTAATACCTTTTTCAGAAAATCCAAAACATCTCATTACTTGGAACAAGAATTCCCAACTTATTGAATCATATGCTTGAGTAATATCAATTTTCAAACCCATATTGCCACCTCTTCTTGTAGTCTCCATATCATTCACCAACTCAGAAGCAAGAACAATCTTCTCTTGGATATTTCTGCCCTTAATAAAGGCACCATGTTGTGGAGATACTACCTTCTGGATTATCTGAGCTAGTCTTGTAGTGATAATTTTGGTGAAGACTTTAAAGCTAAAATTTATCAGACCAATTGGTCTGAATTGGTCAGATCGTTTTGCATTCTTTACCTTTGGGAGGAGAAGAAGGAAAATTGAGTTAAGTCCATTAGGTATGAATCCTATGCTCCAATAGAACTTAACTGCTTTTGAAAATTCCCCCCAATAATTTCCCAAGCCATTCTATAAAACCAACAAGCAAATCCATCTGGACATGGTGAACTGTCTGAATCTAAGTCAAAAAATACTCTTTTAATTTCTTCATCATTTGGAGCAGCATCTAGTAACTGATTATCTTTATCATGACACCACTTTAGGAATGTCATGAAACATATCTTGCACAAATGTGACTTCCTGAAATTTGAATTTTGGGGGATTTTGTGTTTCCCCCTTAAAAAAGATACCTATTTTGCATTACCTCCTTTTTTAATCGCTATTTGGTGAAACCCCCTCTAGGTTATAACTGCCGTTACCACCAATAAATTGCGCACGTGTAGCGTACGTGTGTGCAAATAGTTATCATCGATCAAAAAAGTGCTTCATCTTCTTCCCCAACCTATCACAGAGGTTGCAGAGTAAAGACACAAAATTAGGTCGAAAGAATAAACCGGGTTCAATTCGATGGGTACGTAATATTAAATTTCTGGAGTTCAATTCTGTGCTGAGAATGGAAATCGGGTTAATTGAGGAGGAAAATTGAAATCTATTTAAACAAACCCTAGCTTTTTGGAAAAAAATTCTGGGAAAAACAAAATCTGAGTAACCAAGATCAAGATTGGAGAAGTAGAAAGAAAACCTAACTTTTTGATTGATTGTGAAATCTTCAGAATGAATATTTCTATTTGAAATTTTGTTTGCAGGAGTGAAAGAGACGCAACCTAAGTGAAGAATCTTCTAATTGATTTTTTTACATATGATTTAGTAAATCCCTAATTATCTTGATTTGATTGAATTTTTCTATATTTCACATAGGTACCTTCCTGTGATTGAAACACTAGTGGAGAGTGAATCAATTTTATCTATAACCGTCTTTTTATTCCACTAACAATATGTTAGCAGACTACAGACTACCTAACCAACATGGTTTGTTCTTTATAATTTTGGTGATCATTATCAAAAAAACACTAATGGAGGTTTTCTGTTCTTCAACCAGAGATAAAGAGGAAGACACAGATCCCTCATCTTTTTTCTGCACGTCTACATTGTTACCACGGATCAACGGGTATTATTGAACCACGTGCCTATTTTTAATTTATGTTAATGGATCTTATAAATAATTACTAATTTATTATGCACACGTGAGCTGCACGTGCACAGCTAGGTGGGTTGTGACGGTGGTTATAACGTAAAGGGGGTTTCACCAATTAGCGATTAAAAAAGGGGGTAATGCAAAATAGGTATCTTTTTTGAGGGGGAAACACAAAATCCCCCTTGAATTTTTTTTCAAAATGTTTAATCAAAACTTCATCTATCTTCTCTTGATTTGACACAATACCACCATCAGTTTTCTCCAACTCCACTATTGCATTTTGAGCTTGTCTGATTTTAAGATTTGCATGGAAAACTCTTGCATTTGAGGCACCCTCTTTAAGATATTTTACTCTAGATTTTTGATGAATTATCTTCTTTTGTTGCTCCATTAGTAATTCTTGATCGTTCCTCTTGCTGTCACTAAATTATTCAAGAGAGTTAAATCCATAGGATTTCTGTCAGACATAAAAGAAGCCTTCATTACATCCACTTCTTCTTGTTTAAGTTTTTCAGTCACATTCCCAAAAGTATCCCAATTCCATTATTGGATATCCTTTTCGAGTCTTTTTAGTTTACTCATAAAAATAAAACCAGGGTTTCCTATTATAACTGAACTCCAAGAATTCTTAACTGTTTGCTCAAAAGTAGGATGACTCCTCCACACTTTTAATGCTCTGAATGGAATATTTTTCTGGTTTTGGAATATCAGCATTTGCTCCATATAAAACTCCATGATCTAAAACACCTCTTACACCCACTTTGTAGGCCCAACTAGGATATAAATCGCATTATAGACTGCCATGTCTAGGTTACATGCAATCCTTTTTCTTCCAGCTCTATTATTGCACCATGAAAATCCCAAAACAATTTTTGGTGTATAAATTAAACCACACCCATTCAAAAACAACCTGTAAATTCAAGCATTAATATCCTCATGGGATTTTAAACTACCCACTTTTTCAACCAAACAAGTAACCACCTTAAAATCCCCAATTACTAGCCAGGGTTTGTTCAACTTACTTATTTTCAATCATTTTCATCCATAATTCTATTATATTTACAGTCAGGGAAGCAGCATGCATTCCAGTTATTAAAGTATCACCCACTGCCATTGTTATTGTATTTGATATTATTATAGGAGGTTTTATTGAAGCACTCCACATCACCCAAATATTTCCTTTATTTTCATCAGTAGAATTGTGTATGGTGCATTCCAGACAACTTCAATTATTTTAGAAACTCTGAAGAATATCTCACTTTTTGTTCTGCAAGAACTATTAAAGAACGACAAAAAGAATGAACTAAACTTTTCAGTTTGTCTTTGGCCTTTACTCTTCTCAGGCCTCTGACATTCCAAAATACTATTTTCATTTATAAGATTGAGACCGAGAAGATTTACCTCTCCTCAAACTCCCATTTTTACTAACATTTGATGTTAAATTTTCTGCATGTTTTCTTATGGTGATTATGCTCACATGCTTAACAGGTTTCCGTTTTGTATGTGCTAGATTCTCTATCCTTGTACCACCTTTCTACAATGGAGGTATCATATTGATTACTTCATTAATAGAAGGAGCACTAGATACAGCTGTTAAAACTTTTTCCACTGACAGTGTAGGAAACTCAATTGGTGAATTCAATATGTCATCAGTAATATTTTGTAAAACTTGGAATTTACCAGAACTTACCTCCTTATTTATTGGAATGAAACCTTTATCTTTTTGCATTGGAGGCACTATAGCATCTACCACTTAATCTTCATATATATCATTTGAGCTTTGTTTGAAGAATTATAACAGATATCAAATCCCCCAATCTTGTTCTTGTTACTAACTCTCCTCCAAAGTCCAAACCTTTAACACTTCTTTGGGAACAATGGGTACTTTATCTTGTTGATTTTGCTCATTATTTTTAGACCTACATTCTTCAACCAAATGACCCACAACCTTGCGGTGGTTACAAAATTTTAGGAGTTTAAGAAATTTCACAGTTTGCTCAAACCTACCATATTTAGTCTCCACCCAAACTTTGTTTGACATATCATTAGTTAAATTAATTTCCACTAACACACTTTCATAATAACCAATCTCTCTTTTCAATGTTGTTTCATCAAGCTTAATTGGTCTTCCAACTGCTCTACCAATATGCATAATGATGTTCTCCTTCCAATATTCAATACTCAATCCAGGAAATTGAACCCATACAAATGTTGTAGAAGACTTTTGAGTATCATGGTTAATATTTAGTTCCCATACTCTGAGTTTCAAAATTTGTATCTCAACAGACCAAAAACCTTCCGAAATATATTTCTTATCATCTTCAATATCTGAATTGTACCTTTTATAGTATCAAAACCGACGCTGCAACATCCAACTTTAACTTAACAACACATAAAATAATGAAAAAAAAAATTTAAACGAAAATACAAATCCAATTTATTCTTTTAATAGGTAAATATGCTGAAATACTAGTGTATCTTGCTCTTTGTTGTTTTAGTACAGCAACATGATTAACTTATATCAAGTGTTATGGCATAACCAGTTGGGGTTAGCCCAGTTGGTCAGGAGTCCGATTCTCAAGTAGGAGGTCAGCAGTTCGAGTCTCCGCTCAAACATTGGAGATCTCGTGTAATTATTACTAACTTACTGTGGGGAAAGGGGTCGAATTTGCTCAGGGGGAGTAAGCCAGTGGCTACGTTGCCAGGGGATAGGACGGGCCTATGCCTATTTTCAAAAAAAAAAAAAAAAGTGTTATGGCATTAGGATTAAACAAAAACTATATTTACTGACATGACTCATTGTGGTCCATTTCGATAATTGAAGAACCCATAATGTATCTTTGTTCTTTTAGTGTGGAGCAGAAATCGACTATTGGCGTCAATACAAAAAATTTAGTATAAACAATTGGATTCTACATGTCAAATTTTTGATTTGTTTGCCTTGGTAAATCAAGCGAGATTGCTCAATGATTCATTAGCCTCATCGATATATTTAATTTGGATATGTATAAATTTATTAATCTCCACCAAAAATAAAATAAAATAAATATTATAAATACTATCCGCTTCGGCTCCCTTGGCTGGTTCCTTATGAGGTTCGCTGGTAGGCTAGCACGGCAACCTGTTCAACTAATGTAATAATACGTTGTAAGAGCTCAGCTTGGTGGGCTTCCAACTAGTTTGTTGTAATCCTCTTTATCCAATAGTAAATTTATTAATATTATTTATAAAAAAAATGACATTCTTAATGGGCATTGTAGGATTTTTTTAAAATAAAATAAAATAAAATTGCAAGTTATGGGCACTCTGCATGACACTGCCCCACCCCAGTACTCCCGCATTCACACTCCAAGTCCAAAGAGGAGAACAATCCCTTCCTCTTATAATCAGTAGCAACTTGGACACTGTTTCTTATAATATTGCTAATTGGAGGTACCGGATAACTGGGGAGGCTACAAAAACTTATATAAGGTAGAGGACTTTCTATTTTGTTTTATATAGGTTTTGGTACCCTCCCCAGTAAACTGGTATCCCCATTAACAGCTTGGTTTCTTGGAGTTTATTCAATTAAGATCCTAAAGGCTAAACAACTTGAAAGTAGGTTTCATATAAAGAAATTTAATATGGATCTTGCTGTGTGAAGCTACAAAACACCTTTTGTGTCTAAACGTTGAATCCCTCTGACGGGAATAGGTTCAACAATTATAGAAAATCCAGTTCTGAGGCATACTCAAAAAATTTGAGGCATACAAATTGATTATCATACCTAGGGTACGTCATAAAGGGGTGGCTATGGGCAATGAATTACTTAGATATCCTTGAATACTTTAAATCACAAAAATACTTTTTTATTAATTAGAAACCTAATTTAAAAACTTAATTTCCACAAAATCAATTTTATTTTCCTCATCTTCTCTTCTTAACAGAACTTATTTGTGAAATCCTGATTTCAAATTTTCATCATCTTCTATTTATAAAACTTTGATCGACGATTAAACACACCAATCAAATGATTTTCACGAAGAATCATAATCATTCTAATCATTCTTCTAATCCGCGAACTGAAGAAGAAGAAGAAGAAGAAGAAGAAGAAGAAAAAATCAAATAAAGTAAGGTTATGTATGAAGTATTTCCTACAAATCCATGTCTTATTTTCTAGTGTTTGATTGACATATGAGGTTTAAATCGAAAAATCCAGGGTGTTATGGCATTACAGAGTGAAGTTTGGCTGAAAATTGAAACGAATTATCAGCCGAACTGATTGGTGTTCTCCATTCTGAGAGAGCTAATGACAAGTCCGACTGATAATTAAACATGAAAATGATAGCTGAACTTCACTTTGTTGAAAAAACACACTAAATTCGGTTGTTCCACTTTTTATTCTAATCAGCTGAACCTAAATTCTTCAGTTACAGAGTGAAGTTCGGCAGATAACTTGCTAGTCGAACCTATGTATTTTGGAAATATACCTAGGTTCGGCTGACAATTTATCAGCTGAACCATTCATCTGGTCAGTAGATATAGGTTGTAAAAATTCAATTTTTTAACAAATTGATAAAAAGACATTAAACCTCGTTTAGAAGTTTACCTCTGTATTAACAAGCCTTATATATTAGTTCAACCGATCTCAAAAGCCTAATTTCTTATTCTTCTTCTTTAACAAACCCAAACCTAACTATCTCTAAAAAAAATCTCTTTGAAACTAACACTATATAATCATTGACATAAACCACTAATCACTAATATTAACTACTAATTATTAATATTATTTTCTAATTATTATTATTAACACTAATGAAGTAAGGGCATAATTGTCATGATAAAAATATGATGGATAAGGGGTTGTTGATTTTACCACAAAGTGACTTTTTTGCCATTACCTTGTCTGCCTCAAAAAAAAATGAGTATGCAATCTGGTCTTTTGTTTCACGACCCGGAATACCAAGCCCATCTCCATGTTGATACATGTACAGACTACATAGAGCAAGATCTTGTTCAGTACTTATAAATACGAAAAATCGCTTCGCCACGTGGAGGCATATGAGAGTATAAATACCTCTGAGAAATTTTTGAGGCGAGGATAACATGAGACTCGTCTATAGTCTAAGATTCGAACACGTGTAAACTCTAGGGTTGTCAATGGGTACCCATTACCCGAAACCGGAACCGGTGGATTAGGATCCGGTTCCGGGTCCTAAAATTGGACCAATTAGTAACTTAGGACCCAACGGGTATTACCCGTTTGAACCCTTAAAATTTCGGGCCCAATCAGGTAATACCCGTCGGGTACATGCGATTGTCGGTTACCCGGTTATTGAATCTTTAATTTATCATTTTAGCAAAGTTCTAAGTATTTTGCTAGTTTCGGTTTTAAATTTTTACAATTTTTCATTTTCACCCTTATATTTAATACTTATTTTGAAAATTAATAGAAAAATCATGATAAACTTTTATAAAAAAAATATTTATATCCAAGCCAAAAAGAGAAAGATATTCATTTTTTTGATAGTTTTCTTAATACCCAACAGGTACCCGAAACCGATGGGTACCCGGGGTTATTATAGGGTCTGGTTCTGGGTCCACTAATCTAGGAACTGGACCCGACTTTTATAAGTAGGGTCCTGGTCTAGTTGTACCCGGGAGGACTCGGTCCTATTGACACCCCTAGTGTAAAGCAGAAAGTTGGATCAATGACATAATATAAATGGGCAGTTGGGCATTTAAGATACGATCAAAGTAGTCGTACGAGTACTGATAGTGATAGGTTTCTCCACAAAGTAATGGGAAATGGCGAGATGAAGGAATAATTAGCGAAGACGGATTGAAATGCAAGTAAGCTACAATGATGACGGAGAGGGACCAAATCACATGAAAATCATGACCGACGAGCAAAAGGAAATATGAGCTGTCATCTACTATACTGACGAAGAAGGATTAAGTCACAAGAAATACGTGAGTGATTGGGGAAGGAAAAAGTGAGTTGTTATTATGTAAATGCCTATAAAATGGACGAGAGAGCAGTGAGGAATGAGTTGAGTTTTTTAGGGTTCTTGAGCTATTTGTGATATAAAAATTCTTTTATAGTATTGTTGTGGTGAGATTGATTTTTTTTTAATACTTCATTAATCATAATAAGATTATCATCATAATGTGATGAAGTTTTAGAGTTAATCTTTTTAATTGTTCGTGTGTTCATCTTATTGCATGTTTGTGTTTTCTCATATGAATTTCTAGGTGTAAATCAATTTTGTATTCTTAGATTGATATTTGGGTGTGCTATAGGATTCCCTGCAGTTACATTTTGGCGCTAGAAACAGTTTGGAAGAGTAAGGGATTAATCGTACCTGATTGGTTTGTTCTTTAATATGACTTCAACTCTTAGATTTTCTCTTGTTTACTCGTTGTTTTGCTTTTAGTTTTCATTTTTATTTTCTCTGAAGTTCTGGATCTTAGTTTTTACCACATTTTGGTTTCAGGAATTGTACTTTTCTTTTGAAAGTGTAGATCGGACATCCTAGGCTTGTGATTCTCTATTTGTGGTAAGCTGACATAAGGTTTTCACGTCTCATCAAGTTTTCCTTTGCCAAGAGTTTTCTTTGTTTAGAGTATGTTCGTTTTAACCAAGCATTTATGTCTGGAATTTTCTTGGATTTATCAACATAGTCATTGATTTATAGTTGGAAGAATATTATTACGTTAAGTTTGTGTCCAACGCAATGAATCATACAATTTGGAGTTGACGAAATAATCATTAATACTCTGTCAGCATTGTCGGATCTAGAAATGTTGAAGGTAAAGATGGCATCTGTAAGAGCACTGCTCGGTCGAACTCGCAAGCGTTGCTATCTCAAGCTTGTTTTTCAAGTTTAGGTGATCAAAACTATAAGTCTTGATTTCTAGTATACTTATAGACATGTCTCGGATTAGGATAGAATGTGTAGTTGAGCTTTAGACTTCACGGCGTTCATCGATTGAAGGCGAAGATCTATTGAAAAGAGCTTGGAGGAACTTCATCAACAAAAGGTATGTGGAGACTAAAACTTATCTATCACTCAGAAGTCTATTCTATTCTATCTCCTAATGAGACTAAGTCGTATAGCTATATAGACTTTTACATTATACACATTTGATATTTCGAGCTGAGTTTAACTCGCTTATATCTTTCTCGAAATATGTGTTGGAAAGATTTTTGCTTTAACTACGTTCATCATTATTCTTGACGAGTTTAGTTGGAAAACAATTTATTTGTTGGAAACTAAATAATGAGTCAAAAGATGATCATGTGAAAATTGCCTTGAAACATCTTACATGATTTGTGTGAGACAGTCATTTGATGTAGACTCGGAATGTTTCGTATTGATCATTCTATCACTTGAAAATTACTTATAAGCTAATAGTCTGTGCTAGAGAGCTATTGTCATCTTCTAAGGATGTTTCAATGATTGAAATGGGAGTTTAGAAAAAATAACCATTGTATAGATATAGCACAGTGTGCATACCAGTATGCAAACTGTTGTGGTATGATTCAGGTCCGAGAACCAAGTTTGCATACCATTTTGCGAACGGTTTCACCTGAGTTAGGTCTGGAATGACAGTATGCGTACCCGTTTGCAAACTAAGTTGGTTTAAGTTCTAGGGGACTTAATAAATTGCTCATGTGGGAAAATGCATTTAATAAAGTGCACACGTTTCTTTTCATAATTACGTTTTTTTCATAATTTATTTAGTGCCCATACTTTGACCTTTTTCGTCCCGCTTTATTAAAAAAAACGGCTAACGGACGTTACTGATACAAGGCAATAAATCAGGCTTGCGAAAAGACATTTAAACCCATGAATCGTCTGACCATAACTAGCGCACCAGGACCGAGTTTGTAAAATCCGGCCGAGTCAATACAAGTCATTCTATCTGCTGTACGTTTCGAAGGATATTTTCAGTTCATCCAAAATTCAATCAAATTTGATAACTGAAAGCTAAATTACTTTATAATACAACCATAAATGATAACCAAATCCTTTAATACCTCGTCAATTTGATCGAATCAAGTAAAAAAAACTCATCTTCAACTTCTGTCAACTCAAAACAAAATTAGGTTTCAAATATATCCATTTGAAATATAACCCTAGATATAGAGATGGAATTGATGAAGCAGGAGCATCAGTTCAACCCGAGGAGTTGTTGATGAAGCAAGAGCATCAGATGGTGATGGTTATGATGTTGCTGGCGATGGAGGAAGAGTTGCAATATAACCCTAGTTGCAATTTTCAACTAAAGAGAAAATTGAATAATAACCCGTTAATTAAATCATAATCCTTAAATCCTAACCCTAATTCTTCATGTGTAAGGAGGCTATGTGTGACTTGATTAATTGTTGCAGCAACAGAGAAGAAAGAAAAAGAAATGGAAGAAAGGTCGTTGGTGAAGGAGGCGGCATGGATACCAAGTCTCGATTTCTCACCGGTGAGAACAAATAAAGTGTTATTCCTTTAGCCAATATTTCACCAAGACTTGCCACGTCCCACTTACGTGTCATTGAGCACCAGACCGAGTTAGAAATTTTGATCCGTCGATTGATCAAATGGACGGTGAAAGATAATCTTATCAAACTCTAGAGTAATGGGCAGTTTAGTGATAGACACATTTTTGTGTCTGATTTATCTCGATTCTATATATTGTTATTGCTCAATTGTTGTACTTATTATGGTTTTTATGTCTTTGTAGGTGTTTTCGGAGCAATAAGCTTTTGTGAAGAAAGTTGCTCGAAAAGTGGCATTTGGACCTCCGGGAGACTTTACTACGCACACCCCAGAAACTACTATTTCCACCCTAGTTGCTAAAGGGACTCTGATGGCGGATAAGGGGCAACCATCTTCAACATTTCAAACCTAAAGAAAGGCGGGAAAAAAGGTGCTGTGAAAGAACAGATTTAGGGTTTGGTTTTTGAGCGAGTTTGAAGGAGATTCAATCGCAGAAAACAATTGGGATGAACGTGGTTAAGCTAAACAGGCCGGGTATGGTGTTTTTATTCGACTGATTTGGGATGGATAATCGGGACTCGATGAAACAGAGGGAAGAATATCACGGGCCGAAGAAATTCAATGAGATTTGTCGAAGATTCTCTCTGCTTTTGGTTGAGATCGACTTGTAGTGGTAATACAGGGTCGGTAGGAGAGTTTGTTTTGAAAGAAAGAATATTTCTACGTGTATCTCGTTAAAACAGGGAAGAGTTTCTCGGGTATGTTAGTTTTGGTTATTTAGGGAAGGTACGCAAGTGTTAAGGCAAGATAATCCTCTGGGATTCTATATGTTCAATTCAGAAGAGTTTGGAAAGGTAAAAACAACTAGAGATGCGTCAACAGAGAAGAAAAAAAAGGAAATATCTCGGTGACTGGCAGAGAAGAGAAAGGAGGAGATTTTCTGAAGATTTTATATCCCTGTGATGTATAAATAGGGTGGTTCGAGTCCAAAAGAGGTCTATCGAGAGTATTGGGTCGATACAGAGGCTTAGGGAGGCTACAGAGGCGTAAAATCGAGTACCAGGAAAATTGTTTGGTGTAGTGAAGAACACGAAGAACATAAAACGCACATGCGACAGTCGTTTATGCTACAGTGTCAGTGACAGTTTATATTTATCGATCTCTGTAACAGTTCGGTTTGTAACACATATAATTGTTACAAACCCGGTTTTTAATAGTTTTTTCTCCATTTCATCATTTGTGAACACCTTTTGAGCAATGAAACCATATTTTGATCATGCTTCCACTATGATGAGCTAATTCTCGCGCAACCAAGGAAAAGGAGGAAACTATTCACTCATGTTTGATTGATAAATTCTTTTTACAATTTCTTTAATTGTTTATTTTATTTAATTCACTAGGATCAACATAATTAAAGATAAAATTGGTTTTCTTAATTAGTTGTGAATCAATTCGATGTGTTATGCTTAGAATCAATTCTTTGATAATTCATGCTTAGGGATTACAATTTATTATTTGGACACCTTATAGATTAAAAGTGGATTAATGAGAAAAAGAGCGTAATAATAATTTCAGAAATATCATTGTAAACCAATCAACTAGAAGGAATAGTGGAATCCGGAGCCTTGGTCTATTTTAATATCTTGAAATCAAATTTTGAATTAAGTTTTCTTTATTTTTAAGTTTCATTAAGTCTAAAATCTATTGCTTTCACAAGTCTCAACGAACCTATTACTACAACTATAAAAATAATTATCAATTTTTGGCGCCGCCGACGCGGACTTGTCTTTAGGTTTAGGTTTTAGATTTTTATTTTTGTTTTTAGTCTTTATTTAGTTTTATTTTATTATTTTCTAGATTTTACTTTGGTATTTTTGTTTTTGGTGTGCAGGATTTACTTGAAGTGAAAGTTGGAAAGTTAGACTTGTTTGCCATTAAAGGAGAAAGCCGAAGATTTTATTTTTAAAGAACTTTTATTTATTAGTTTCTTTATTTTTCTTTTGGACTTGTAATTTTCTATTTTGCTGCTTGTTTATTTTATTTATTATAAAAAAAAAACTTGCACACACCAATTGCATTTTCATCCGGCACCGATTTTAGGAAAACAAGTGGTTTAGTACGGTGAACCCTCTGGGCGTTATCATCCGGAACACCACAAACCTCAGCCTCGTACCTTTGGGTATATTTTGCTGTGGTAACCCAAGCCTACCTAATTTAGTTAGCCCAGCATTTGCATGTGCACAGTTTTTGGTTGAATTCTTGTATGCCAGAACGTAAGAGAGACGCTCTAGGATGGTTTATGCGTGAAAAACCTAGAAGTGATATTTTAGGAAACAAGAATCTTGACTACCTAAATCTAGAAAGTCCTATTTTTGGACGTTCTTCTCACGGTGAGGAAAATATCTTTAATACTCCTATAGTGCCAGAAATGAAAACTGTAAGAGATTACATGTACCCAACTAGGTCCACCCGACCATCGTGCATAAGATTACCAGCTCTTCGGCTAATTATGAGTTGAAACCTAGTACTATTCCGATGATTCCTGTATTCTTAGGGAAAGATGATGAGAACCCATACTTTCATGTAAGGGACTTTGAGGAAATTCGTGGAACAGTTAAGATTAAAGACCTTAGTGATGAAATTTTAAAATTTAGATTGTTTCCTCTTTCCTTAAGAGATAAAGCTAAATCTTGGCTAAATAATTTACCATCTGAGTCCATAACAACATGGGATGAACTCACTTCTGTGTTCTTCCAGAAGTTTTACCCAAAACATAAAACCTCGTCTATTAGGCAGAAAATTAGCACCAGTATGCAACAAGAAGGAGAGTCTCTTTATAGGTTTTTAGAAAGATTCAATGATCTCTTGGCGCAGTGTCCCCATCATGGGTTTGAAAAAATAAAATTAGTGCAAATTCTTTTTGACGGGTTAGACTACTCAACCAAATCTTTGGTTGAGTCATTATGTGCTGGAGGGTTCTTAAATAAAACTGCTGATCAAGCATATTCCTTTTTAGAAGAAGTAGCTGACAAGTCCCAACAGTGGGAATCATGTGTAGAGCCCCCTAAAAGACTTTTGGTAAATAGAAATAGCACCAATATAGTAGACTCAAGCTTTGAGTCAGATGCTAAGTTTGCTACCTTATCTAGACGGTTAGAAGCTTTAGAATTTAGTCAGTCTAAACATAAGTATTTTTTTGAAACTGATGATATGCTTAGAACCTCCCAAGTCTCTAGTTGTGGAATAGAGCCCAATAACTCATTTTGGGAAGGACAGATTAGTGAAGAGCAAGCACATGCTCTTTATAACAACTTTAGATTTGAAAACCGTAAAAATTTGACCCATATTCAGAGACCTATAACCCCGGTTGGAAAAAGCATCCTAATTTTTCATGGTCTAAAGGTCAGAATCAATGTCAGATTAGTAATTCTCAGGCACCCCCAGGTTTTGGCTACACTAAGAATCTTTCGGGTTCAACCCAATCTAAAAACCCTTCTGAGAATAAAATATCTAGCTTAGAGGAAACTCTTATTATGCTAGCAAAGAACCATGAAATGTTATCAAACAATCACTTTAGCTTTAAACAAGAAACCAGGAAGAGTTTACAAAATAATGCTCAGACTCTATCTAAGTTAGAACATCAAGTAGGTCAAATAGCTAAGACTCTAAGTGAAAGAGAGAATGAAAGGTTCCCTAGTCAGCCCAATCCAAATCCCAAAGGAATGAATGCAATTAGAACCCTTAGGAGTAGTAGAGTAGTAGACAATCAGGTAACCATGCCCGATAGTGAATATACTGTAGTTCACCCCTCAGGACCACCAGTAGCTAAGGAGACTGATAAAGTTCCTGATGATGCCAATTTGGTTCCTGAGGTCTGATTCTGTGCCTAGAGTCCCATTCCCACAGCTACTAGGACCAACCAAAAAGGAATCCCATTTTAATGACATATTGGAGGTTTTTAAGCAAGTTACCATAAACCTTCCTTTATTAGATGCAATTAGGCAACTCCTTGCTTATGCTAAGTTCCTTAAAGATATGTGTACGAGAAAGAGAAAGCTGAATGTCCCTAAGAAATCCTTTTTAGCTACTCATGTAAGTTCGATCATCCAGAATACCACTACTCCTAAATTCAAAGACCCAGGTTCCCCTACCATTTCTTGCACGATAGGTAATTACCGGGTAGAAAAAGCTTTACTTGACTTAGGAGCTAGTATGAACTTACTTCCGTACCATGTGTACCTCGAGCTAGGGCTTGGTGAAATAAAACCTACAAAGATAACACTTTAGTTAGCTGATAGGTTTGTAAAAATTCCTCGAGGAGTTATAAAAGATGTTCTAATTGAGGTCGACAAGTTTATATATCCAGTGGATTTTTTTATCCTAGATACTCAACCTGTCCCAGACCCAGAAAACCAGATACCTGTGATTTTAGGTCGCCCATTCTTAGCTACATCCAATGCGATCATTAACTGTCTAAATGGTATCATGAACCTGTCTTTTGGTAATATGACTATTGAGCTTAATATTTTCAATATTTGTAAGCAACCCTTTGAGTTAGATGACTCGCCCTTTGAGGAGGTAAACATGATAGGAAACTTGGTTCAGGAGTCATTACCAAACACTTTGCTAGAAGATTCATTAGAGAAATTCCTAGCCCACTTTGGGTTTGACTTTGATGACGATAGTGTAATTAATGAGGTGAATGCTTTGCTAGATGCCGCCCCTCTGATGGACACTAGTAATGGATGGAGACCTAAGTTCGAACCACTACCAGTTTCTAAATCTACTTTAATTCCTTCTTTAGAAGAGCCCCCTAAGTTGGACCTTAAACCATTACCAGATACCCTGAAATATGTGTTTTTAGGCCCATCTGAGATTTTACCTGTGATTGTTGCTTCCGACTTGGATAGTGATCAGGAAAGTAGGCTAGTCACCGTACTTCAAGACAACAAGGAAGCTTTAGGGTGGACCATAGAAGATATTAAGGGTATAAGTCCTACTGTTTGTATGCATCAGATTCATTTAGAAGATGACACTAAACCCTCTAGGGAGATGCAACGTCGACTGAACCCCAATATGAAAGAAGTAGTTCGAACTGAAATGCTTAAGTTGTTAGATGCGGGTATTATCTACCCCATTTCAGACAGTAAGTGGGTCAGCCCCGTTCAGGTTGTTCCCAAGAAATCAGGTATCACTGTAGTCCAGAATGATAACAATGAATTAATCCCAACCCGAGTGACCACGGGATGGCGTGTCTGTATTGATTATAGAAAATTGAACAAGGTCACAAGGAAGGATCACTTTCCTCTTCCTTTTATCGACCAAATGCTAGAGAGATTAGCTGGACATAGTCATTATTGCTTCTTAGATGGCTACTCGGGCTATAATCAGATCGTTATTGCCCCAGAGGACCAAGAGAAAACTACTTTTACCTGTCCCTTTGGTACCTTTGCGTATAGACGCATACCTTTCGGGTTGTGTAATGCACCTGCTACTTTCCAGCGGTGTATGATGAGCATATTTTATGACATGGTAGAACGGTTCTTAAAGGTCTTTATGGATGACTTTTCAGTGTTTGGTTCATCTTTTAACGAGTGCTTGCATCATTTGACACTAGTGTTGACTAGGTGTAAGGAAAAGAATTTAGTGCTTAATTGGGAAAAATGTCATTTCATGGTTAAATCATGAATTGTGTTGGGGCATATCGTATCTTCGAAGGGTATAGAGGTAGACAAATCCAAGGTTGACCTTATTAAAACTTTACAGGTCCTAAAAACCGTAAAACAGATTAGGTCATTCTTAGGGCACGCAGGATTTTATCGACGATTCATTAAGGACTTTAGCTTGATTTCTAGACCTCTTTGTAATTTACTTGCGAAATATGTTAAGTTTGTCTTTGATGATGCTTGTTTAGAGGCTTTTGATAAGCTTAAGACGTTACTCACTACCGCTCCCATAGTCCAGGCACCTAACTGGAACCTACCCTTTGAAATTATGTGTGATGCTTCAGATTATGCTATAGGTGTTGTGTTAGGACAGAGAGGAAACAAATTACTTCATGTGATTTACTATGCTAGCAAACTCTAAATGATGCCCAACTAAACTATACAACTACCGAAAAGGAACTGTTAGCCATCGTTTTTGCCTTGGATAAGTTTAGATCCTACCTATTAGGTTCTAAGGTCATAATTTTTACTGATCATGCTGAATATATTTTGTCTAAAAAGGATTCCAAACCTAGATTGATTAGATGGATCCTATTGTTACAAGAATTCAAGTTAGATATTAGAGACAAAAAGGGTGCTAAAAATGTAGTAGCAGATCACTTGTCTAGGCTTGTTGTGGATTCCCTGATGATTTCACTCCCGTTAGGGATAGCTTTCCTGATGAACAATTGTTCTTTGTTTCCCAATCACCTTGGTATGCAAATATAGTGAATTATGTTTCTACTGGTCGAATGCCTCAACATTGGGGTAAACAAGATCATTTTAGGTTTTTAGCCGAGGTTAAACATTTCTTTTGGGATGATCCTTATTTGTTTAAGTATTGTCCAGACCAGATTATTAGGAGATGTGTAACTGAGAATAACCAGTCTAGTATTATCTTCTTTTGTCATCAACATGCGTGTGGGGGTCACTTTAGTACTAAGAAGACTGCTGCTAAGATATTGCAGTGTGGATTTTATTGGCCTTCGTTGTTTAAGGACTCCCATAGTCATTGTGCTTCTTGTGAGCGTTGCCAGAAGTTAGGGACCATTTCTCGTAGAAATATGATGCCTTTTAACCCTATTTTAGTGATTGAGGTCTTTGATGTGTAGGGCATTGATTTTATGGGTCCATTCCCTAATTCTTTTGGTTATCTTTACATACTTGTCGCTGTAGAATATGTGTCTAAGTGGGTTGAGGCGGTTCCGTGTAAAACAAATGACCACAAGGTCGTACTCCAGTTTTTGAAAGATAATATACTTACACGTTTTGGTACACCGCGAGCTATAATTAGTGATGGAGGAACACACTTTCGTAATAGACCATTTGCACTTTTAATGAAACAATATGGTATTACTCACAAAGTAACTACCCCATATCACCTAATAACTAGTGGTCAGGTAGAGGTTTCCAATAGGGAGATAAAACGTATATTAGAGAAAACGGTTAATCCTAGTAGAAAAGACTAGTCGTCGAGGCTTACTGATGCCTTATGGGCTTATCGTACTGCGTTTAAGACCCCCATTAGAATGTCACCTTATCGTCTAGTATTTGGAAAGGCATGTCACTTACCTGTTGAGTTAGAACATAGAGCATATTGGGCTGTTAAACAGCTAAACTTTTCACTTGACAAAGCAGGAGCTCACAGAAAACTCCAGCTCAATGTGTTGGACGAGATTCGTAGAGATGCATACGATAGTGCTAAGGAGTATAAGAACAAAATGAAACTTGTGCATGATAAATATATTTTAAGAAAGTCATTTTATCCAGGTCAAAAAGTTCTTCTGTATGATACTCATTTGCATCTATTCCCTGGGAAGTTGTGCTCTTGGTGGACCGGCCCTTTTGTGGCCCGCACTGTTTTTCCTCATGGCGCTGTTGAAATTGAAACGCTAGATGGTAGTAGTTCTTCTAAGGTTAACGGTCAGAGATTGAAGCCCTCTTTAGAACCTTTGCCTACAGGTAATATTGAGGAGGTCCCTCTGGAGGACCCTATATACCTTGATTGACCATCGAGGTATTTGGTATTTGTATGTTGTATATTATTTTTGCTATTTGTTTTTAGGTTTTTATTTTTATTTTTCTCCTTATTCTCCGAGGAAGGATTGTTACGCTTCACCCAGGTACTATCTTTCTGACTTTTTTATTTACTGAATCCTCTTGTTACTCATACTTTTGGTATTACTCTTTAATTAGAAACATTGAGGCCAATGTTAGATTTAAGTTTGGGGGTGGGGAAGAAACTTTTTGTTAGTTGCAATAAATAAACTCCAGAGCCTAGAAATTTATGCCTATTAAGGATGGCACTAACCAATCTAAGTGGATGGAAGCATCTTGATTGTAGGAGTTGAGGAACCAATCTGAGTAGATGGAAACATCTAAAGAGTCTATTCATAAAAGCACATAGCTCAGATGTTAGAAATGACATGATAGTTTCACCGTATCTCGGAATCATCTTATTACTTCTGTTTTTGTTTATGCAAATTTTTTATGTTGATGTCTGCTGGGTTGAAATAGAGTGATTGAGTTACTAAAAAAAAAAAAAAAACCAGACCAATCGGAATAAATATTAACACTTGGATAGCAATGTGTATGTGTTCTCCCTGTCTCCGTCGCCTAAACAAGCGTGGAACGCAGGATCCACGGGAATTATCATGTAATCTGCTGACAAGAAGCATGCGCTTAGATCCAAAAGATCTAATCATGTCGTTAAAAAAAAATTAATTTAATTTTTTTTTTAAAATAAAAATAAATTAAGGTTTATTATAAAGTCGACCACTGGTTCCCTTATATATGCCAGCTGAGTTGATGTAGATTTAGGATTATTGACCACTGGTTCCCTTGTATATGCCAGTTGTGTTGATATTAGTCCAGACTAGTATCTCAATCCACTAGGTCATAGGTTCATCTTGGCATTGAAGTCCATTCGCAACCATCTATTTCTATATTCTTCTTAATCTATTCATGTGATTTGTTTGATTCCGGATATTGATGTCCATAGTGAAATTATCTGAGTAGAGCTCTGTCACTTATATATGAATTTTAGTATACTTGAGTGCAAATTCATGTACAACAATTGGAATTTCGCATCAGGGTACTTCCTCCTGTAGTCAATGAAAGTATGCCAACAAGGGAGATTCTTTAGTGCCTTCCAAGGTTCTGCATAGATAGTTAGGGTTTGGAGTAAAAGGTTTTGTTGGTATATCTCTAGTAAACCCTCCCGAGACTATAACTCAGCCACTAGGGCCACCTAGGGGTTTAAAGGCTTGTTGCACATGCTAAGTGCAACCGCGATTCCTAAAACAGTGCGTTAGGATTTTATTTGTAAATTAGATTCACTCGAGAACGAGCAAATAATAAGTTTGGGGGTATTTGATAGACACATTTTTGTGTCTGATTTATCTCGATTCTATATATTGTTAGTGCTCAATTGTTGTACTTATTATGGTTTTTATGTCTTTGTAGGTGTTTTCGGAGAAATAAGCTTTTGTGAAGAAAGTTGCTCGAAAAGTGGCATTTGGACCTCCGGGAGACTTTACTACGCACACTCCAGAAACTACTATTTCCACCCTAGTTGCTAAAGGGACTCTGCTGGCGGATAAGGGGCAACCATCTTCAACATTTCAAACCTAAAAAAAGGCGGAGAAAAAGGTGTTGTGAAAGAACAGATTTAGGGTTTGGTTTTTGAGCGAGTTTGAAGGAGATTCAATCGCAGAAAACAATTGGGCTGAACGTGATTAAGCTAAACAGGCCTGGTATGGTGTTTTTATTTGACTGATTTGGGCTGGATAATCGGGACTCGATGAAACAGAGGGAAGAATATCACGGGCCGAAGAAATTCAAGGATATTTTGTCGAAGATTCTCTCTACTTTTGGTTGAGATCGACTTGTAGTGGTAATACAGGGTCGGTAGGAGAGTTTGTTTTAAAAGAAAGAATATTTCTACGTGTATCTCGTTAAAACAGGGAAGAGTTTCTCGGGTATGTTAGTTTTGGTTATTTAGGGAAGGTACGCAAGTGTTAAGGAAAGATAATCCTCTGGGATTCTATATGTTCAATTCAGAAGAGTTTGGAAAGGTAAAAACAACTAGAGATGTGTCAACAGAGAAGAAAAAAAAGGAAATATCTCGGTGACTGGCAGAGAAGAGAAAGGAGGAGATTTTGTGAAGATTTTATATCCCTGTGATGTATAAATATGGTGGTTCGAGTCCAAAAGAGGTCTGTCGAGAGTTTGGAGTCGATACGGAGGGAGGCTACAGAGGCGTAAAATCGAGTACCAGGAAAAAAAATTCTGCTGGTGTAGTGAAGAACACGAAGAACATAAGATGCACATGCGACAGTCGTTTATGCTACAGTGTCGGTCACAGTTTATATCTATCAATCTCTGTAACAGTTCGGTTTGTAACACATATAATTGTTACAAACCCGGGTTTTAATAGTTTTTTCTCCATTTCATCATTTGTGAACACCTTTTGAGTAATGAAACCATATTTTGATCGTGCTTCCACTATGATGAGCTAATTCTCGCGCAACCAAGGCAAAGGAGGAAACTATTCACTCATGTTTGATTGGTAAATTCTTTTTACAATTTCTTTAATTATTTATTTTATTTAATTCACTAGGATCAACATAATTAAAGATAAAATTGGTTTTCTTAATTAGTTGTGAATCAATTCGATGTGTTATGCTTAAAATCAATTCTTTGATAATTCATGCTTAGGGATTACAATTTAATATTTGGACACCTTATAGATTAAAAGTGAATTAATGAGAAAAAGAGCTTAATAATAATTTCAGAAATATCATTGTAAACCAATCAACTAGAAGGAATAGTGGAATCCAGAGCCTTGGTCTATTTTAATATCTTGAAATCAAATTTTGAATTAAGTTTTCTTTATTTTTAAGTTTCATTAAGTCTAAAATCTATTGCTTTCACAAGTCTCAACGAACCTATTACTACAACTATAAAAATAATTATCATTTAGTAATTGTGCACACCAAAATTTCATCTTGTCAAATGAGAAATTGACTAAGTCCATGAGATTTTACTGTTTTGATTGGTCTGGACGGAAATCGTAACAGCGTGGGCATAAAATAAATTATGAAAAAAACTTGGGCATTTTTTTAAATGCATTTCCCCACATGGGCAAATACATTTTCACTAAGTTCTAAAATTGGTTAAATATGATTTCATACTCATGAAAAAATACATTTATATATTAAGGAATGCAATCTTTTCAAAACGTGGCTAAAATGTTCATGAACTGATTCTCTTGAATCAATCCGATTTTGTTTCAATTGTGTCTTGTATACTTCTATGAGAATATAAACAATTGAACAACTCTATGAGTAACACAATTAGGTTCTTCTGATCTAGAAGCGTTAGATGAATGTGGTTAATACAAAAGTGTTCATATGGCTAACTTCGGTTAACTGTTATTGAGCCAACTCAATATACACATTTAGGTACGGTTACCCATATCTAAATGAAGGTATATTCCATATGTGTGTAACAAGCTAAGACCATCTAACGGTGGAGAGATATTTCTTTGGTCTTAAGCAAACTTAACTTGAATCTTAAATCAGGATTTCATCAAACAGTGAATATTTATTGCTTTGTTTCAAGGCTATCAAACCCTGATTTGAAGACTATATCTAGCAACTGGGAAACCTAATCCCCACACCTCCCATGTGATACTAGTTGAATACTAGAGTCGATTCTCCTCTAACCTGTTTTTTTCCTACAACCATTATAGGTTAACGACTTAAAGACTTCATTGGGATTCTGAAGCCATACCCAACCATTTTCTCTGTAGTTGCGTATTCTGATCTTACTTGTTCTATCGTATTGAGTACTATCTTTCTAAGATTTGCTCGAGATTTGTCTCCGATAGGTAAGATATAAAAAGTAATCACAAAGCTCTTCGTCTCATTCTTTGTGATTCCACAATAACTTGTTCTACTACCATATAGTTAAGTTATTGTGAGGTGATTGATATTTCTAGGCTGTTCTTTGGGAATATAAGATCGGATTATCAATTTGTTCCTGTTCACCTTGATTTATCAACGGAACAAAAAACTTCGTAGGTATTTCTGTGGGAGACAGATTTTTCTATCAGAATAGACTTTTCTGTGGGAGACAGATTTGTTTATAAATTCTTCGACTTTAGGTCGTAGCAAATCTTAGTTGTGGGTGCTATCAGCTAAGGGAATCAAGTGCCTAGAGTCCTGCTGGGATTCAGAGGCGTAAGGAACGCGAATGTACCTTAATCAGTGTGAGACTTTGTTAGGGCTCAACTACATTCCAGTCCGAAGTTAACTTGTAGTAGGCTAGTGTCTGTAGCGGCTTAATACAGGGTGGTGTTCAAATCTGGACTAGGTCCGGGGTTTTTCTGCATTTGCAGTTTCCTCGTTAACAAAACTTCTGGTGTCTGTGTTATTTCTTTTCCGCATTATATTTGTTTAGATAATTGAAATATCATAGGTTGTGCGTAGTTCAATCAATTGGTAAATCCAACCGTTGGTTGTTGATTGAAATTGATTGACAGTTGAAGATTGGTCTTTGGTACCGTTCAAGTTGTTTCTCTTAATAATCAGGCTCACGGATTCTATCTGTTTAATTTGCTGATTACATTGAGAAACAAAGATATAACTCTTGGATATATTTCCTTGATTGAGTCTGACTTTCTAGTTGATTCTCTTGGAATTATATTGGAGGTAGTCCATACAGATTACCAAACGAAATATTGGGTGTGGTTATTAGACCCCCGCTTTTTCAATTTGTATCAGAGCAGGCAAACAAGTTTAAGACCTCATAAGTACGTGTTTGTAGCAATCTGACTCTATGGACAGAAGTGCTATCTCAAACAATACATCACCAGTTATTTAGGTTATTATTGTGTGCTTCTAAGTTCCTATTTGAGTTTTTCCAGACTTTAGAACCTAATAATTCGGATCCCACCTATGAAGAAAGGAAGCCAATGAAAATATTTTATTTAGACCCTTTCATAGAACCTGAACCTGAACCACAATTAGATTTAGATATCTTAATCAGGAAATTAGATAAGGGCATGCTAGTCTTGTTCATTTTCTTGGTTTATTGCAGTTTCCTTTGGTCAGCTCTATTTGGTTTTGAAGACTCACAGTTGTTCCGACTGTTATTTTATGATTCGAGTGACTAATCCTTT